>CAIGQV010017532.1:14004384-14042800 GCA_903798115.1 Danio jaintianensis
ATCTATCTATCTATCTATCTATCTATCTATCTATCTATCTATCTATCTATCATCTTTTATGGCTAGCTGGGTAGCCATTTGATTGCCTCCCAAAAACTGCATTGGTACTGGAGCAAACAAGCTGTTGTAACACCTCAATTAACACTGCTGCTATTTTTCTGGAACAGCCTGAAACCATAGTGAATGCTGTATAGATGCACATGAGGAAACTTTTGTAAGTCTTAAAGTCCCATCATCATGTTTTGTGCTACTGCAACCACAAAGCAAAGAAAACGGACACATTTTTTCTTTGGTAGTGGCACTCTGACATACTTAAACGAATATGAGATGAATGCCAAAAGAAAATAGCAGAAGCATGAATATGAAACAAGCTAGATGGTAAAGACCTTTTTTTTGGCCTTTTCCCAGTCAGCTAAAGACAATTCACTGTGCTTTAAACGGAGATCTGTGAAAGCAAACTAGTTCGCTACCGTCAGAGTCTACTTGGTTTGGCCTACATGTTTCTATCTGAGGTACTCTTCTTCTGAGAAACTTTCCAAACTCTCGTCATCACTGTCTTCAAGTTCTGGAAGATCTCCCCACAAGAGCAGGTTCTGCCCTATAAAAGAGACAGACTTCTGTTAATAAATACTTCAAATATAAAAACAAATACCAAAATATGTCTATAATATATTTATACTATTATTCAAACAACTGGTTTCTGTATAGTATTTATTTAGTTTTTTTTTTTGTTTGTTTGTTTTTTTAAAGAAATTCTATGTTCACCAAGGCTAACTGTAATAAAAAAAATTATCACAATAAAAAATGGCTGTTTCGGTTTCATAATCAGTGATTATGATCAATTTGATGCACCCTTGCTGAAAAGAAAATCTTAGAAAAAGAGAATTTACATCTTGGTTCTAAAAGTATATATTATTGATATTTTTACATTTATTTTAATATATATTAATAAAATAACAGGAACTGAACAACATTTTGCTAAGTGTGCTTTCGTGTTGGTATCTTGGCTTCTTTAGGCCTGTCATGGACAATGAAAATGATCAGGTGATTCATTTAGAAATCAAGCAACTTGCTGTCTTCATAAATAAATTATTAAATAAATTTCTCAAATGATTCATTCAAAAACAGATTCATTCAGAAATGAAAAATTATGCTCTTGATTTGCTTGGGACTTTTTTGTAGGCAAAACAGAGCAAAAAGAACAATATTGTCTCTAAAATGTAAGTAAATATTAACTTCTTGTTTGTTGAACAGTTTAAATTGAAATCTGTGATTGTGCACACAACCGATTTTAGAAAATATTAATATGTCATTCAAACTGCATTCTAGTAGGCTTTAACACGCAGTAAATGAGTTTGGCCTCTCAACTTCAAACTGTGTTTTTTTTGCCAAGATGCTCAATTTCAGATCTCAATCGCATGTTGTTAAAATAATAATTAGGATATCATCATAGACAATAAATATCACACAGCCCTAGTCTGAATACAGTCAGAGAATTTGCACCATGTGTCAAACCTGTTGCATCCAGTCTATTGATGGTGGACACGGCCTCACTGTTGAACATCCAGAAGTGACCATTGTTACAGGACAGCAAGCAGGGTTTGCATGGGGCCACCACGTGATATCCCACAACATTCCCACTGAATGTGCAGAAAGAGCCAGACAAAAAACACCCGATTCAAATGCTTTGTCAGACACAATAAAACAGAACAACAAATTGCTCAGTGTAAACAATAGACTAAACATTAAAGCTAAAACAGCAAAACAACATATGTTGCTTCGTACACCTGCAAGTGTACAAATATGTATAGATAAGTATAAACCAAATTGTTTGTTATATTGTAATGCACTAAAGTCTCACCATACAGAAAAAACAATTAAAATATTTAAATACTAATTGGATTAAAAATACTTCCTTTTGCAGAAACTGATATTTTTAAAAAGTAGATATCACAATTCGAAAATACCGCATTTACTTAAAAAAGAAATCTTCTTTTACATTGCACATCACTTAATAGATGAACAGACATAGGTCAGACTAACTATGCGGATAAATTTGACATTTTTTCACATTTCAATTGCATTGAACTTGCTTTCCATCTATATAACATCAAAATGAGAAATCTAATATTTGACCCATAGATTATCTTATTCATCTTTAATAAATGATTAATAACCAACCCTGAATACTAAATACAACTAAGAGAAAGTAGTTATAAAGACGTCTTTACCATTTCAAACAAGCAATATCTCTTAATTTGCATTTGCAGCTTTCAGTGGAATAGCAGCTTGCCACAAAATCAACTGTCCTAAATGGGGGAAAATAGCACAGTTTTTGTTTATAATAAGTATAAAACTATATTGATCATTTTGAATAAATGTATTGTGGAGGTTTCTGTGATATAGAAAGCCTCACCTATTTGGTGGTATGTCGGTTGAGAACAGCTCTATTTCCGTATCAGCCAAAAGCACTGCTTTCATCCCTCTCGTACACAGCAGACTGTCACAGTATATACAGTTGATTTGCGTCACGCACTTATTCTTGAAATTTGAAGTAGACATTGTAGAATTGAGCTTCTCTCGGGTACAGCTCCTAACAAAACGCAGCTCCTGTTGATTTAAAATGACAATAGAGAGTCGATCAGCATCTGAACTGAAGGCTACAGCAGATGTTTGAACAGACGATCTGCACCTGTCTGGTTAGCTAGCTTTAGCCTTGTTTTACCTAAACAGCGTTAGCAATGTCTATAACTTAGTGAAGTAAAATCACAAAAACGAAAATAAAACCTTTAGAATAACATTCCGAATGAAAATCACAGCAATTCCTATCGATTTCACTCTTTTGTTATAATACAGAAAAGCCTTGCCTTTATTGTTATCAGAGCGCTAGCTAGCCAACTAAAATATATATTTTTGATAACCAAGCATGCCATAAATTCTTTCTCACCTGTAATGATAGCAGATCTTTCTAGATCTAGGCGGCAAATAAACACATAGTACTACAGTAAAATTTCTCTATCGCTACAACGGGGCTTAGATTGCTAAGCTACGTTTGTTTACGTCCGCGTCGAAGCGGATATACACTTCCTGAGACATTTTCAAACAGTCTGTTCTCTGACGCTGATTGGTTCAAAATTAGCATGTCTCACGTGTGATTGGTCAGCTCAAATTCCTTTGGTGGTTGGTTGCAGTGCCTTTCCGCAAACCACAGAACCACTTAGGGGAAGTCCGATTCATTTCTGAAAATCGGTTCTTTCGAACGACTTGTTTCAAAAAGCGGTTCAGTGATTCTTGCCAAATGTAGGTACATATTGGTGTTCATTACATTTATACCGATCAAATAATGGTGTTTGGTGTGATGCCCTGTGTTGTAGTTCAGTTGCAGCAACTGATTTAGCTTCTAAAGTGTATTTTTTGAAAGTCACACATATATCTTGCATTTATATTTAAAATAAACGATATTCATTCATTCATTCATTTTCTTTTCGGCTAAGTCCCTCAGCGGAATGAACCGCTAACTTATCCAGCATATGTTTTACGCAGCGGATGCCCTTCCAGCTGCAACCCATCACTGGGAAAAAATAAACGATATACATTAACAGATAAATACGGTTGCATCTCTTGGTCAAAGTACCTTTATTAATTATTATACTTATGTAATAAAAGGATTCACTTAATTGCATCAGTGAGTTATTACAGTTATTCAAAGTGATGTTTCCTTTACAGTTTGTTGTCTAGCTAGCCTGAAACATTGAAATTAACCATTAAAAGCTATAAACTTCCATGGATTTTTTTTGCCCCCACATTTGATGACTGCATGTCACCACGTTTTAAAGTCATAAATGTTAAATAGGCTGACTAACACGCGATTATTTGAATAAATCGTTCAGCTCGATGCTGTGCATGAAGAATTGTTTGGATTGTGAACCGACTCAACTGATTCAATTGAAAGATTCGACTCATACGAATGATTTGTTCACGAATTAGACATCACAAAAAATGTCCAAAGATTTTGAAAAAAACGACAAATAATTCTATATTGATTATTATTTATTTAACCATTAAGAAAGACGTACACAAACTAAAATAAAAAATGAATAGTCAAAGGAAAGTATTTAAACCACAGTACAATTACAATGTTTACAATTATTGCAATTACTTAAACTTGCTGAATCTGTAGAATGTGTTGTACTTGTGAGATGAGACAATATTAATTCCCTCAAAAATGTCTCTTTAATTGTCAGTTTGATGCATTCATGTCGTGTTCGAGTGTTTCAACCAATGACAATAGAGGGGGGTTGTTCTTTCTCTTCCATGAAAAGAGGCGGGGTTTGAGTTTGGGAAAATTCAGTGAATAGCGTAACAGCAAGTCTTGGGGGAAAAGTCTGGTAAATGAAAGCTGTTTTTAGGCATGGAAATCGACTTTTAAGGTAAGTGGATGATCGATTTAATGCAACAGCTTATGATTCGGGCACATTAGGACTCGAGAAACCTCCGCTATCGTCCGGACGAAATGCAGGGATCTCCTTAAGGAAAGCCCTAAACTATTCAGAGAGTCATCAGGGGCCTCTCTGCTTTTCACATCACGACAAACTCCCTCCTTGTTGCACATTGCCTCTTCCTTTTTAGGACTAATGATTTAAAGTCCTCTCCGATCCTGCAGTTTTTTGGCTGACAGTATTTAAACTTTCATTACATGATATGTGCATGTTAAAGTACTCTTTATCCTTCCCTTTTAAGACCTCAACTATTTTGAACACATTTGTTTTTAAGCTGTTACTATTCCATAATAACAGTTATGTTGTCTTGATAAGTTGATAGGTCAAAAGATTATCTTTTTGATTACCTTATAGCCTATATAAAATCATAAATGGCTGTTTTCCTCCACACTTATGACACTGTTATTACACTTTTTAAAGTATGTGTTTTTGTTGCCATATCGTTGTGCAAAAGTGCTGTTATGTGTACATTTGTCTTTGGGCAATGCTACTGCTATGAAAAAAAATGCCAGGAAATTATTGCACATGCAGATCAACAGTGGATATGAGCTTTAAAATGTATTACTTTGCCTTTCAACAATGTAAGGCCTTAAAAGGTCCTAAATCAATGCAGTAAGTACACTATTAAAATCATAAAGTTACACATTAAATGTTGCATGCATTGTAAACATGAATATCTTCCTCAATATTTTTTTCTGAATACACATATCTAAACATCACTAGCACATGATACATTTACTTGAGATGCTAAATAAATAAATATTTGTCTTAAATTATTGAATTAATCTTGATTTATATAAAAAAGGCCATGGTAGAAATTACATATATTTATCATAAGCTCACATAATTTCGACTAGTTGTACAGAAAACAGAGATTATATTTTTATGACATTTTACTTCACAAGTATTATATATATTTTTTGCTATATTTAATAGACATCTGTACCAGAAAATAAGACAACAATATAAAGGTTATTTCTGGAGTGCCATCAGAAGATAGTCAAAGTTATTTCCATAGCTTATCTTTTCAAAAAGTTATTCAAAAATTAAGCAGTTTTTGTACAAATTCATTAGTATTGAGTAATTTGATTCAAAATTATTAATTTATTTTTCTTTACTTGGTCTTTGAATCATTAAGACTTTTTAAAATCGTATAAATACCTTCATTAAACCCATTACTCATGCATTATTAAAGGCTTATTAAATAAACCTGTTAGGTCAAGATTTGCATGCATGGGTTTGCTTCATCATGCACTACTGGTATAAATAAACATTACCATTTATCAGTATAATATCAGATTTCAAGTTCACACTTTGCATTTTAATCATGTTACATGTAATCCCCAAACATGGTTTGTTTGTAAAGAGGAGCTCCAACCCACGTCTATTATTCAACAAACGAAACAAAACGAAAATATTTTTGAGGAAGTTTACTGGAAGGAAGTAGTCTTTAGAAATCTGATCCTCTGAACTTTTCTTTGCCCTGTGTGTGCCCAGTGTGATGCTGGGAAATCCTATCCATGCCTTCATCCAGCTCTGAGGAGACTCACTCACACGTCTGACCGCAGGAGGAAAGGCTGAAACTTTTGAAGACGCTGCGTCTGGTCGCGGTGATCCAGTGTGAGTGAACGGTGGGATGAAACTCTTCTTCTCTTGCTCCATTCCTCTGCTGTCACGGACATATTACTCTACCTTGGAAGCCAACGGCAGCTCTTGACTAATAATGCGACGTGATTGATCATTGACAGGAGACAATACCCATCCACTGCTTTCCATTCCTACATATTCGCTGGATATCTGTAGACGAAGTGCGGGCGAAGAGTCTTTTGTTCTGCGGTGTTTCTCGCTGTGACGGGACTTACTGTGTTTAGATCAATATGACGTCTCCTGCTAAATTCCGAAAGGACAAGGAAATTATAGCCGAATATGAAACGCAAGTTAAAGGTAAGTGAAATGTGTCGCTTCATGTTGTATTCTCACTCGGTTACCTTTGTGTTACGTGTTGGGTAGGTTACAACGTATGTCTATACGAGCACAGCTGGTGCAAACCCTGCCGTATTACTGCAGGAAACGCTATTTATTTGAGTTTGTGAGAAACAATGCTAGCGCTTCTCCACATGTGGCAACGGAATGAAAGATGTGCGATCGGTCAGTCAGTCAGTCAGTCAGTCGCCTATAGCTATATTGTCAGTAGATACACAACTCAAACCGTTTTAACAACGCTTTTATTTAAAAAAAAAATGCATTAATGTGTGATTTCTGTTACGTTTGTGCTGTGTTGTATTGTTTTCCCTCAATCAGCTTGTGTAGGTGGTACGTATAGACAAGGCAGGGCGTTTTCTTTTGCCTTGCGTGTCTCTCTTCATGAGCTGGTGCGGTGCTGTTCAACCTATTGATTTTTTAAAAGTCAGGTTAGCTGACATTGATGTTTTACAGTAGGCCAGGGACTAAGCAACACGTTTAAAAGACGTTTTGAGTTGAATCTTACTTAACACTATCGTGTTTTGGCAGCACTGAGGGTGAATGAAGTAAAGGTGTGATGCTTGGTGACAGTTCGGTTATTGCTGTAACCTCATATGTTATTCATACTACACTGTGATAACAGTTAGTGTATGTGTTATTTTGGAAGCCTTTGACTTGTTTTAAGTAGCCTAGCTTACAGTGTTTTTCCCCCCACAAAGTAGTTGTAATTGTAACAATTGCATATTTCTTCGCTCACACAAAATGTGTGTAGCCTACTTAACGCGTGTTTTTGTCTCAGGATTTTCGTTCCCATAAACATTTGTCTGGTGAAGTAAAACGAAGCTGCTTTTAATTGAAAGACGAATTGAATGATTCACTTCATTAGTGAAGCTCCCTATCACGTTATTCACGCTGTTGTGTGTGCCCGGTCTTTTGTCTATTTGCCGGTCACTGGCACTGTGAATAGTGCAATTGAGCAGCCCTGCCTGTTGCTGCTGAGTGTGGGGAAAATCTCCTTTAATAAGAGTCAGTGAGTTTCTCATCTTTGAGAGGTTTGTTCAAGAAGGTCATTGTGACACATAAATATTGCTAAACGAAGCTTGAGCCTGGTTTAGGGTGTTAAGCTTTACATGGATTGAAATGTGGCTAAAATCAGCATAAACTAACCTAAGCTGGTCTCCCAGCCTGTTTAAATGGCTGGTTTAGAGTGGTTTGGGCCAATTGCCAGATAACCAGACTGGGAGACTATCTTAAACCAGCAAATCATCTTTGTTTGAAGGTGGTTGTTTATTTAAGCATTGGCAAAGCAGATATAAGTTTTGATTTTTTATTTGTATTTATGGCCATCAACAAATTAAAAACAGTGTTTTCCAGTAATGAAAATGAATGAAACCTTGTTAGATGGATAGTTCTGTACTCACTAAAATTGCCTGGAATTGCAAGGGCACACACTTGTAAAATGGCATAGATTTGGAAAGCATCACTGATTTGGCTAAATAATCTGTCATGAATTAGTGGCAGAAGGAAGCGGTAATTGCTTGGTGATCCATTTCTGCAGAGGCAACCAGACATGAGGAGAAAAGTCTGAAATTGGAGAAGTCACAGAGAGAGACATCAAAGCTGCGTACACTTCTAAGTGGATTATCATTAATTAACATCAGCTCCATGCGAAACATACAGTTTTCCATTGAAATCATGTTCGCATTCCCAATGCCCTGAAGTTGGTACTGCTATCTTAAGCTGTTTAATCCAGTGAAATCATCTCTCGCAAACAAAATCGAGAAACATCTGACTGTAATCTATGCCATTCAGATATTTTATAAAAAGGAATCTTAATTGAAACCAACTCAAAGACCCATTGACGCCTCAGAGACTCTCGTACCTGAATGAACTGACAGACACTCAAAAATGGGCATGATTTTTCAGAGGACTGGCAGGAAATGTACAGCTGCATTTTTCACCACAGCTGGTAGGAAGGATTGGATAATGTAGCTATAATCCCTCAGACATGCGGAGTGAGTCTGTCAAGCAACTGAAAAGTGACTATGCATATAAGAGCTGTGGGAAACAACATGATTGACTGCTCTAATTACCATCTGCATAAAAAATGTCCTGGAAGATTCTTTGCCCTCTCATTATGTTTTGTGGCTGATGTATTTTATTACAATTCATTTCTTAATGTTTTATTTAACTTTTTTGAATAATGTACATCCAAAAACAGTACAAAGAAAACCAAATTGTATAACAAATAGGGAATATTTGTGCCTGATGTAGATTTAACCACACACATTCTAAATTATTGTAATAATAATTATTATTGTAATAGAATTTTTTCAATTAGGTGACATTAGTTTTTTGATTTTTTTTAATGTCAGCTTCTTGTTTGTATGAGAGATGCAATATAGTGCAAATGCAAGGAGTAAGCATTTTATTTATGTTTTTTAGATTAATTGATTTTAACAGTGATTTGATGCCTATGTATGTAGGTCACTGTTGAATTCTGTTTGAAGTGCTGATGCTGGGGTTTTGGGGGAGGGTGTGAAAGCCTACTAACATTTTCCCTCTCAATATTTCGGCAGTGTTCCTCATATTTCCCGGTTTGAATGTCAGTAATGACTGTGCTCATCCAGTTTCGCTGCACGTAGGGCCCAAACACAGGCCGCTGCTTTTGATCAGGTTTGTGCTATATTCTAGATGTCATCCATGTATTCTGGATTTCACTCTTTGACTTCTCATTTCTCAGTCTGTAACAGCATATGTTTCTGCCGACAAGTTTGTGGAGTCTTCATAGTCCAAACAGCTGTTATTTGGCAAAAAGAGATGGAATGAGAAAGAAATCCTTCACTTGGTTACATTAGCAGCTTTTTTATTTTGTTGTTTGGAGCTTTGAACAGACAGGCTGAGATATTGATTGGATAAGGAGAATGAAAGATGCAGAGGTTGACCTAATGGCAGACATCATGAAGGGTATGTGTTAACATTAGTAATCGATATATAGACTGGGCTGATAAATTGTCTGATATCTGATGGTTTGTGATTGTCAGATTGGCACATTATCGAAATATGCATGCGGTTCAAAGATGAGACATCCCATTTTGGTGTCTGCAACAAATGAAATTTACAAAAGCGAATTATTAAATGCAAGTAAAGTGTCTAGGTCAATGTTTTAAGTAGCATTTGTGGAATAAAATGTTAAAACATGTATAAAAAAATTTCAAACTCTCAAATTCTCATTCAGTGCAATGACCTGGATTTTGATTTTATCATGGCATCTTTATATAAACATACAAAAAACTGATGATACTTTTTACTTGTGTTTCTTAAGAATTGAAATAATCAGAGGACTCTTGTCCCAAATATCCAGTTTATTACAGGTCATTTAGTGTATCAGGGTCAATAAGTCATTTTAAAAATCAATAAACAAACATTACTGTGTCAAGCTTCTTTTTTTATGGCTCATAAATGTTAAATTTGCCATTTCATGGTGTGGTAAGTTTTTTTTAAAACCCATAATTTAGTGAAATGCAATTTCAATGCCAAACATTTTTTTTTTTTTTGCTTTGCTTTGCTTATTTGTTTGTAGATATTGCAAATAATTAATAACTAATATATATAATAATACTTGAATAATAATTAATTAATAATCAGCTGTTAAACTGACTAAATATTAGTGCTTTCTAGTGGTCACTAACAAACTTATGGTTTGGTTATTTTATCAGAAAGCGGCAGCACCTCTTCCAGCTCGTTCCAAAATATGTTCAGTTAATCGGCGAGGTCGATAATGTGAAAGTCATTTAGTTTTACGTCTCTGCATCAGCCTTTGTTTACCCACGCTGCAGCTGCAACGAATCGTTACGTTTCCACTAATCTCTCCTTGTCCTTTTTAATACCCTTCCTATAACGAGCGCGCCTCAATTAGAACAGGCCAGCATTGATCCGTGGCTCCCGCTCCGGCCAAGGTGCTCCACTTTAGCACTTAATGAGTCCGTGGAATGGATGGTGTGACCGGAGCGGTGCTAGAATACAGTATGTAAATGTACTTTACGTGGAAATGCTGACCTGCTCAGAAATAATCTTCCCCAGGAAGGATGTTTGTTTTAGGAAGAAGAGGAGAGGAAGGAGGGGGAGACAGTGCACAACACACTCGTATTGTTGCTATTGTGCGAATCTGAATTGGAAACTCACCCCCGATTTCGGGACTTCCTGTCAGAGGACCAGCCCTGAGGGAGTTGACCTGGATCAGGGTGAAGGTTTGACTTTTAGTTTCAGACTGGTTCTGATAAGAGTTTTCATTTATAGATTTTTAGATGAATAACTTTATTGTACTGGAGGCCAAGGTATATCTGTAAGAGAGAAAAGTGGATCAGAGGATTTACTTGTTGATTTAGGTAGTTGTCTCTGCAGATTTTCTCAGGTTTTTAAAGTTAATATTGTTAGCACTGGACTGTGATAGCCTGATAGCCCGTCAAAATTAAAGTTTGGTCTAACTTGAAGAAATTGTGAAAGAAATGTATGCTGTTAAAATTAAATCTTGGAAGAACATCTCTTAATTCCTTTAAGATAATAATAATAATACTAATAATAGTAATAATAGTAATAACAGCATTATTATTATTATTATTAATAGGATCATTTTGGTTACCTCAGTTCACAAAAGGACAAGCAAAGCGTAATGTTTGTGGATGTAACAGAAAGGCCATAATTGAGAACAGCTGCCCGATCCTGCTGGATGCACACGGTTAGATGCACAAACTGTTACCTGACACAGACTAGGAAGGAATGAGACCGAAATCACACCCCTCAAAGCTCCATTATGCTGTTTGTACAGCATCAGCATAATTTACTGTGGAAATGAAAATGGCTGTATCGACTTTCTGTTCCCTCTAATTAATCTTCCGCCCTGTTTCTCAAGAAATGAACAGCAGGTGAATCCCAATGCGAATATAAAAAGTCAGTCAGGCTGGAAAAGAAATATATCTGAAGATCAAGGGAAGGTTCTCACTCCGTTTACCTGCCATAGTCAACCTGCTTCCACTTACAAATCTGCTTAGAGACCAGCGATTTCCACCTTTTCATTACTTTTAAATATATTAGCAACATGCATTTCATGCACACATGCTCATTTTCATGGCTCATCTCCCTGATGGGCAACACTGGACTAAATGATTTGATTTCTCTGTCAGTCCATGCTAAATGTCCTGAAGTCCAGCAGACCTTCAAACAGACACGGTAAAGTCATCAAGCACTTTCCCGGCGTTCAGCCAAGGAAAGGTATGGGGGAGGGTTTGAGAGAGCATGGAAAAAGAAAAAACATTTACTTTGTCTTCCATCCACTTTTTTGTTAGACTGAAATGGGCAGTCGTGGTTTTAGTGGGCTTTTTTTGCGTTCTGCATGGCAGGAGAAAGCACGTGCCAGTCGGCGACATCAAAACAGACTGTGATGTTTGGTTTAAGACCCGGAGCATTTACTCACTCGGTATTTTACATTTAAAGAGAGGATCAAATGAAAGAGGTGAGAGTGCACACTTTGGATGTACTCCCTTATGTTACGACTGTCCTGATTGGAAGAGGCCAGACAGGAAGAAGCTTACCTTTTGAGAAGTGCTAATTATGGCTCACTTGTCACAGATGTGGCTGTTTTTCATTAGTGTGTCTTTTTGAAGATGCCTGATTTACACAAGGAAGTGTCTTGGGGCTTGAAGTAGGCATCCTTAAATGCTGGCATCGAAATTTGATCTACAACAACACAGTGTGCACCATTATATCAATAGGAACTTATTTATAGCCCAAAGTGTACAGTTATTAGTATACAGTATATAATTTTTTTGTTTTGTATGTGCTAGGGTATACAGTGTGCTTGACATTCATTTTTTTCATCAGCACTGGATGTGCGTCCTATACAGATTTTTGTAATTGCACGCACAATTTATGCATTTTTAAAGTTTTTTTTAAATAGTTTTTTCACTATTTAGTTTAACTGTAAGGTTTTAAGACTGAATCAGGCTGTTGTTTCATGGTGGAGCAAGAAATGGAGGAGAAGGGACAAGAAAAACAACAAATACTAAAGGCAGCAAAAAAAAAAAAACTATAAACACATTCAACTGTATGCGTGTGCTAACATACAAAGAAAGAATATATATTTTGGACTAGTTATTCTTATTTTATTTGTCCTGGAATAAAATAAAGTACATTAAAGTTTTCATTTTTGCACCACTAGTGGCTGCAAATGAAATTACAGTCTACTTGATGAAGCGGTAGCAACATTGTTCAACCAATGACATACATTTGTTGCAAACCTACTTGTATGTGTGTGAACAAAGGAAGAAAGGAGGTTTTTGAAAAGTCATTATTTTTGCAATTCTGTTTGCTACCCTTGTGGTTCAAATATTGCACACTTCACCTTTAAAGGAAGGTCACTGAAAAATGAAAAATATGAATGATGTCACTTACCTTCAGGTCTTTCAAAACCATATGACTTTTTTCCTCTTTAGTGGAACACAAAAGGAGATATTTGCAGCAGATTGTTCAAACAGCTCTTTACTACAATTATTTTTATATAACTTGCAGTGTGTTTTGTATAAAAAAAGATCTTTTTTACTTTGCTGTGTTTTTATGTATAGAAATTTAGACTGGTTATGATAACTATGCTATGTAGGCCGATAAATACAAATCTATGTATTTGTTTTCTGAGCCCTATAACTAAAACAAAAGGCAAACAAATACCAGACAATCAAATTTCTTTTAAAACCTTACCTGCAGAAAACAACAAAAATTGAAAGCCAAGGTAGTTTTGAGATCTTTCTTTTCCCAGAGTCAATTTTTAAATCCTCCACTGCTGACATCTTGTTTATGATCATTTCAAGTAAGGCTGCATGATATAGGAAAAATCTGACATTGAGATATTTTGTTTTGATGCGATATATATTGCGATATGACTATAATTTTACCAGATGATTTGAATAGCTCTATTTGGAAAGATCTTTAATAATTTACATCGACTGGGATGATAAAGTTTTTTTCTATGCAGTGCATATATAAATATGACAGATCAAACATTTTAAATAAGAAGTTAAATAAACAGGGGAGTCTAGAAGTATTCAAGTATAGATTGAACAATCACACGTAAAATAACATAGTCATCATTGTATAAATCTTTTTTTTAAATAATGTTTAATAATATCTTCATCTTTTAATAAATAATCTAATCCTGCGATGTGACTATTGCGCATACACACATTGCGATATTGATGCTCAAACAATACATTGTTCAGCCCTAATTTCAAGTGTTTTAATGACCCCTAATTTGTTTTCTTTCAGGCTGATAACATTAACCTTAAAAATAAGCATTTATCAGCCAATAGCGATATGTTGAGCATCACAATTATTCATTACAAAAGAGAACAGCACGAACATTCTTCGAAACATCTCCTTTTGTGTTCTACAGAAGAAATACAAGTAAGTAATGTCATCATTTAAATATTTCAGTGAACTGTCTCTTTAAGAAGAATCAACTTGAATAGTGACTGGGTTTGAATCATTCTAGTGGCATTTGTGCTGATATTTGCATACCGCCAACGGACGCATTCCTCCATCAGCTATGCAAAAACAAGAATGCCAGCTCATCAAGCATTTTTAGAATCATCTCTTTGACTGAAGTGTCTCTTAGAAAAGAAGTTGTTAAAATGAGGAAGTATTTTTGTACTTGGTCTCGTCCAATCTCAATGTTTCAGTTCCTCTGCTCGTTTAAACTCGGGTGTTGTGAGAATGGAGTCCACGTCTCACACAGCAACAGACCTGAGACCTGTAGGAATGTGCAACATGAGTCAGGATCACAGTCTTTGGAGAGGACTGGTGTCTTTTCTTTCTCCTTCTCCTTTCTTTCCAGATCTGCTGTGGTTCTGGATTAACAATAAGATCATTGTGTGGACCTGCAGGACCAAAGCGCTCTCTGTTCTACTATTGTTCTTTTCTTCTTGGCCTGCTCACTCCTACTTTTCTCACAACCCCTGAAATGATGTTTGTCAGTCAGGATGAAATATGACACATTGGTTTTTGGTGTTTTCCTCCTCCTCCCCCCTGCTTAACCAGATTTTTAATAATTGCAAACACATGACGTTTTAACACACGGTTGACCACACACTTCGGCATGTTGTTTTCTGCTTTGTATTTGTTTCCATACGGCATGCTTAAAGACAGTTTCACGAGAGAACACAAGCTATTTTGGCTGTATAATAATTATAATCTAGCTTGTATATCCACACGTCTTGGCAGGGTATTCTTGTAAATAAGATTTAAAATAAAGAAAGACTCAGACCGAGCAGTTGTTTTCAGGTTAGGAAATGCACCGATTAAGCGATGGGCTATAAACAGGCTTGTGCATCAACAAACGCATATTCATATCCTAAATTTTAAAGTCAATAAATAAAGAATAAAAGGCAGCAGTTGCTCTAAATAAACCAGGCCTGAAATGAAACACAATTGAAACTGAGGTATTGGATGTCTGAGCGTGTCCCTTGGGTCAGGAGAGGAAACAGATTTTTGCTTTGTGTTAAGGCCTGCTTTGTTTCCTGTCTCTGTTAGACCGGTTCTTGATTACAATTACTGACCGCTACGTGGCTTTCTGGCTCACTTCCTTACTTGACATCCAGCTGGTTACTGGTTTATATGTAGTCATGAAATACTGGAATCAATTCTTAATGCTGTGCTTTACTTCAGAGGATGTAATTATTATTGAAATAATACTGTAAATGCCAGAAGTGAGTGATGTGACTTGACTAAAAGCAAAAGAAACCACTATTATCAGAATTATCATTGAAAATTTGGTTGGAAAGCCTTGCCTTTATTGACATATAAACTAGGGCTTCACGATCCTGGCTAAAATGAGAATCACGATTTTTTTGCTTAAAATCAAGATCACGATTTTCTCACGATTCTGTAGATGTAAAACAAAGGTTAATAAGAGTAAGCTATTATTATTGTTATTTCTCAAACATATGGTAAAACAACACTAATAATATTAGCCCTATGTATAGGTCTACTGTTGGTTAAAATGCAAATTTTGTATAGACTTGGAATGGAGGACTTGAACAGACTTTAAATTTGTCCTGGTCATTAATTCACAGTAAAGTGATGACATCAGAATACAACTATTCATAATTCTAAAGTTGAATTATTGTGTTTGAGATATATGCTTGCAATCTGTCATTAACAACATTATTGACCATTTTTCACTAGTAAAATCAGACATTTGTCATTATCAGATTCCCTCTTGCATTATTCAACGTTATATAGAGTAGTTATACTGATTCAGTAAACATATATTTTCATGCACAACACTTTGTGTTCGCTATGAAAAAAAAACATATCAAATGCTTGCCGTAATCATAACTCTAAAATGCGATGGCGTGTGGTTTTGGTTTCACTTTCACTGCCGAGTGCCGCTCATGTCATGGCTGTCGTCACTTTGAAGAAAAAAAACATACATGCAAATCATACATCCCGCGTGGCTCCCAAAACGATCGCTCTGTGCAACAAACTGAACGTTATTTACAACTTTATTACCTGTTATTCACAGCCTATGCTGGTTCTGTTCACACATCATATGCGGGCATGCGCGCGTCCTCTCAGTAGTAAAAAAGATTGATAAAAAAAAAAAAAAAAAAACAGCGTGCCAGCTCATGTGTCATTCACGGCCGCAAATACATCATTACATTAAGACAGAAATTACATTTTTTGGAGAATTATACTTTATAAATACAGTATGTGACTCTTTCAACACCATTTGGCGGTGTTCACGTTACTAAGCAACGTACGTAAAACAATGTGAAGTTCAATGTGAACTTGTGCAACCGCATTTATTCTTCTCCCGAACTTATAATTGGCTATATTGTAGAGATGCTGGATTAAGATCGTGTGGGGGGTTGAATCGAGATCGCAATCTTTTTTCGATTAATCGTGCAGCTCTAATATAAACACTGATCATTGTATGTTTACAGTTTTCAGATTTGGTCATGGAAGCTCAAGCATGCTTGCTTGATGTGTGAGAACCAATGATGTACATTGTTGCATGTCCCATGGCATGTTTGAGCTTACCCAAGAACCAACGAGAGGTTTTTTCAGGTGTCAAGCAGGTTTGGCTAAACTTCTGTTTATGTTATATATGAATAAAAGCCAAAATTAAATGTTCATCAAATAAAGTGATTGTGTATGTTTAGAACTTAGAAGACTTAAACTAAATCACTAAGATTTAATTGGATTTATTTATTGATCTCTTTATGGCAGAATTTAGATTTTGGTTTAAAATAGTTTACATGGTTAACTGTGAAACTGTGAGATGGAATAGCAGAGATTTTCAGAACTGTGTGTGTAGTGTCTTTCATGCTCAATTTTGCATTTAGACACTCTTAATGCCTGGTTGTTGACTATTGCGTTGTGCTCTAGACTGGAAAAATCTATTGGCTGCCAAGAACAAGACATGCACCTTAATCAGTGGCAAATTTATGGGAGTAAGAGTGATATTTAGGTGTGTCTGTCTTCAGGATAATTAAACTCTCCCTTCATCTTAATACCACAGAGATGGTTTTCTTCCATACCAAAACTTTTATAGGCATCTATTTTTCCATCACAAGATTAAAAAATCTCAACGTGCACTACTCTTTTTCCACAACCCAGGCTGTTATTCTATTTTGCATTGGTCGGTTTTTTATATGTCAGGCACCCATCACAAACCACACCCCTCTTGGAACCCCTTGTTACTCATTCATCCAAAGACTTCATACAAGATAAGCCAAAGACTTTCAATAACAATTACCAGCTCTGCACTCCACCTCCATTGTCTTCAATAAACTATCTGGTATGCACTTATTCCCAGTATGTAGCGTGACAATAAAGCTATTGAACTGATTTTAATTCAATACTAACCTCAAGCGTTGAGTACTCTGGTTATATATGCTTACCCAAATGCTGTATATAGGGATATTGTACTAGTTATTTGCATACTTAAAAAATTTAGGTATTGTCAACATTATTTGTATTTAAAATTTGTATTTTATGTCTTCTATCTTTTAAATTTAGAAAATAAATCGAACATGTTTATCTTTATCACAGTCAATCCATATACTGTTTTATGATAAAACGGCTAACAGAGAATACTTTTTTTTTCTCTCAAATCACACCATAGAATACAGTCATCAGGTATAAGATATCAGTAGGATTTTGAACATTGCGCTGTTGCCATGAGCTATGCAGCAGGAACACGGCTAGCCTGACTAGGTCACACTTCTACTAATGCTTTTTTAATGAAGCAATTTATCACTGCTCTTTGTTTTTTCTCTTAATATGTGGTCTCTTTTTGTTCCCCCCTCCACAAACATGCTCAGGTTTGCACTGTTCTGGTGTTTGGGGAAAGAGACTAGCCAAGCTTATGCCTCATCTGTATTCTGAAATGCTTGCACAAATGACTTGGAGCCATTTTAGGTGTTCCAATATATCAAAGCAGTTTTCATTTAGATAATTTTTTTGTACACTGCGTAGGCTCAAAGAGTTGTGTTCTTTTCCTTCATCTGCCCGGCTTTGCTTTGAAGTGTAATATAATGCAGCTTTGTTACGGTATGGCCGCTAATACATCCTAAAACACACTTACCTGAGCATCTTTCCTTGATTCTAAACAGCCTCAAACTAAACATGCACTACAAGACTCAAGGGTCAATCAGACTGTTTTAAAGATCATCCTGTTCCTCGACTGTGTTTAGGCAAATGACATAAAAGTGTTATATTTCCCTAAAAATTATTTATTAAATTCTATATTTTATAGTTTTTTAATTGTATTTGTTCTTAAACATGTAAAAATAATTAAAAACAACATGAATTTATGTTTTTGCAACATGAAAGTGATTAAAAAATGTAATTTTAACGTATAGTATTATATGTTACAATGTGAATATTCCCTTTTTCTAATTAAACATGTTTTGAAATACAGAATGTCATATTAATGTATTTGAATTAAATCACATTGTTAACTTAATCATAAATTCTAATATGTAACCAAACTACCTCAGGTTTTGTTTTTCATTATTTTAATGACAGAATCAGAACAGTTGTTCTACCCTGACATTACCACCCCATGCCTGTTTCAGACTAATTACAAACTTTGCTCTTTTAGCATACGCTTGGCAGGAAAGGAAAATAAATACACATTAGCATCACTCAACTATCTGCTCACATGCTGCAGACCAAGCCGTTGAGTGGACACATACGCTGAACCCATCATTGTGTGTTTTGGATTACCCACAGACCCTTGATGAGCAACCCGTGGAGGTTCCTGTGTGTCGGGGACAGGCGGATCTCAGTCCGCCGTCGGCTTTCCAGGCTCTGGCTTTGTTTTACTCAAACCAGATGTCCCGCACATGACTCCATAATGAGAGACAAACCTGAGACTCTCATTCCTTCGCTTCATGTGCAGCCTGTTTTGCACAATATTCCTCCTTACATAATAATTTAGGGGCTTATTTTAAGGGATGGAGGAGGTTGTGCTCCTTTGAAGTCTTGTGTGTCTGTGCTTGTTTGTGCCGAGCTTGTCTATTCAGGTCATACTTTGGCTGCATGTCTGTTTCAATTAATCTACACCAAGAAATGAGAATTTTATTGGGATAAATCAATCATACCTATAAAACTTTAAGATGCACACATTTTATGATTGTAGAATTGCAGTGTGTTTTGCATTTTTTATGTACAAAACTGTAATGACTAGATTTAAGTGAGTTATTTATCAAGAAATAAATAAGAACTAATCTTCATCACCTAAGATTAATTAATTCTTTACATGTAGATTCCATTGTCAGTTAGTTTTATTTGACTATAATGTTAACAAATGGAGTCTTTTTGGGAAAGGTAAACAATCAACAGGCCTAAAAAGAATCACATTTCCAGTCAATATCTCGAGCGTGTCATAGGCCAGATTGACATGAAAATAGTTGCACTGTAAAAAAAAAAGTGAAAAGAAAGTGGTTGTTGACTTGACTTAAAATTGGAGTAAACTCGTTACCATAAAATTATTAAGTAAATAAACTATTACTAACTTGTCGCTTTTGGGGCCGTTCACATCGCGTCTAAAAGCAAGTGGAAAGCACGAGTGTGTCACTTTCTTCACCATTTTCAACGCACTTTGTGCTCGCACTCCTTTGTTGTTAGTAATTGCTAGGCGACCATCAACCATTTTCTCAGAGGATGTCAAACTGACAATACATTATTGCAGCTCTTATACAACTTTTATTTATGGAGAAAATTAAAAAGCACTGCAGTGTTTAGGTGTTCTGTGTGACTCGCAGTGCGTTTGTGGCATTCTGAAAAGTTGAGATGTTTTCAACTTGGTGCGCCTGGAAAACGCAAGCCGCGCTCCTCCATTGGAAATATCGAACTTGCGTGCGCAAAAGAAGTGATATGTGAATGACTCCTGTAAGGCAATGGGTTTGCTCACTTTTTTAAGTAAAGTAACGAATCGCTTTTTACAGTGTATGTTTGAACAACAAATAGCCATTTTAATCTTCAGGTGTTTGGTGCTGTGAATCTGAATATTCTTAAAAAGCATTCTAAAAGTTTAAATAATTAATAATAATTAAAGTTTGAAAGTTTAAATTTGAAGTGCCCATGGTGAAAATATAATGCATTTTAAATATCAAAATGATTGTATTAATAAACATCAGGACATCTATTACCTCATGCTAAGGCATACTTTGACTGCATGTCTGTTTTAATTAATGTACAGCCAAAAATGATAATTATATTGAGATAAATCAACCATGCCAACTCCAAGGTGCACACATTTTATGATTGTAGAATAGCATTGCCCAGAGCTATAGTGTGTTTTTTTAAATATTCATATGTAGCACAAAGTTTGCATGGTGTAAATGCTAAGTATGTATACAGTTACAATAAAATTATGGGTTATGCAAGTATACGTGTATAAACACGTCCTGCTGCAAACAAGCAGAGAAATAACATACAGGAAAATCAGCTGTTTATTGAGTGTCAGGTGACCTAAAATGTTATATCTCATTGAACTGGTTTTATAAGTTAATAAATTACTCAGTGTGGGTGAATTGAAACAGGTTATGTTAAGGTAAACAACATTTAGTTCACCCCAAAATGTAATAGTTGATGTTGATCACTCACACTTTATTCAAGGCATATATAGGCAACACAAAATTACTACATGGGGACAGACAGACGTATTAACAAACTTTGTTCAGTTTTGACAGAACAAATTATTATAACATCATAACAATTTATTCCCTGTTATAAACATCTTTGGACCTGTTGTTAAATTATAGTCTGGCTGCAAACACATAGTATTTTTGCAAGCTGCCTATCTTCCTTTTTTTTCTTGGAAAAGATAAAGAAGCCAAATATTACATTTTCTTTTGCTGGAGCTGAAGTTCTTAGAAACCTGGAACTTGAAAGCCACACTGGAAATCCCAACAACTTAAGGGAACTTGGACTGTTTGAGGAAACTGATTAAGTTTGAAAATGTTTATTCATGACTACTTTGAATTTACTCCATTTGAGTCCACATAATATTATTCTACTTAAATTTCAAGATAAATAGAACATTAAACACTAACAAACCTCCATCAATTCAGTAAAAATACGACGTATCATTTGCTAGAAACTAGAAATCTGCTGTAAATCTGCTCACTTTATTAATGTTTTTTTAAATATCAGTTTGTTAATTTCCACATTAAAAATCAGTTTGTTTCTTCTGTTAATAGTATTTAATTTGGAAAATTACTGTGGTCTTATTGTGCATTTTAACCAACTGTTAATTGTTGTTCTAATATGCAAAAACAATATCATATTCTGCTAGCAAAGTTTTTTTTATTACATCTGACCAGTTTTCTTCTACTTTTCAGACTCACCCAAATGCACTAATCTGAAGTATCGACATGACATCAGCTATTGTTGTTGCTGCTGGTTTACTAGGCATAATAGGCCACAGTCAAGAGATCCATAAATACAGCACTCATATATGAAACACTGTTTTCAACGATTAAATGTAAATCCATTGGCACGTTGGAGGCCATATACTTGTTTCTCTATTTGGCAGTTTGATATTTTCAGCAACTTGTCTTTAAATACTGGTTTCCCACGGATGCTTATCCAGCTGAAATCCTTCACTAACAATATGAAAAATTCAGTCATCCCAACATGACCTGAAGGCAATATTATTAAACACAGAAAACCTTCAGAAGTCAACAGGGTGATGCTTGCATGAAGATTTGAGTGAATCCAAACGCTCTTTTCTTAATGTCCAACTCTTCCTGATTAGTTGTACAGAATATAAGTGTGCGTTTCCCTTTTTATCTTATTTTTCCATAAATGTTTCACACCTCTGAAACATTATAGGTACACACTGGCGCTCAGACATAAACTTATAAGCTCATGTGCTTACGTTAAGCCTATTCTGCAACAACTCAAGGCACCCAAAATCTCGCATATGCTTACACTGCCTCTCCACAGATGTAAACACGTGTTCTGTCTCTGTCTTTTCCCTCAGTTTCTTTCCCTCTCCACAAGTCGCTTTTTTACCCCCGCCACTTTACAAAGGCCCCATTGGAGTGGGAGGTAATTACTCTTGACACTAAGGGGGCCCGGCCATCCGACCCCACATAGGAATGCAGAACAGACAGAAATCTCTCGTAGTGTTATATGATTTTGTCACATAATAACTCGCAGGAACTCACTGTATAATTTATGGCATGATAATGTGTCTCCCTCAAGCACAGATTCTGAATCCGTCAGTGTAACATAATCATGGGAAGAAACACAGAGGCCTTTTGTTGAACGGATGGATTAATAGTCATAAACATGTTTCGTTTGATGTGATTAGCATGATTTTATTGCAGCTTAGCCATTTATACATGGTAATTACAACAATTTCCAGCCAAAATGTGGACTGTGGGCATTAAACAAAGTATGTTCTGTTTATTTTAGTTTAATTTATTTTATTTTTTGGTCTCCTTTAACAGTTTATGCATAGTTCATTTATATTATTATTATTATTATTATTTGTTTAGTGGTTTTGCATCTTTTCAGATATACGGCTAATTTAAAGGTGTATGTAAGTATGTAAGTTTGACACCCAGTGGTTAAACTAGATATTGCATTCCTGGATCAAAACAAACGCAAGCGCATGTTGCCACTTGCCAGATTGAGGACCAAAAAAAGTCTGACGATCGAGCCTAAAGGCTGATTTAAGTCGTGTTCTAAATAAAAGCAACGGCATGCAATAGAAGGAATATTCTCCATATTAAAAGGAGTTTTTGTCCTAACCAACACCTTGAATTGACATATTAGAAACGGCTTCTATTTCTTACAGCTGAACAACAGGACAAACTGACAATGATCACCTCAGGTACACCTCATGTGCTTTATTCAGTGTTAAATACTAACAATGTGAGTTTGAATGCCATTTTACATGACATTTATTGCCATACTACTGAAAGCAGCAGCAGCAGACAGTTTACCTCAGATCTTGAAAATAAAGCGTTTGAAACTGAACTTTAGATCTGTGACTCAAAACCAACACATAGTGAGCATGTACATTTAATAATGTTAAAGAGGTTTAATATGTATTAATTAGATTATAAACCTTACCATTTCTTGAGTGAGTGCATATTATGTGCTTCTGAATGGCTGTATTTAAATTTCTGTCATGTTTAGTCTGGTGCAAACAGCCAGATTGTTTATCACTGCAAATTTTCTCACGTAGCGTGTTATTAGGACACGGGGTTACAATGTAACCTGCTCGCCTAATGTTTACGCTCGTAATATATATATTATTTGCTAATTAATAGGGGTGTGACGAGACGCTTACTCCACGAGACGAGATTTTTACAGTATTTTTAAAAAATCTTCAATGATGAAATACATGAATGGAAAAAATTTTATTCAACAAAAAAAAAAAATCACAAATTGCAAAACTATTTAGGTGCTTTTTTTAAATCACCTTGTAATGAATGTTATTTTACTTATATTTTAATGAATTCTATGCAGTAAAGGACATGCGAACACTGCTAATATATGAATGGAAAATAGATTTTTATTCAACTGAAGAAAAATCACAAAATGTAAAACAATTCAGGTGCTTTTTTAAATCAACTTGTAATAAATGTTATTTTACATTTATTTTAATGAATTGTGTCATAAAGGACATGCAAACACTGCTAAATATTTAGCTATAAACCTGACTGACTGGCTTCTTCCTTGTACAATTTCACATGAGAATCAAACTCCTTTCCACAAATTGAATTTCTTTTTTTTTAAATGTCATTTTTGGTTTTTAATTTTTCAACAGTTTCACTTTCATTCACCAACAGCTTCCGTTTTTTCCGGACAGCATAAACGTGTGTTCGGTCATGATGATAATGACGACGACAGGTGTATGTGTCTCCAGGAGTTCACTGTGTGTGTGTGTGTGTGTGTGTGTGTGTGTGTGTGTGTGTGTGTGTGCGTGTGTGTGTGCGTGTGTGTGTGCGCGCACTCTGTGGTCTTTTACTGACTCGATGGGTGCAGAGAAGTGTCAAACAGCTGAGTGTGTATGGGTCATCTTGTCGTAAAGTGCAGCTAAAAGTCCTACACAACGGTAATAGTTTGATTATGTCGTTTACCTGTCTGTACTGCACTTCAATAATGCGACTGAAATAGGAATACTCCACATGTCTTAATTTGATTAGTATTTACGACGATTATGGTTTTAAGCATATCTAAAGTGCTATTCCACAGTATGTTATGAGCCGTGGTTAATGCGTGTGGCTGCAGTTGTAGCAGCCTCTGCTTTTGAACGTGGCAACCCTTGAACTCCGGTGAAGAAAAAAATCTGTGACGTCACACTCACCCGCCCCAAACGAGTGACGCGGAACTCCGAGGCCAACCTGTCAGGTGTGTGCAAAGATGTACGGTTCTAATCCAATCCTGCCTCCCAATCTTCACCCTCTAATTTCACCCTCACGCGCCATCATAACATCACAACTCACGAGACAACTTTTCACCTCGACGAGAAATCTTGTCGCGATTTAGTCTCGCGAGATCTCGTCGCCCGAGATCTTGTCACATATTACTAATTAATAACCTCATGTGAAACTCTGAATCTGCGTCTCATTTCGGATTCTGCTGTCCACCGGAGGTCGCATTTTGGTCACAAGCACATGCTTTGAGAGCCTTTCTGAATGAATGAATGAAATGAATGAATGAATGTTTTCCATCAAGGCAACCCGGGCTACTGAAATATAATTGGCTAAACTGGCATTGGGCGGGTTAAAAGAACCAAAACAAAGACAGCGTTCCGGCACGTAACAGACATTTTAAAAGCAAAATATCAGCATTGTTTTTCAGATAAACAAGAATGTTCACTTGGCATGTTTCTTAAATATGTGCAAACATATTATTGTATTTTTATACTTTAGAAGAGTTAAAAACTTTAAGGACTGAAAAAAACTGTAAAATCACAACTGATAATGCTTATTTCCAAAAAAATTTATTAACCAGTTTGCGCATTTATGACATTTAATGAGAGTTAATTTAGTTGACTTAGAAGGCAGGCGGTTGTGTAGTTTTATGTAGTCTTTAGCAGAGACAGGCAGAGGATTGCTGACTGCAGCTCTAAAGTTCAGAAACAGTTGTAGCGTTTGAGCTCAGCGACATCAAACAGCTTCCTGGTTGGCTGGGATTCCTGCCTCTCTTTAATGTTCTTCAGATAAAAGTAACATTTAAAGATGGTTCAGAAAAAAAAAGGAATTCATGCTGGGATCGCTGTGTTCTTCCTCCCCAGCCTACCATTTTGAAGCAAACATTATTTTGTCAGGAAATAGCAGACATGTTACAGCTGATCAGTAGTTTGTATCTTCCTGGTGGTTAGTGTATATTGATGTATATATGAAGTATTATCCAGCAGATAATGTCTGTTTTTGCACACTTTATCTAAAAATATGTGGTGTCTACTTCAATAGAATATTTTGTTTTCATTTAATCAAATTTATTATGTTTGAGTTGATTTGTTTTGTGCACAACTACTGCCTCAAACAGTGAATCATTTATCTCTGAGAGTAGAAATAAATTATCATATTTCACAGTTTGTAGTAGATTTACTAACCTCCAGTCCATCCAAGTTGTAAGTACAAGTTTTTAACATTCAAATAAAACAATTTTTAGCTGAAAAAGTGGTCTGTGGTGATTCATTAAATGCAAGTGAATAGCTATTTGCAGAGAAAGTTTAAAAAGCATATAAAGGCAAATCAACATTTTTACACACGTCTATGATGATACGTTGTTGCCTTCAGAAGTGAAACACTGGTCTGTGCTAGAAATTGAGCTATTATAAACTAATGTTGATGTTAATTTAGAAAGCTCACCCTTTAGATGGGCAGGAACGCACTCAGTAATGTTTGCAAGGTTGTGAATTGAAGGTGGAAGAATTGTGGATTAACTAAAAATAATTTTTTTTATCTAAAAATATGGAATCAGGTTAGCATTTTAGCACTTCTGCTTCCATAGTCTCCAGGTAATGATATATGGGACAACATTTAGAGCACTGTTGCCCGACAACTCTTAGAAATGTTGCCATCAACGGGCAACCAGATAACACACAGGGCAACTAGCACAACAGACAGGCAACAACTATTCACATTACACTGCAAAAAATGCTTTTCTTACTTAGAGTTTTTGTCTTGTTTCTAGTGCAAAAATGTCTCGTTTTCAGAATTATTATGTCAAAATAATTTTTTGGTTATCTAAAAATGCTTCTTGATTTAAGAATTTTTAGAAACTAGGCAAATACTCTTGCAGGCAACAACCATTCAACCATTCAAATCTGTTACCCATTCATATTATACGTAAACTTTTCTTCAGTACTCTCCCTCCTAACCACCCTCACTCCTGCCACTGCTTATTAATGAAGCTAATATAATGAATGAATGCACCATAAGGAAGCACAAAACAAATCGAAATGTCAGACCTACACAAACGTATTATACAAGAAAGCTAAATCGCTATCTGTGCCTTTAAAATTGAGTAGCTTTTGACACTTTAAACATTAAATTACATAAAAGCCCTGTTTTGGGTTGACACATGTCAACTTACCGGAATAATAAGCTATGAGTTCATGCTCCCTAATTGTCGTCGCTCCAGTGCCGCTAAGCAACCGCCATCTTGTTTGAATTATTCTTACCACTCCAAGCAGTCATGTGATTCGTTGCTAGCATTCTGATTGGACGATTTCAAAAACTGCAGATCCAGATTTTGTTGCCCGTTCTCAATGGGAAAGTAGCGAAGCACCAAGTTGCCCCATGTATCATCAACTTCAGAATCAATAGGTTTTTTGAATGGGATTTCAGTAGGCCTGTCACAATAATCAATATTTCTACTTCAATAATTTTTGGGGATGCAATATATATCGCCCATACATAAAAAAACAATTCTAGCAACATTGTAGCCGATTGTGCAACATCTCTATCTCTACTGTCAGTGTCAGTTTGGTTAAAAAAAAACACTATAGTATTATTATAAATTACTTTAGTATATTTTCACGTGGCAAAGGGACTAAGCCGAAAAGAAAATGAATGAATGAATTTTCACGTGGGTGTCTTGACAACTGAAAATAGATCTGGTAGTAGATATTGCAGCCTCTGTTACTTTTTACCTTGCACTGTTTTTGTTAACATTTATTATTATTTATTTAGGATATGCGTTTTCACATTCTGATTCCAATGCCTAATTATTAAATTGTTAAAATTACTATAATAAAAATAAACATTCTTATGATTAAATTATTATATATTCTTTGGAAGAGTTTACCTGCATCGTGATGATATTATATTGTCATTCTGGCATTATATAATGAGTGGCATAAAATGGTCTTAAAGTGACAATAATATAGTTTATCGCAATATCTTTTGGTGCAATATATTGTACAACAAAAAAATAGATGTCATGACAGGCCTAGATTTCAGTTGAATTACTTAAATAAGGTCTGTGGTAAACAGTGTGGTACACTACGGCCAATTTAGTTCATCCAATTTACTTATACTGCATGTCTTTGGACTGTGTGGTAAACTGGAGCACCCGGAGGAAACCCACACAAACACGGTGAGTACATGCAAACTCCACACAGTAATGCCAACTGGCCCAGTCGGGACTCGAACCAGCGACCTTCTTGCTGTGAGGCGACAGTGCTAACCACTGAGCCACTGAGCCGTAAATTATTATGAACCATGTTTCCAAAAATAAACTTACAAACTTAAAAGTTATCGGAAGCACAGCGGTGGTGACATAGAAAGTAAGCGACCTTGGTGTAGTTCGTTTAAAGCCTAAGGTTTGCGTTTTTGTGCTTTTTAGTATTCAAAACTCATGAAAGTTATGTTATTTTATGAAGATTATCTTGATGAACAATACTTGTACGTATAATGAACTATGTTTGAACACAGAGCTTATTATTTGCAATAATCAAAAAGTTTATGGGAAAAATACTATGGGAATTTTATCGAACCGGTGAAATGCTAACCACTGATTGACCTACAAAGTGATGTCATAGGCTACGTTCACACTGCGAGGCTTAGTGCTCAAATCAGATTTTTTGTCAGATCTGATTTTTTTGCATAGCTGTTCACATTGTTGTTATAAATGTGGCCAATATCAGATTTGCAGTGTGAACAGATTATGGTCCTAAACTGACCTGACCTGACCTGACCTGACCTGAAAAGTACAGTTACAGACAGCACAAAATGTCTAATTATGCACACAATGTGTATGAAGTAAGTAAGCACGTTGTCAGATTATGCTTAATATGATTAATGCCCTTTTCACAGACAACCGTGGTGTATTTTAGGAACTGTAAAGGGTTGTTCTGCTACTACTAATGTGTATTTTGGCATTTGAAACCTAAAATAAGTCACTTGTGATTGAAAACACTGATCATTTGTGATTTATGACAACCGTGCATCTTTCTGACCACCGTCTCTCAGAGAGAAAGTTCATCCTTAAAATGAAAGTGCCCCCTACTTTGTGC
The DNA here is from genome assembly GCA_903798115.1 of Danio jaintianensis. Lineage (NCBI taxonomy): Eukaryota > Metazoa > Chordata > Actinopteri > Cypriniformes > Danionidae > Danio > Danio jaintianensis. Next base: position 14,032,900 of record CAIGQV010017532.1, read on the forward strand.
ACGGATCCCCTATCTGCAACACGCCTCGACGCTCTTCAGCTTCACGATCAACCCGTGCCCCAATCGTTAACCAGATTGGTTAACAAGCACCAGTTTTGCCTTAAATTTTTTTTTCAAAATGAACAACCAACTTTCTGTGGTAAAGTAATTGCCCTGTGTGCCATTCTACTATGCTGCTGAGGAGTAGATGATGTTTGCAGCACTGAATGATGACGCATGTCGCTCAAAGATTATGTAAAACTCACATGAAATCCTACATAACCGTTCACACTGCGGTCGCTTTGCAAAACATCAGATCTGTGTCTGATTTATTACCACAAATGAAAGTGGCACAAATCTGAAGTGAAAAGATCAGATTCCATGTGGTTTGGGCTGTTCACATTGTCAAGACAAAAACAGATCTGAGTCACATGTGGGCAAACAAATTTGATTCGGGCCAGCTTTGCCTACAGTGTGAACGTAGACAGTGTCTCTCCACTCTATGATGTTGTAAATAATGTTGTTTATCATACAGGCCCATCATTTCACTTCAAAATACTTCAGTGTATCTTCACAAGTCACTGATGTATTATATTTATTTTGCCTGCATGTGCTTTACTCTAAAAGTGCTGGTAGTCGTTCACTTGCATATGAATCGCAGTTTATGCTTCAAATTTATATTCCAAATCTCTAATCTTTATTCCAAAATAAAAAAACTAATTTAATATTTCAATTTTCATTGTGGAATATCTCCTAAAGGTGTCATTTATTCAATGAAGTGAAGTGTAGTGTGGCCAAGTATGGTGTCCCATACTTGGAATTTGTGCTCTGCATTTAACCCATCCAAGTGCACACACACAGTTAGTGAACACACACATACCGTGAACACACACCCGGAGCAGTGGGCAGCCATGCTGCGGCGCCCGGGGAGCAGTTGGGGGGAACGGTGCCTTGCTCAAGGGACTCACCTCAGTCGTGGTATTGAGGGTGGTGGAGAGTGCTGGTCATTCACTCCCCCCACCCCCAATTCCCGCTGGTACCGAGTATCGAACCAGCAACCTTCGGATCACGAGTCCAACACTCTAACCACCAGGCCACGACTGCCCCATGAATGAAGTACAGACAGATTTAGTACGACACATGAAGGTTGTGATTCTTGTGAATGTTGTTTTTGGTGACCTGGCTGGCAGTCTAAAATTGACCCTTTCAGTCGTTATGCACGATTGATCTTGACAGCTCAAATGGTTTGCAGACAATTAGGCCTATTCAGTGTTTACTACCATCACTCAATGTGACTTCCTTTTTACATCACCTCATATATTGATAGCTGGTTAAGGGTTGTGGTTCCTGCTCCCTGGTGGTTATGCTCTGTTTATCCGTTAGAAGAATTAAAATGATGGGTGATGCGGTGGAGCAGTGGGTAGCACAATCGCCTCACAGCAAGAAGGTTGCTGGTTCAAGCCTCGGTTGGGTCAGTTGGCATTTCTGTGTGGAGTTTGCATGTTCTCCCCGTGTTCGTGTGGGTTTCCTCCGGGTGCTTCGGTTTCCCCCACAAGTCCAAAGACATGTGGTATAGGTGAATTGGGTATACTAAAATTGACCGTAGTGTATGAGTGTGTATGGATGTTTCCCAGTGATGGGTAGCAGCTGGAAGGGCATCCCCTGCTTAAAACATATGCTGGATAAGTTGGCGGTTCATTCCGCTGTGGTGACCCCAGATTAATAAAGGGACTAAGCCGAAAAGAAAATGAATGAATGAATGCAGAATTGAAATGGACCCAATAGACTGTAATTCTCCTGGCTGTGCTTCATTGGTTAACGTCTAAATTAACTATAAGGCTATAAATATGATTTAATCAACATGAGTCTATACTTAAAAACATGTGTATGATTATATATATATATATATATATTATGTCGGTATGTTAAAACGTCAAAAGTACAATGTATTCAAATGACTATTGATAAGTATTTCATTTAAAGTATATATGATTTATACATATAATATTGAGTGTATAGTGCTCAGCATATATGAGTACACCCCTTACAAATTTTTTAAATGAACATTTTCTATTGGATGCTATACAATATTATATTTGTGCATACCAAATCTGAAAGCTAATCTAATAAAATAACTTACGATAAATTTCCCTAAATTTATATGTTAGGAAAAAAATAAAAATAAAAGTTTTACAAAAAGAGGAAAATTCAAGAGAAGCAAAAATATGTAAAAGTTAGTTGAAATTTAGCAGTTTATAATTTTTTTGCAATGTTTAGCTTAAATTTAAATGTATTATTTTTCTATTTCTAAATATGCATATTTATATATATGTGTTGTAATAATTTCTGAAGAAAGCTCAATATTAGGTGTGTGTTTGGCCAATCTTACTCACTGGAAGTACATTTTCTCTCGCCCTCAGCTGTGTGACAAGTGCATCAATAATTAAGCAGCCAATGAAGGGAACACAAAGCATGAAGCAAGAGCCACCAAACACCTTTTGCTTTCTCTCATCCTCTTCTATATTCTCTGGCCAGTACAGGGAAACCCTAACCCAGCATTTATTAGGTGAGCCTATGCCCTTGGCTTCAATAACAAACTGATCCTGCGAGCGCTGCAGATCCACAAAGATAGGTGTGAGGGAAGAGACTGTGGAGTTTCATGGTGGAAGATAGAAAGGTTAGCTTATGCTTTGTTTGCCTTGGCTGCTGGTGCCCTGTTCAAGGCCTCTCTGATAACATGACCCCTCTACTGCAGGAATATCCGTCATATGGCCCAATCTTATTTATTCAGCTCAGAAGAGCCAAGATCCTTCATCCTTGTGGTTCCTCAAGCGACAAGAAGGAAAGGGTGTGGCTGCAAACACAGAGAGCAGCCATTGTCTTCCTACAATGTCTTACAGTGGAACAGATATTGTGTTTTTTTTTTACGAGCGCAGTAGCTGAATACATGCGCAGTGCATCAATGCAGGCCTTTCTCTTGGAGCCCCAGACTCATGCTGTGTCCACTTTGCATTGTTTAATGACGCCTGTTGGGGGGATTTTGGCATCCTGCCACTGACCTATGCTCTCGGCGGCCCCCGAGCCCATCAGCACCGTTTCCATCGCAACAGGAGACAACCAAGCACAATGGCTAGAAACAATCGAATACATCATGTAGCTGTATATAACACTTGGGTGAATGGTGCAGTCCCAACCGTCGGTCAGCAAAACTATGGGTTGGTCTGAGCTGTGTTTGCTTTGTCGCAGCTAATGTGGAATATAAATGTGATGTGGAGATCTTTCTCCTCCCTCACTTGCTTCTTCAAAAGCTTTGCCACATTTTTTCAGCCTGACTCAATTGCTCTGGAATGGACTTGTATGTATGTTTATCTTGCAGCAGTAAGTAGTTAGAAATGACCAATTTGCTTTGAAAAACAGATCAAGTGACCTTTCTTTTGAAGTGATAATGTCTTTAAATCAATTTTGGCTCAAATGTTGAGTGAATTTGAGAGAAATGCCATTACATGTTTGCATTTTTTTAGCTAGTTTCTTATTGCTTAGCTTTGTTAAGATTAAAGTTTTTGATGATATAATTGCAATTTTGTTGGAAATACAAAACAACATGGTGTTTACACAACTAAAAACTAATTTAAAAAACGTTTTGGCTATTCATTTTACATGACACCATTGTGAAAACAAACTTTTGAAAATGGTTTTCAAAGTTCATGTTCGTAATGGTGCTCTTATAGTCTCAGTGTACACTACAAATGCATGTTAAATCTGTAGATTTGGAAGAGTAAAACAACAAAGGTGGATGATAGAACTGTATATGCACACTTATATACTTGGTTTAACCTTTACAAGAAATAGTGTGCAATTAATGCACTACACTATGTTGTGATTTTAATCTGATTATCCTAAGAGTCCAACCCTACTATTAACAATTAAAGGATAAGTTCACCTAAAAATATAAATTCTGTTATTAATTACTCACCCTAATGTCTTTCCAATCCCCTGAGACCTTCGATAATCTTCAGAACACAAATAAAGATATTTTAGATCCTCCATAGACATAGACAATGACAAAAACATTGTCAAAACATTCCATTTGACTTCAGTGGTTCGACTGTAGTCATACAAAGATCCAAGAACACTTTTGTGTGCCAAAAAACTGTAAAAAATGACTTTGTTTTCTAATTGTATCAGATCAGGGTGCTCATTTATGATGGCAAAATTGCATATTGAACGTAGTAAATGCACACTCTGACCTGTTATGGTAGATAAGACAAAGGCAAACAAAGTAATTTCTACAATCTTTTTGGTGGAATGTTTTGAACCATTTTTAGATTTCTTGTGGCTGTTGTTGTCTATGGATGAAGAGATAGCTCTCATCCGAAGATAAACAAAGGTCTTAGGGGTTTGGAACGACATGAGGGTGAGTAATTAATAACAGAATTTTCATTTTTTGTGTGAACTAACCCTTTAAATTACGAAAAGCAAAATAAATTAATTTTAACCAACTGGTCTACCTCAGACAGTCACACAAAACCCCTCCTGCGGATCCAATATCCTGCCTCTGCAACACAGGGGTCCCCCATAATCCTCTCCCACCACTCCCATCCTCCTAAACCACACAAACTATCTTGAAATGGATGAATGTAGAGTCTGTCGATGCCCGGCTGACAGTTTTGGTAGAGGTCAAATGCTATGCAGACACATGCTGATTCTCCAATTGAAAACTGAATCTCACATTTCCAATCATTGGGAAGCGAAGCTAAGCTGTCAGGCTCTGTGAGTGTGAGAACGCTTTGGAAGTCAAACGGATCTCAAGAGATCTTTTAAACAACTTTACGTGCAGTCGGGTAGCTGCCTCTGGAAACTTAACACTACATGTAAATAAACTGTAAATTGTCAGTGTTCCTTTGCATTATTGCTGACTTCAGCATAGGCTAACAGCACAGCCTTTTCACAATAAGTCCAAAATGTTGAATTCCCTTATTAACAAAGTAGTTATTCACAAGTAAACATTTCAGCATTACCATAATCACAGCAGACTAATCAGGTTTTGCAGTACTCTAAACTGCCTTTTGCCTTTGTGTGCGGAATCTGGAGATATTTTGTATTTCTAAATCTGATTATTTACGTCGATGTTATGCAGTGCCAAATGGCCCATAGTGTTTTTATAGATTCTGAGATTCATGGAAGCTATTTCGCACTATTGTACAGAAACCAGGGAAAAAAATAAAATAAAATCACCAAGGAGACATTGGCTTTTAAAATGAAAAAGTTAGAAACCAAATTACTTGATTTTCTCCCCAAATTACAGAATTGCTTAATAAAGAAGGTGTTTTTTCGGTTCTTTTTACTTTTAACTTATAAAACAGTCACTGCCTTATACTGTGATGAAAGCAAGTTTAGTTGAGAGAGATCCAGCTAACCAAATCTGATTCAAAATGCTTTACTCAGAAGTAAGTTTTAGGCCAATTCATAAATCATTTTGACTGCCTCATCTGGTTCAGAAGAGTCATTTGTTCATCAGTCAGACATCATAACTTATAACTAGGCCCGCACGGAATCTGAGCATCTTTTGGCCCATCATTGAGTCTATTTACTTGTGTAAATTTATATTTATTTAGTTTAAATTAACTTCAGTAATATTATTGACTAATATGAAAATGCTTTTTTTTTATAAAATTGTGCAGAAAAAGCAAAGAATGTCCAAAGATTCTGTCTGGTCCTACTCATGACTGTCACGCCTGGTCTCTAAGAAAGGCACAGGATCACAAGAGTTAATCAAAAACACGTAGATTTATTACAAACAGACACTCACAACTGGAATCACACGTAGGAAGACAATTCACAGGGATGACAATCATGGGGTAAGACACAAGGAATGACGTTCAATACCGGACCACGAAGGAAACAAACTAAGGGGTATAAATACACACGGGCTAATGAAACGGATAATACACAGGTGAAACTAATGAACATTAGGAAACAGAACAAAGGAGCACATGATCACAAAACCGAACAGACACATGACATTTACCCCCCCCCCCCCACCCCCTTTTAAAAAGGCACGTCCTTGCGCTTTCAACACAACAACATAAGGGAGGGTGGGAGGGGAGGGGGCAACCAGGAAGGATGCTGGGAAACGATGAGTGGAGGACTTGGCCAGGGAGGAGTTTCAGGAGGGAGGAACCAGGAAGGGAGCTGGAGCAGGAAGACCCAGGACACAGCCAGAAATATGGCCCAGGGCGGAGTCGAGGAGCCATGGAGGAGGAGTGGCTGCCGACTCCAGGGGGCCGACTGAGGGAGACGCCATTGATGGCGGTGGAGCCCAAGGAGGAGACGGAGAGCCGTAGGGCGAAGGTGACGCCAAGGTCCCGGAGGGCCAGGGTGAAGCAGACAGCTCACCCGAGCGAGGCGACGGCGGGGGTCCGGAGGCCCGCGGCAGAGCAACAGAGGACCAAGACGTAGCTGGAGGGAAGGAGGAGCTCAACGTAGCTGGCTGGACAGAGCGATGAGGCGCAGCCAGAGGAGTGGAGTCCAGAGGTGTAGGAAGGGCGACGACTGACCAAAGTGGAGCCGGAGGGACGAGGGAGCCTGGCGGAGCTGGTGGACCGATGGTCCACGGCGGAGACGAAGGAGGAGTGAGCCAATGCGGAGCCCTAGGGTCGAAGGGCCAGGGCGGAGTTCGCAGCACGGAGGCTGGAGGAGCTGACGCTGGGCGACACCCTCCAGAGGGCGACGCTGGCAGGCAGCACCTCAAAGTGAGCTCCACCTCTGGAGCTTGAGGGCGAGCTGAGGGGCTGGCTGACTGCAGCAGCACTGGAGCTGGTTGACTGGCTGCAGTCATTGGTATGAGTTGAGAGGGTGGGACGTCACTCACGACTCTGGAGCATCGGGAAATACAGGAACCAAGAAACTGTCTGGGAACAGTTGACGCGGAGATACATCTTTGCTGTCTGGAAACAGCGGAAGGGGCTTGACTTTGCTCCAGAAGTCTATGAGTAACTTCCCAGTGTCCAGCGGTTGCTCATCTGCAGAGGGGGGGTGGGCGGGACTCTCACATGATCCACCAGGACTCCCCCTTTCAGCGATGTTGCCGGCTCACGCACCTGCTCAGACTGTCTGTTGAGCTCCTCCTGCTTGGTGTAACTCCGCTCTGTCGCTCTAGATGGCGATGGCTTGTATACTGCGGGTGGCTCTCCATCTGCGGTGGGCTCTGGCAAGCACTCCCTGCAGATGGGTGGTGTTTGACTGGTCACTGGGTCGGGAGTGGCACTGGCGAGCTCTTCCTCCACACAGACGGTGAATGTTGATCCATTCCTTACCAGTGTCCACTCCACATAAGCGGCAAAATTGCCTCGAGGACCATACAAGATGGTAGTTGTTTGTAGCAAATATCACCAGCTATCCGGACGACGTGCTCTGCGTGTTTTTCCAACACAGTCGTCCGGATAGCTGGTGATATTCGCTACAAACAAGTACCGTCTTGTATGGTCCTCGAGGCTGCTTTCCCCCTGCTCCAGCAAGAGGGGAACAAATTCAGGGTGGTAGATGGGGTCCATGGGAACACGGGAGAAGAAAAGAAAACACTGGGGCAAAAAGACTATAGAAGCAAAACGGGAAAAATACGCCACAAACTGTTCTTTGGGGCTGGTATTCTGTCACACCTGGTCTCTAAGAAAGGCACCGGATCGCAGGAGTTTATCAAAAACACGTAGATTTATTACAAACAGACACTCAAAACTGGAACACAGGAATCACACGTAGGAAGACAATTCACAGGGATGACGATCATGGGGTGACAACACAAGGAATGACGTTCAATACCGGACCACGAAGGAAACAAACTAAGGGGTATAAATACACACTAATGAAACTGATAATACACAGGAGAGGAACACAGGTGAAACTAATGAACATTAGGAAATGGCGGGAAACAGAACAAAGTAGCACATGATCACAACATAGAACAGACACCTGACACTCAAGTTATTTGACCTTTTTATTGTTGCGTTTAATAATTGTGCCTTTTACATTAATTTGAAATCATTTTGTGAATCTTTTTGACTGACTCAGTTGAAAGTACAGATTCATAAGAGTCATTTTTCATTTTTAGGTCCATGACTACCCATGCTTATTGTGCACAGTATACAGCACACAATTAAGAGATCTTAAAGGGATAGTTAACCCAAAAATGAAAATTTCCAAAAAATGTAAGTGTGTTGTCGGGGTCACAGGCATGTCCTCAGTGTGTAAAGGAACGAGGAGTTTGAGCATCAGAGCAACAGTACTACAAACTGACTTAATTTGCAAATGGTGGATATGTTTTTGACGTGGCTGTGGATTAAAGCTAATAATCTTGTAAATAATGTTCAATTTCTTACATGGAATAATTGTTTTGGTTCACAAGGCCTCAGTGTGTCATCAGAAAGCATGGCTATTGATTTGGACTTATTTATTTTTAATCTGAAAAACCCATCCCTATTCACTGGCATAATATGAATCACCTTGGACCACGGATTCAGCTAAAAATCTTTAATGTTCTACTGAAGAAAAAAGTCACCGACATCTTGGATAACCTGTGGGCGAGTAAATTAATGGGAAATTTCTTTAAGACTTCTGGCAAAACAGCACAAGGATATACTCACATAACTTTCATGAATTAATTTAAATAGTCACATAATCATTTTTTAATTATATGTGTGTTTTTAATTTTATTATAATCTCTTTTGTGACCATTTTAGTCACAATCTTAAGCTCTCTGAAACATTAGCAAGTGGTCTGGGTATTCAGACTTGACTGTGGTTCTCATCAACTGCTATTGCCAGATTGATTCCTTCAGTATGTCAAATACAATAATGCCTCCTGCTGCAGGCACAAATGGCTGTACAGTTTTCTCTAGCACATATCTCGACCCACCCCTGATTAAACCCAAGGGGAAGATTAATTTCTCCTCAAATAGCTTGCTGTGCTTGAACTACAGCTGACAGCTTTGCAGATGGTTATTCTTGCAGTAAAAAAGGCAAGGTTTGCACAGTAATATTGCATCACCTTTGTCTTTTTTCCATGTAAATATTGTGAATACATACTGATGCAACAAAAATATCTGGCATTCCTCTTTATATGCAAAGGTGTTTTAAAACACCTGCATTCACCTTATGTTGCTGCTAATTCATCAAATGCACAAGAACAGGCAATGCGTTTTCTAGAACAATGTGTCCTGATCGCTCCCTCCTGCATTGCAGCTTTTTCTGCCTGGAGGCTGCAGGAACTAGAACAGCCCCAGACATTCCCCAGCAAGGAAAAAAAAGAAAGTTGCGATGAAAGGAATTGCAGCAGACCTTAAAAGTTTGCATAGGATTGCAGAAGTTGCAGTGCAAGCCATAAATCAGCATGCCTTTCATGCGCGATTAAAAAAACGGGTCAAAATCTATTTTAGATGTCATTTCTGGCTTGCGTTTCTCTGAATTGCCAACAAAAATCACATGAAATGCTGTCTAAGTTTGCTTTTTCATGATTGTACAAGGTGCTTTCTGCATCAGTAGGAATAAAGCAGGTTAAATAACATTTGATCTGAAGATAAAAGTCTGCTTGTTTCTAAGGATCTGAAGATCTCTGCAGGCCTTTTATATTTGTTATTTTCTGATATGAGACTCTCAGAACCATTGGAGCAATATTTATTTATGTATTTACATTCTAATATATGAATAGTTTCAACTAAACTTTATTAGAATTTAATTTAGTTTATTTCATTTTAATTTTAAATGTATTTTACAACATATTACTTGCAGTATCATTGAGCTTCTATTAATGGTAATTAATATTAGATTTGATTTTATTAGATTTTATTTTCTATTTTATTAAGGAAAATGAATATTATATTATATTATATTATATTATATTATATTATATTATATTATATTATATTATA
>CAIGQV010017532.1:14058918-14103906 GCA_903798115.1 Danio jaintianensis
TTAATCTATATTGATGAATGAATAATATATGGTTGGATAATAGATAAGTGGTTGGATTAATGAATGTATAGATGGATGGGTGGATATATGGATGGAGGGATGGATGGATGAACGGATGGATGGATGGATGGATGGATGGAAGGATGAATGAATTGGATGGATGGATGGATGGATTGATGGATGAATAATGGATGGATGGATGTTTGACTGATTAATCTATATTGATGAATGAATAAAATATGGTTAAATAATAGATAAATGGTTGGATTAATGAATGCATAGATGGATGGATGGATGGATGGATTGATGGATAAATTGATGAAAGTATATATTAATGGATGATAGATGGATGGATAAAAGATTGTTGGATTATTTAGTGGATGGTTGAATTTATACATTGGATCGAAGACTGACTTGATTGAAGCGGATTGGACTGTTGGAAGAAACAATTATGAACATATAGATGTTTGATGGAATAGATGGTTGGTTGGATGGATGAATAGACAAAATGAGTGCATTGATGGATGAAAGGATGCTGGATGGCTGGGTTGATGAATACACTGATTATAGTAGAAATAAATATTGGCTTTTTGGTATCAGTCAAAAATAATGCATTTGTGATGGTATTTTACTGCAACTTTACTAACTAAAAAAAGTAGTAATGTTGTGTGGCTGCTGGTTTGATGATCATTAGTTTGGCCATATTTTTTAGTCAGAATGATGCAAGCATGCCACAGACATACTCTTCAGGTCTTCTTGCAGGAAGTGACACCCACAGAGAGCTTAATGAGGTCAGCTGTCTGCTGAGAAGAGCAGGAAGTGCCCATTATATCAATCCTTTACCTTTTTTTTCTTCTCTATCTGTCCATTCCTCCTTCCTTTTGCTGAATTGAGCTACCTGTTAAGGCAATTTTTCCTAGATGGTTGGTTTTAGAAAATCTTGACAAGGGGTGTCTTGTCCTGCTCTTGGTGGGCCACTGTCCTGAAAATTTAAGCTCCAACACACTTGATTTTTAGCGTGTTGGACAAAAGTTTCTAATGACTCAGGAGGCCTTGATTAGCTGGTTCAGGTTTGTTTTTTAGTTAGGGTAGGAGCTAAACCAGGCCTTCCAGGAGCAAGTCTGGACACCCCTGATCTAGATAGACTGTGAATGCGGCTTGAAGTATGTAGACACTCTTAGACTATACACCTACATGTGCACTGTCTATATTTTATATATTTTTGTTTTCTATATTATTTACCCCTATTAATGTAATCTAAATATTGTATGAGTTAGTTTACCCCAGAATTTAGTCACCCTTGTGGTGTTCCAAATAAGCAATTTGTTCATCTTTTTGAGTACAGATGAAGAAGATTTAAGATGTTTTACTTTTTTCTGTGAAAGCCAAAACCGTAAATGAAAACCTAAATTAAATCTGTTAATCTTACAAAATAGGGTTGCACGATATTGTAAAAATCTGGTATTGCGATATTTTATTTTTCTGCGATAAATATTGCGGTATGAATACAGTTTCACAAGATGGTTTGAATAGTTTTCCGGGGAGTTTAACAGTATGCAGGTACATAAATTGAAAAATCACAATGCAAAACATCCGTTTCTTACTTTGCTTTGTCTCATTTCTAGTACAAATATCTAAAAATTCTTAGATCAAGAAATCTTTTTTTTTTTGTTTTCAACTTCAGAAGAACTAAGTCAAAATTAAGAGTTTTGCCTTAAAACAAGCTAAATTATCTTCCAGTGGGATAAGCAAAATAATCTTGTTTTCAGTAAGTGAGAAAACCTTTTTTTTTCTTGCATAAATCGTATAAATTCTGTATAAATATAGTAATAAATACAATTCTGTGGCTCGTGTTCAACTATAATTCAGACTCAACATTGCATTCATTCAACAGTGCACATTGCAATATCGATGCTGAAACAATATATTTTGCAGCCCTATTACAAAGTGTTCTGTTTCTTCAGGTGGCTTAGATTAAACTGCTTGAATTATATAGATTTTCTTTTATCTTTTTAAAAACGTTTTGAAGCCTCAGAGTTTTAGTTGTACTGTGAAGCCACAGATATCTATCAGATTTCATTAAAAAATATATGCATTTGTGTTTTGAAAATGAACACATTTCTTATGGGTTTGGAATGACACGAGGGTGAGTAAATGATAACAGATTTTTCATATTCATAACACTTTAAATTATAAACAGTCAGTTTGTACTATGCAGATCTGAATATCATCTGCCAAATGTGTTAAACGTTGCCTCCAACACATTTGTTTGCTGGCCAAGTTCTCTCTGAAAGTGACAGTGCACCCTGAAAATCCGCAGCCTTGGTTATTTATTATTTATTATAGATGTACCACCCTTCTGTTTGTCAAGCTTAAAGTTTTGCTATATTTCACTGCGTTACAATAGGTCTTTTATCATAAAAAAATATCCATGAAGGAACCTTAGTCCAATTGCTTAACTCACACTGCAAATGTGGTTCAGATTTCTTAGTTACTCTAAGAAAAACAAATTCGATCTGCTTTTTGGTACCAAAAATTTCCTGTCAAAGCTTGCTGGATTAACACAGCCCCACTGAAATCCCTGGACTGGCGGCAAAGCAGTTTATTATGCCTTGGCCATTTGTAAACACAGACTGTGACGGTGTCTAAGTTCATCGAGCCTCACGGTGGAGTTTTGCATATTTGTGCCTGCATGAGTGTATGTGTATGTGAAGTGTTTGAACTGGGTTGCCTGAATGTGGGAGTGAGAACTGTGCGGCTGCCCAGTGCTTGCAGTGATTTGTGTTAAAACCTTGTGCTTTTCCTCTAGATCACTGGCTTCCCTTCATGCTTCCGTTAGCGTCTTCTTCCCATCTAACCTGAGGACTTGATAGATGCTGTCTGTGCTGCTGACGGGTTCAATAGAGCAATCTGTCCATCAGTCTCACAGAGAAAGTGTTTTCTTACAGATAATCACTGTATGTGAAATTTTAACTCTTCAAGCAGCTGTCATTGTGGACAGAGATTGGCTGAGAGTTTGTTTTTATTTCCCCAGCCAGCAAAGTACGAAGTTCAGCTAGATCTTTAGATGTTCTGGAGAAAATATAAGTAGCTCTTGCACATACAAACTTTGCCATCTTGAAGCGTGGATGTTGTCGGTAGTTGACAGTAGCTGCACAATAAAAATAAAAAATCTGATATTTTGTTTTTCTGCGATATATATTGCGATATGAATGCCATTTCAACATATGGCTTGAATAGCTCTATTTGTAAAGAAATCGTTCATTTAGGGTGTAAATCATGTATAAAAAATATTTACAATAGAGCAATGATCAAAAGTAAAATAAACAGTGCTTTATGGTTTTCCGGAGAGACAAACAGTATTCAGGTACAGAAACTGTATAGTCTTCATGGTATTAATTCAGTAAAAGTATTACAGTTACAAATGTACTTTTTGTACTTTTTAAATGCTTTTTAAATGCTTTAAACTCACTTGAAATGCCTTTAAAACACATGCAAATGATAAAGTTTCACTCTGTTATGGTTATACTTTGCAATGACTCCACAAATCTCATGTAGTCTCCACTGTTGTGCTGATCAACTATTATACCAACTCGACATTTCATATCCTACAATGTGACTATTGCAGAGACACACATTGCGATATCGTTTCTAAAACGATATATTGTGCAGCCCTAGTTGACAGGACGTTGGCATTAGGGGTGGGACGATACGGGTAACTCACAATTCAATTCTGTGGCGATATGTGGCCCACGATAATGATAATATCACGATTCGTGATATCTACGATATTCAATATATTGGAAGAAATTTCATCAACGATATATCACGATATATGTGACTGAAAAAGAAAAAAATACCCATAATAAGGAAATCTTATGCATTTATTAATGCCAACTTTCCAACATTGTGCAAAGAAATATGCAGTGTTCCAGTGTTATATTCCAGTGTTGCCCACATTCTGCAAAATTCATCATTCTGTAAGGGCGAAGGTCCTTGCAAATGAATTCGGCGATGGACTTAGTGATACTCTGTGCCCTCGGCGAGCCAAAGGGGAGCTTTGCTTTGAACGCAGTAGTGATTGTCGGCTGACTTGGTTTGCCCTCATTATCACCTGAGAGTAGTTCACCGTGATAGCGAAGGAGGTGCATTTGCAGATTCGTAGTGTTACTGTTATATTTTATCTTTGCAAAGCAGTTTATGCAAATTGCATAGTTTTTATCCAGTGCCTTTCCGTCGACTGTCTTGTAAAACCCGAAGTGTCTCCACACTTTAGAGTGGAAACTAGCAGGTGGGTCTTTGATTTGTTTTTCATTATTTTCCGCCATTTCTCTCGCTACTCTTTTTTCCACGCTTCTTTTCTGTTGTTGTTAGTTAACTTGTGTTTTTTACTCGCCGCTGCTTCCGCCACTTTACCCCTATTTACTCGAACAGCGCCCCCCCCCCGCAGAATGGTACATATTGGGTAGTGACAGTGACACTGACAACGGGTAAATTAATAATTTTGTGTAATAAAATATCGATATTGGTCGTTAGTGTATCGATTATTTATTCCGACAGAAAGCACAACAATATATTGCAATATCGATTTTTTTCCCACCCCTAGTTGGCATGTGGTTGCTAAAGAGTTATGAGTCTTTTGTGCATTGCTGTGTGATCTTGGTGCCAAAGCCATTTTTTGGTTTGCTTTGAATTTGGTTGCATCATTTTGATTGTTACCAATAATTCAACCTTGTCATTTGATTTAGCATCTTTGTTATCACATGCTTTTTTGATGCAGTTATTTAAATATGTAATAAATATGTATACCATATTATTGCTGCACCTTTTATTCTTCTTAACAAACCACACGACTCAATTATTCATGTGTATAGATGTTGAAGTAGCTTATGTGACCAATCCCCCTAGTAATTTCAATGCTTGCCTTTCCAATAGTCCCGTCTTTACAATCTGATACTCTCTAAGGCTTTTAATTAGTTTATTATTAGATTTCCCCGCACCTTTTCCATGCTAACCTGGCCATGTTAAATTAGTTTGAGGGAGCCTCAGTATGGCATCCCATAATTCCTGGCCATGGTATCTGTCTTGCCAGATGGCTGGTTGATTTTGCCATGTGTAGACGGAGAGATGCTGTACATGGCACTGCGGAGAAAGAGGAACAGGGGACCAGACTGCAGCACAGATGGCCGTGTTCGCTCATGGCATTGGGTCTGGGGAGGGCTGGTGAGGCTGGGTGAGGTAAGGAAGTGGCACCAGCGAAACAAGCTCCGAAGACTGACAGAAGGTCAGTTCGTTATTACAGCCAAAAGCAGATCAGCGACATCATGTTTGCTCTTTAAAAGCAATCCTGTATGCATGCAGTATAAAACAGTTTGTTGGCTGTGTTCAGATTGGCAAATTACCATACTACTCATACTATTTTTGCAGTATATTGTATTTTTATCAATGTTTTCTTGGGATAATTGTAGCCATTTGATCCTGGAGTCCATCAAACAAAACAAGTTATTTTTTGTGGCATATTTTTCATTTTAAAAGGGATTGTTCACCCAAAAATTAAAAATTACTCATTATTTACTCGCCCTCAAGTGGTTCTTAACCTTTAGGAGTTTCCTTTTTCTGTTGAACACTAAAGAATAAATTTTGAATATATCTGGAATCCTGTAACTACTGACTTCCATAGTAGGAATAACAAATACTATGGAAGTAAATGGTTACAGGTTTCCAGATTTCTTCAACATATTTGTGTGTGTGTGTGTTAAACAGAAGAAAGAAAGTCAAACATGTTTGGAATAATTAAAGGGTGATTAAATGTTGACAGAATGTTCAGTTTTGGGTGAACTGTCCCTTTAATAAGATGCTATTTAAAACTCAAATTTTAGCTGTATGAACATCCTATCAATAAGTCATATGTTAATTCAGTAACACTTTAAAATTGCCTATGTTTAAA
Organism: Danio jaintianensis; assembly: GCA_903798115.1. NCBI lineage: Eukaryota > Metazoa > Chordata > Actinopteri > Cypriniformes > Danionidae > Danio > Danio jaintianensis. The sequence continues at coordinate 14,064,866 of CAIGQV010017532.1, forward strand.
CAAATGGGTAAAATATGGACAAACAGAACTGTTTGATTGCAGTTGTGTTAAAACGTAATTTAAAAATGTAACCAAGCGGTTGGGTTTATCCATATTTTTCCCAAATTTAGGTTGAAACTACCCAACATTTTTTAGAGTGAGGCATTTGAATGTATAGTAAGGAGTTTGTTAATATTCTTCGGGGAACTGTGTCAGGAATATTCATTGTTCCATTGGTTGGATATCAGAAGAAAAAATGTGCTGGTAATGCTGGTAAATGTGAACATTTATTCTTATGTTGAGGAGATGGAAGGTCACGCAGGGTTTCCTTCAATGATTTGATTGAAAATGGCCAGGCTTACATGTGACCTCAACCCTAAGTGGCCCAATAGGGAGGAAAAATGCATTAGTGTTTTAAAGGTTGAATGGAAGAGGCTGGAAATGGAGAAAAGACCTGGTTAACCTGTTAACCAGACATTTTAATGCAGCCACCAGATCTTCCAGCTATACAGAGAAAAAAGATAATTCACAAGAACTAACAATTTTCTCTGGCAGATGCAGGTAATCTGTGGAAATACAACCTTCTAGCCAAGTTAAGCTATGATTTGAAGGGATATTTCACCAGTAATTGAAAGTCTGTCATCATTTACTCTGCCTTATGTCATTCCAAACCTATATTTTCTTTTTTCGGTGGAACACAAAAGAAGATGTTTTGAATGTGGTTTGGAACAACACAAGGGGGTGTAAATGATGATAGAACTTTAGTTTATAATTGAACTAATCCTTCATATTCATTCATAGTACTGAGTCAACAAATGAGGCAGAATTTGTGGCTAGGCCTTTACAGGTTGTGGTTGAAAAAAAAAGCTGATTTCTTTCTATGGTTTGTTTTTATTAATGCTTTGCTTTGGTCTTGGTGTCAGGCTATAGGAGAATCATCTCAGCGTTTTCTTTCTTTACCAGCAAACAGAATAATACACAGTGCAGCTTATCAACTACAATAATAAATTGTCTCACTTTCAGGTTTTTTTTTTTTCTCGGTTAAGCGAGAGTATATTCTGATGAAACAGCAGTAGGGAAAGAAATGTAAAGTTTTTGCAAATTTGAGAAAAACGTTCAGCAACTTATGAAACACATTACCCCTCTCATTCTCTGTCTATTAAGAAGCCATCATCTGCTGAGCTACATTAATTTGTTCTGCTTCTCCTCCAGCGATGTCATAGATAGCAAAATACATTTAATGAGAACTTGTGTAAGAAAAATGTGGTTCGGTATGCTAATGCCTCTCATCTAGCCATGTTATGGTATCTCAAATCCTGTTTGGCTGCTGTCACAGTAGAGATTAAAAAACCAAAATGTTCAAAGAAAAAGATGCACAAACCTGACTGTGACATAAATTTTAAGTGTTTTTACTGCTTGTCAGGAGTATTTTTGAGGGTTTTTACTTTGTTTATTCAATGCATTTCAAACAATGTGGTCATTCTGATTTATAAAATAATTCTGAATCAAACGTATCACAGAAATAATTTACATTTGAAAACATATTCAAATCATTATATGATTGTAAACAATTTACAAGGTTTTTTTACATTGTTGTTTTACTGTACTTTTGATAAAATAAATGCATCAAAGATAAGCATAAGAGACTTTTATAAACATTTCCAACATTTATGTTAAATGTTTAAATGTTCCTGTATCTTAAAATGGGAATTACATTTTTTTTCCAATCATTGATATTTATCCAGAACATTAATCCTGCATTCCGGGTCTTATTGTGGATGATTCAGGAGTGCTTGTTATCCCATATAAAGTGTTTTCATATCATTTTATCCATATATAAGCTATTGCTTCACCCGGCAAGTACATTTAAAAAAATGCTGTATTAGTTCAACTCAATTGTGGCTAAAATGTGGACAAACTCTACTTTGGGCTATAGATTTAATTGAACAATTTACCCTAGCATTTGGGTTTGTCCATATTTGACCTAAATTAAGGTTAAAATATCCCAGTAATTTTAGAGTGTACTATTTCTTGCATTTATTAAGGAACACCAACTTTTAATTCTATCGTTTATCGATTTAAAATTTGAACTTTGCAAGCAGTCTCACCAAGCCAGTCAAGCACATTAGATGTTAAATGACCCTGATGACTATTGATGATCATTTGCTCTTCAGTAGCCTCTGTTAGTAAAAAGACTAAAAGTGTTAACCGAACCATGTGCCAATTGCTAATTGGAAAAGTCCCGTCACAGTCCCTGGCATTAGATAATAAAAGCCAGTGTTGCATGATCGAGGACACAGCGACTGAAGGAATTTCAACCTTGAGAAAGTAAAGTTTGTGGCAGGCAACGTCGCTGGCCTCGCACCGGCTTGTAGAGCAAAGTAACAGTTGACTCCTGTTTTTCTAACAGCCAAAGAATTTCCCTTCCACTCATGCCCAGAGCAAGTCTGGCCTGAGGCCTCGGTAAACAAGACTAGACTAGGAAATGGAATCTGCTAGTGTTGATGAGAACATTTCTCATTTTTAGCTGTCTTTCTTTGTCTGTTTCACTTGCTCACTTCCTCTTTCTTCATGTAGTATAACATGACCAACTGAGCAATTCTGAGGTGGGCTATAGAAGCCTGATGGAGGGTAACATTTCTTCCCCTCCAGTACAGATCTGGACCTTACAGTAGGAATTCCACCCCGCTGGTTTTACTCCCCATTGGTCCATTCCTGACAAAGCTTACAGGGTGAGAAGAACCTCCCTCCACCACCCAGATGTTTTTATTGGAGCTTTAGCGGAATACCCTGAACCTGTGCCATGATATGGTGAACTGATCTCCTTAGGCACTGATTGTTAACTGAAAGTTAATATGCTGTTATTATCATAACCATTAGTACTGTATGTATTTCATTCTTAATGGCACACTAACAGAGAATTTTTGAAGAAAATTGTGGCTTTTTTCAATATTGTTAAAGTGATTAGGACTGTCAAGCTGTGAAAGGATAAAAGAGCACCATTAGTGTGACTTAATGAATGTAGCTTGGTGTGATGAATCAACTCAAATTTAAAATGTTTTTCATTAACTGTAGTAATTTCGTTAGAAATGAAAACATTTCAGTGGTGACTGAATCTTTTTTGGGGTTAGATCTCAAGGCCCAGAGTGGTAAACCCACTGATCTCGATCACAAAACCCGAATGCTTGGTTCATGAATCAGACTTATTTGGTTTTTTTAAGTAAAACTCATTGACTCCTATACATTTGGTTGCTTAAATTTACATAATAGAGGAAGTAATGCTCTCATATATAACTTTTCACAAATTCACAGGGCAAAGTTCACTAAACTTGAATGTTGTTCTGCAACAAAATTTGCATGAGTTTACCTTTACTGTCTACCTTTCATTGTTATAAATTGAAGTCAATGGAACAACAAGCATAGTTTGGCCACTTTTTAGGGTGCATTCAGGGGAAGTTTGCATACATGGAACTTTACATTTACTGTAAAATACTTAATGTCAACAAATTGAACCTCAAATCAGACTTTGCGTCCACCATATTTTTAACAAGGTAACCCCCCCCCCCCACATTAGTAGCAATTTACCACACCTAACTATGACTTTATGGTGCTGTTCATGTGCATTTCACTTGCAGATATGACCTATTCGATATGACATGCCTGTTGTAGGATGTTCCTAAGTGGTTGTCCCCACCCCTTCCCGAAATAAAAATGTCTGATTAAACAGACTCCTAACCATAAGTATGAGCAATAAAAACTGTGTTATAAGCCGTACCAAAATCAAGATTTACATCAGATATTAGCTTATATTACTCTACTTATATGAGCTTTTACTGGTTAACTCTACTTTTTCCACCGTTTATGGTTTCCATTGTTCCTTTTAAATGTGTGTGTGTGAGAGAGAACTATCCTTATTTTGTACCTATGAGTAGGTGACAACAGTTTTTTCACTCCATTGGCTCTCATGGAGTAACCTCAGCTGTGTAGCCGGAGCTTTCTCCCAGTAGTCTCTCCTGAAGGAAAGCCCACACTGTGTGTTTTCTGATCCACACTAAAAATGGGCTGCCGGGGAGGAGGAAATATGGGTCACCATAATAAAGCAATTATGTCCTTTAAATGTTTTAATGATTAATCAAGGGAGTTCATTGAGTGTTTTTTTCCTTTTTCAATCCCCCATTCTTTGCCATTCTTGCACAACCTGGTTTCCACAGTAACGGCTTTGATTATGGAAATTGGTGAGACTGAAGGCTATGATAATGTTCTGTCAGCTTGAGTTTATTTTTGAGCCTGATGTCACACCATCACACACTTCCTCTTTCTTTTGTTCCACCAAGAAGATGTTTATTTTGTCCTGACAGCTGCTCTCTAATGGGAGCGTGTCCCCTTTTATCTATTCATTCTGATGTTCATTGGTGTAGTCGGTGCTGGCTTGTCAATGTGCTGTCATTCATGTGCCTTTCCCCTTCCTGTCCCTCTTCACACGCCATTAGAATCATAGTACACGATTCTTGAAATGGTCCTCACAAAGCAGCTAATCATAAATGAATTTCTCCCTCATCAGTATAAGGATAGTCAACATACAATAGCCCACTAATGCTGTAGAAGTAGCAGGCTTTCAATTCATTAATTGGACGCTTTGTAACTGAAGTCATTTTCCTCCTCCTCTTTTGACTTTCTCCTTCCTGATTTTGTCATCTTCAGACTGATGCATCCAGTCATTATGTCTCTTCAAGCATTCAGAGTTCTATGAATTGGCTTAACATATAGTGTTTTCACCACTGTGTTGATACATATTTTATTGAACCAGAAAGTAAGCATGAGACATATGCGTTAATTTATGTCTTTGCCATGATGCAAATGATTGCTCTTATTAGTTGAAACTGTGTTGTATTAAAGGTAGGAATGGGCATTTGTATGTTTTTTTTAATTTGTGATGGTTTTGATTCATAAAATATACTCAAAATGGAATTCAGAATGCACAATAAATTTGCTGCCATCTTTCTGTCTAGTATCTATTTTTTTTGGTTATTGATATCACATTGGTCTCCCATTCAAATATTAACCAGGCCTGACCCTTCTGGACTTCTGAGATCTGACTAGTTTTTTGGGTGTTCAAAGTGACCTTAAGCCATAAAGTATTGTGGTTGAATATGTCAAACTGACGTCAACAAAGTAGGACCGTCACTCCAAAAGCAGATGCAAATGGCCAGACTTTGATAAAAGATTACCAAAACAAACTTTTTTTTTTTTTCAAAATATTTTTTTTTTTGTGCATTAGCAAAATAAACATTGTAAATGTTGATTTGACAGGGACTTGTAAATAAAACATCCTTTTCAAACCAACCTGGAGTATGTCCATAAAAATGTTGAGTGTTGCAAAATGGGCCTACATATTAATGCTGTATACATGGCAAATTATCAGACTGATTCTAAGTAATCTGAGGCTAATTAAGAGTCTTTTGTTCTGGGAATAGGGCCACAGTGGTCGCACTTTGTTTTAGAAATGAAAAAACAAACAAACAAAACAAAAAAAACTCGTTCATAAGAGGCTTTTGATTCACTCTACAATGGTCATGTTGTGCCCATGTACTGTTTTTACCATTAGGACTTTTAGGAGATTTTAGGAGTTTCCAGTATTTCACGGTACACTGTGTTTTTATTGCATCACATTTAAAAAAACTGCAAGCTCATGTAAAATAAGAGTAATTTTTTTTAAGAGTTATTTTATTTTATTTTTTTCATTTTTCCATCCTTACCTTTGCTCCACCTCACCTGAAACTGTATCTCTTCCTCCCATTTCCTGTTCCTTCCTTCAATAAAGAATGCATCTTTCATTTTAGGATTAGGTTTGGCATGCCTGGAACTAATAGAGTCCACCTTGCTAAAATATCATATAAAATGATAGACGGATCAAATTGGAGACCTGTTTCCCTAAAGTTTATTACAGTTTGGTTTCTCAGTTGGCCTGAAACTGCAGATCAGGTGCTCAGGTGCAGGGCCTCATCCTAGCCAGCTGTTCTTCCCTTTCTCCCAAGAGTCTTAGACCAATTCCTCTTGCATTGTGGGACCTGGCTCTCCTCTATAGCTGGCTGCACATACTGGCTTCCTGTCAGCTCCCTTTTGCTTCCTGTTTGTTCTGATGAATGGATGGTTTCCTTCAAGCTGCCTCTGGTGACGCAAGTAGTGTACGCCATCCAACCCGCCTCCTGGAAACAACTGGTCCCTTTCAGATTTGTCTCTCTTTTTTTATTGTAGCACATAAAAGTTACAAAGACAATAGCAAAGCTCAGAGCTGCACAATGTTGGTTTTCACAAACGTATGTGTGAATCCTTTACTATTACAGAATCTCACACCCCGGCTTTGATACAAGCAGCTAATGCAGTTTGTTTGCAAAATACAACTCGCTTATTTGATCCATATCAATGAAGTTAATGAAATTATAATGATCATTTTAAATGTGGCTAAATAGTTTAATGAGCCACTGTATTTGAAAAGAAAATGATCTGTTAAGTTTGCAACATAGGCTCATTCTGAAAACATAGCCCTATATACATTTCTGGAGATCGCGAATTATGTAGCCAGAAGTACGTATGGCTGCATTCGCACTCTGTATGGGCAGCTTTCCTGCTGTTACCAGTTTGTCCAGTCAAGCGGTGCTTTTGAAAACACTATTGGTTGGGTTTAGGGAAGGAGGAGGGTGGGTCAGTCGTTCGGTCAGTCAGTCAGTCAGTCAGTCATTCAGTCAGTCAGACAGTCAGTCGACAGCGGCCTCTGGGGGATTTACGCAAGAACAGCAGGCGCGAATGACACTAGCGTGAGAAATTTGAGATCTCAAAAAGCATACACAGCGGCCTCTGATGGATTCGTGAAAACAAAAACTGCAAAAAAAACGTACCTCCTGGGATGCGATTTCCCGATCTCCAGAAATGTATATAGAGGTACGTTTTCAGAATGAACCTGGGCTGTAAGTTTGGGTGAGATTGCAACATCCTGTGCCTATAATTTCTTAATAATTACTAGAGCTTTATCTACATGTCTTACAATATTTTCTAAAGGAAAATTCTTCTAGTAGGTTTACTAGAAAAGCAATATATGATATCAAGGTCTACATGTGCAGTAATTTTTGGTTAGAGTTTTTTTTATTGATAGATTTATTATTTATATATCCATATATCCTCAGGAAAATATTTCAGAATGACTACTTTGAAAGTTGTTTAGTATTTTATTCATTTGGAAAAAAAACCTAGGGCTCTGATATACTTTATACTTAAACCAAAGTTTTTCTATTATTTTTAAAGAAAGCGGAGCCTCTGAGCCACACCCACCTATTATGTACCAGTGGTAGTTTAAAGATGTTTACCAGCTGAACTTTTCAGGAAAGTTTTGAAATAAATTTCTCTCCAAATAAGTTTTGCCAGATTTGTTTTCTTTGTTCAAATTCACTTGAAGTATATCAGGCCTATAAAGTGATAGTACAACCAAAAATGAAGATTCTGTCATTATTTGCTCATATGTGTTTTCATGGTGCACAAAGAAAGATATTTTGAAGAATATGTTTTTTTTTTGTCAATGCAATTGATATTGCTAAAATCAACATTGTAGAAATCCCACTGTTGATTAGGGTGAATTCAGGTCAATTGGGACACTCTTTGCCATTGAAATAACCAAGGTAAAGTGTCCCAAGGTACCCCATTTTCCATGAATTCACATCATTATAAAAACAAAAACTTTTGTCAGTTTTTAATTTCTGATAAAAATCGTTGACCAACTTTTGAATTAAATATACTTTCAGTTTGACAGGTTAAAACTTGTTGAGATGTTTGTCATCTGCTATGAAATGAACGGCGGAAAACCAAAGCACAGGAGGAGTGTATTTCTGTGTCTTTAATTTACGATTGTCTAAATGAGTGTTTGCCTGCTGGTGAATACTTCAGACATCTACTTACCAACTGTGTGAGAATGACTAATGTTAAAACAACAGACTTTTTTGGTTTCGCATTCACAACACTTTAACCACTCTCGTGCTCTCTTAGTGTTGTTCTCAAACTTGCAGAGACTTTATTAGTGCCACTATGAGCAAGTCTTGTTTAGTCACTATGGCACCACAGCACCCCGGCATTTGCGAACAGTAAGCACACCCTCTGTTTTTAAGGACAGCAGTCTTGCCGTCGACCTCCTGGTGATTTCGATCTCCTTGCTTTTAAAGCTTTGGCGACGAGCCTGGAGTTTGGAGCCTTAAGCCAGGCCTTGTAATGAAGTATGACAGATTTGGGGTGGGGCTTTTCGGGGAGCCAACTGAGATGCTCTCAGGAAAATGAGCAAAGTGACAGCTGGGATGAGGAGGGGAGGAGGATTGATTTGGCCTTGAAGAGACGACACCATCAGATTACTGATGCACACTGGCCATCAAACTGCAGTTCTAACAAATGCACGTTAGATTACATAGCATTTTTCAGAATACATGGGTCAATGATTACACTCATTTTTGTTATTCAGTTTATTTTAAAATGCAGAGAAAGTACAAATTATGAATGTGTTGGATTGAATGGTCACTTTACAGTGATGAGGATGTGTTTTATATAAATATATATATATTTATATATATATATATATATAAGGTATATAAGGTATAATATATAAGGGGGTAAGTTAGGACGATTGTAAGGGCCCACGGTCTTCAACCCCAAGTTACAAAATTACAAAATATTAATTTGATCATTTCTATTATAATTTTCCACCATATTTTAAACTATATTTAGTTTTTGAAAGTAAAAAAAAATGTCATCCCTTTTATTAGCCTCCCTCACTTACCATTGATCCACAAGCAACACAGTGTGTTTCTCTGCCCAAGATTATCTTTCAGTCCTTTGTCCAGTGCCAGCTTGTCGGTCAATCTGTTTTGCTCTCTCCCGCCCCACTCCTTTTCTTTTGCGACAGTATAATCAATAATGCATGGCTGTGTAATACCCTGACTGAGCAGATCTCTCTCAGCAGGTCGCTCTGATGATTGTTGTTTGGGGACCAGCAGGTATTACCCGACACTGTCCAGAAATGATGGTCCCGGTGAGTGTTTGCCAGCAGCTGTGTCGCCGTGTAGCCATGAAATTATATTATTATATAATGCTTGTTCAGCAAATGTGCACTCAAGGAGGCATGGAGTCACTGCTGTCTGATTACTTCAAGAGCGTTTAATCTTTCGTGTCACATTAATGTTTATGACATGCTCAACTAATGATCCTCAATCGCTTGACTCAAGGTCAGTCGTAGTTGTTTGTTTATTCAGAAAGAAAAACAAGCGCTCTTTCTTTTCTTCAAATAAATCACTAAAGTAGTTAGAATTATAGTAAAGTTGTAAATATCTCACTGTGTGTGTGTGTGTGTGTGCGTGCGTGCGTGCGTGCGTGCGTGCGCGCGCGTGCGTGTGTGTGTGTGTGTGTGTGTGTGTGTATATATGTGTGTGTGTGTGTGTGTGTGTGTGTGTGTGTGTGTGTGTTGTTGATGTTAAACATTGCATTTGCTTCTTTTCTTCTTTCAACAAAGTGACTTTGACATTTCAAGTAGTTTGAAGCAATATATTGCACTCAAAAAAAGATTTTTGCTGCTTTTTCAAACTACTTATTTAAAATGTGCTGAATCAACACAATTCTTGAGTTTTATGTTTCAACTTAATCGTTTTATGTGCAATCCACTTAAATTTGTAAAAATAATGAAGTTACCTTTATCGATTTATGTTGGGACAACATGAATGAATTGTGTGGAACCCAGCAATTTTTACAGTGTGTATAATAAATTTTGTAAGAAGACATAGATGTGTAAACAGTAAACGCACTGGCATATTATTATATTTTTGTACTGGAATTTACATGAACGATCCTGAAAATTTTTCATTTCAAGCTACCAACAATGGCAATATAAGTAGCTTATATAGCTTTGTTTAACTTTTCTTCATGAAACATCACTGTAAAAAAATGCTGGCGTCCACACAATTCCTTCATGTTGTCCCAACACAAATCGATTAAGTTAATTTAATAATTTTTACAAATTTAAGTGGATCGAACATAAAATAATTAAGAATTGTGTTTCAACTCATTTTAAATAAGTAGTTTGAACAAGCAGCAAAAGTCTTTTTTAATGATTATTGGAGCAGAGATCAAGGCCTTGTAATTCAATTCAAAATGTGTAAATGAACAGAAAACACCTCTAAATGACAAAATATAACAAACTGTTTATGAATGTTATCATTTATAATCATTTCATATTTAATTATTCATTCATTCATTTTCCTTCAGCTCAGTCCCTAATTTATCAGGGGTCACCCCAATGCAATGAATTGGCATATTTAATCATATTATTTATAAAACTGCATGATAATTTATAGTGCACACAATGTACTGTCATCTTATACAATGCATTTTGTTTCACAAATCATGTCATTGCCATTTGTCAAGTTAACAAAGTTAGTTTAACCAATTACAGTTTTATAGCTAGTGCCCTGAATAATAATAAAGGCACCCATTTGAATAGCACAGGCAGTTGGTTTCATGACTCCTAAGGATTGCCACAGTTTCCCATTTTTTAAATTTATATATGAGAGTACATTTCTGGCCCAAGGACTGAGTGAATGTTTTCAAAGGACACACTTCACTTGAAGAGCTTTTGCTTAATTAATAATTCATAGTGTGCAACAAAAAAGAGTTCAGATCAGCTTCTGGAGGTGGACATGGAGCTAAAGAGAGTTTTAAGTACACTATTTTGAGCAAGAATTTCTGTTTTTGTGTGTACATTTTGTCTTTCCTGCTTCACTCTAGTTATTTTCAAGGCAAGACACTGCAGGTGAATATGGTAAAGCAAATTATTTTACCAATAGCCACACTAGAAAACCACACTATATTCTCTGTTGATTGATTACATTAAGAATCACTTAATCACTCAATAATTTTTAAAAAAGTTATCTAAAAATAATTTTTAAATGCAGATGAGTCATCATTTAATGAAATTTGCATCATTTAAAAAAATGGAACATTTTTGTTTTTACATATATTAATTTCGAAGATTTTTACAGAGGGGATTTATTTTGATAAAAATGCCACTAACAGCCAGAAAAAGTGATTTTCACTGTTATTTGTGGAATAAAATACTTTATATTATGACCAAATCCCATTCTTGAAACCCAGAGAATAAAACGGTGAAGTTTGTTGTATGTAAGGGCTGTTGAAGTGGAGATTTATGACTTAAAAATATGGCATAAAAATATGCTAATATACATTTTAATAATAATGAATAATAGACTACATTTTTGTGATGTATACAAATATGTTGTAGTATGTAAATTGCATTTTGAAATTACAGACACAAAATGATAAAGTGTGACACTAAAATGTGTGTTTTGGAAATGTTCTTTACATCAGACTATAAAAACACTGTATGACAAGCCCAAAGATGACATTTAACTTTGAATTGAACTGTGTTTTTGCCTGTAGTTTGCCGCTTTAAGGATTTTGTAGTGCAGCAGGATGGCCAGAGAATTGGTAGCACAGCATTTCTCAGGTTTTCAGGAAACATTTTATGAGCCCTTGAGACAAATGCACAACATCTGACATGAGTTTCCTTGTGAATGTGGTTAGATTATACTATGCCATTTTTTTTCTCAAATTTCTACATATAGAGGAGTGACTATCACTTTCTCTGTTAATCGGTGTTCTTCTTCTTGTTCTAGCTTGTATTGCATTTAGCAGAAACGGTTTAATTATACTTGTAGATTACCGTTTGATCCAGTGCAGTCTTGCTACTTGTCATTAAATCCATGCCTTATTTTTTAAAATGTTTTTTTCTATAGTCTGAAATGGCCCTGTTGGTTCATGTCCTTCACTTAACATTGTATTAAGGCCTGGCTGACAGGGTTTGGTTTGCACATAGACATGAATGAACACATACAGTATACTGCCACAATAAGATGAGCGTCACTCTATTACTGTAATTTAGAGACATGTGAATCAGCCAAAAATGAGCTTGTGTACAGCACATTTATAGATAAATACTAGTTATCATGCTCTTTTTGCATGATTTAATAAATTACTTCTACTGTGATGAATAGAAAATGTCAAATTTAAGTAATTTGGATGTAATCATATGATTCCCAACCAGTACTTAGAGAGCAAAATAAAAGAATGTTTAGTTAGTTTTTTTTAAATTATATTTTATAGTAGTTTTAAATACTTTTTTGTTTTATTATACAATATTTTAATTTTAATTTTTGTTGTTGTATTATTTTATTATTTTAGTTTTATTTATTAAGTTTTTTATTTTATTTAACATTTTTATATATTTTATCATCTAATGTTCAATCATTTTCAATTTTTATTAATTTATGATAATAATTATTATATTTATAACCATTTTATTATTATTATTATTTATTTTTATTTGATTATTTAGTGTTTAATATGCATTTCTATTTTTATATATTTATTTGTTGCTATTTTTTATTTTTTATTTTTATTTATTTAATACTATTTATTTAATGCTATTTATTTTTTGTTTAATACTTATTTTGATGCATTTAGTTTGCATTTTACTCATGAATTTGTTATTTTTTTATGTTTTATTTGTTTGTATTATTTAATTACATTTTCAGTGTTTGTATTTTTAAAAATGCTATATTTTTTTATTATTATTTTCTTTTCATTCATTCATTCATTCATTTTCTTTTCGGCTTAGTCCCTTTATTAATCCGGGGTCGCCACAGCGGAATGAACCGCCAACTTATCCAGCATATGTTTTACGCAGCGGATGCCCTTCCAGCTGCAACCCATCACTGGGAAACATCCACACACACTCATTCACACACATACACTACAGACAATTTAGCCTACCCAATTTACCTATACCACATGTTTTTGGACTTGTGGGGGAAACCGGAGCACCCGGAGGAAACCCACGCGAACACGGGGAGAACATGCAAACTCCACACAGAAACGCCAACTGACCCAGCCGAGGCTCGAACCAGCGACCTTCTTGCTGTGAGGCGAACGTGCTACCCACTGCGCCACCGTGACGCCCTATTTTCTTTTCATTTGCTATTTATTTTCTTTTTTCTTTCTTTCACGATTTGAAAAAAAAAACAATTTAATAAATTTACCCTTTTTATTTTCATTTTTAAAGCATTGAACATCAAACATGAAAACACACATTCCTTTGTGTCAACACATTCATCTCAGTAAATATCAAACACTAAGCTGATAACTGCATTATTAAGTCCATGAATGCTTGATGCTTGCCTGTGTCACCGACCCTTCTCTGCCTGTGCGTGTTTGTAGACGCTTTGCTTTTTTTTACTAAAATTACAGGTCTCCTTTAAAGAGCTTCGGCATTTCGATGCGTCACCAGTCTCATTTCCTCCTACCATCATAAATTATACAGAGGGCAGAAAATTACACGTGTCATTGGTACAGACACATGTTGGCATGTCAGAAAGAAAGCCTGGGTAGTTATTTTCATAGACTTATGATACAGTCATATAAAAAAAGAAATCATCACACTGAGTCACATGAAGTGAGTAAAGCCCATACAGTTGGTACTGGAGTGAACTTTGTTGTGTTTGACTCTGTGGCTGTGGAAATCCCACTTCTGTGTGATGTCAGACTGAAAGTGTGCTCTCAGCACAAAAGCACAATAGAGTCGGGACAGTTGGGTTTCATCGCCCCGAGACTATCAGACCCGCACTGGGCTCCTCTCTCTGGGATAATTAGTACATATGGAGGCAAAAGTCATCCGATTTCTCTATAGCAGGAAATGCAAAGGTACTGTTGAGTCTCAGTTTGTTTGTTTTCGATCACTCGTAACACTGGTTTGACTGCTAACTCAAGACTTGGCATCAAAACATTGAACAAAACGCTGTAAACAATGATAACTGATGGTTAATAGTTTAATAGTATTATTGTAAAGTATTACTTACTGTTTTTGATTGCCGTATGTTTTATAATGTCATTTATTCCTGTGATTCAAAGATTAGTTAGTGTTACACGATCTTTCAGAAATCATTATAATATGTTAATTTGCGGTTCTGTTGTGATCACTTATTATTGGTACTCGGTCATTAATGATGACTTTTATAATTAATGTCTTTTTTCCAGCTTCATAGTTTTTTGAATGTTTCAGTGAATAGAAAGTTCAGAAATATACCGTTTATTTGATGTAAAATGTTTTGTTGCATTATAAATGTCTTTGCTGTCAATTTTTGATTCATTTAATGTGCTGTTAATGAACAAAAGTACATTATGTAATTGTACTTTTGAGTGGTAGTAAATCAGTTTCCATCCAACTTTAAAAAAATAAATAAAAATAAATGTTTCTTGAGCTCAAATCATCATATTATAATGATTTCTGAAGGATCATGTTACAATAAAGGCTGGAGGAATGATGCTGAAAATTCTGTTTTAAATCACAGGAATAAATGATATTTTTCAGTTGGAAAACAGCTATTTTAAATCATAATGCTGTTTCACAATTTGACAGATTATATTGTATTTTTGATCAAATAAATGTGTCCACGATGAGCTGAATGCTTATTTTAAAAGCATTTTTTTTAAATCTTACTGTTCTGAAACTTTTAAGCATAAATGTACAGTACGTCGTGCTGTCTGATTAAAGGATTCTGCATTGCTGCTACAAATCATACAAAATGAAATGGCTCTGCTGAATTTCATGTTGGTTTTTTTTAATTGGCACTTTAATATGCAGGAAAAGTAGGTGCATCCATAGATCCAGAGTTCCCAAAGGGCTCACATAAACATCATAATTCAATATTTCAATAGGCTGTCGGGATAGAGGGGAGTAAATTAATTTGGAGACATGCTTGAGTGCTCGACGGATGTTGAAGAGAGAGAAAGAGAGATGCGGCGGACATAAAGAGTGATTAGCTTGGATAAATGTGTGTGTGTGTGTGTGTGTGTGTGATGGACCTCAGTTTAAAACATCTCCTGACCATATCTATGCATTGTTGTGCAATTATGTGGTAATAAATGCATTTATGATTGTATAACTTGCTGTTTTTGCATAGAAGACTGAAATGTCTCACTGACAGCTTTTTTGTCTTTGTTTTGGGGAACGAGGAACTGGCTGAAGCAGCATAGACAAGATTGTGAAATATGGATAATTTTTTCTTTTCTTTTTCTGACTAGATCATAGAATGATCACGATGTTTAATGTTCAATGAGTTTCCATTGCACAATAATAGAAAAAAAAACTTTTACAGAATTTACAGCATTTGCTAAGAGTGCCTTGAAATGCACTTTTATTCGTAAAGAGGTTTTACCAGCTGTTTCCTTTTCTTTTTTTTGTGCAATTTATAAAGAAATTCATGTTCTACATTAAGAAGGATACATTAGCTGCTTTGTTTTTAAAATTACAGAAAAAAAAACAATTCTGACACATGATCACATTTTAGTGGTTTAAAATGAGGTATACTTGATTTAATTTATGATAGCAAATTTTCACTTGGGATAAAGACACACAGGTTATAACCAGTGATCGCATATGACCCTTGCTAATTGTATATTTCATAATTTTTGCAAATATCTATGGGGTGTATGTTTTGGCATTATGTTTGGGGCAGATAATAATAACAAACTGAAAGCTTAAACAATTTTTTTAATTTACTTTTTAATACAATAAACTGTAATACTGTAACAAAAAGTATATAAAAACTTAAACTTGAATTAAAATCAAGATCTTTTTCCGATTTTATTTAATTTATTTTAAAACTAAAATAATAGTACAACTGTATATATTCTGTGTTTATTTTAATCAGTTGATGATAAGAAATGTTTCTTGAGCAACAAATTAGCATATTGAAATCATTTCTCACTCAAGAACACTGAAGACAGTAGAGTAATGGTCCGGAAAATTCAGCTTTTCCACCATAGTCAAAAACTATGGAGCATAGATTTTGACAATGAACATCTAATATCAAATTTTTAACAGTTTTACAAAACTCTCAATTGCTTCAAAGCACCTTTCAGCATATCCCTAGTGTGAAGTACTGTAATAACTCAGTGTTTTCTTCTACTCTTTCTGTGATTGGCAGAGATCCGAGCTCAGTTGGTGGAGCAGCTTAAGTGTTTGGACCAGCAATGTGAGCTCCGCGTGCAGCTCCTGCAAGACCTGCAGGACTTCTTCCGCAAGAAGGCAGAGATTGAGATGGACTACTCCCGCAACCTAGAGAAACTAGCCGAGAGGTTCCTGGCCAAGACACGCTACACAAAAGACCCCCAGTTCAAGTAAGAGAGCCTTATACACCAGAATAGCTGTGCTTTCATCCACCTATTAACATTTTAGGCCATTGCATTAAAAGAAACACTGAATGGAAACTGCAAGATTCCCATGAATGCTAAAAATGTGCATAATAATCAGAATCAGAAAGAGCTTTATTGCCAGGTATGCTTACAAGACATACACACGAAGTTTTCATAGTGAAACAAAATGACAGTGACACAAATAATAAAGGAATATTTTTTTTTATTAATAATAATAATAATAACAACAGTAAAACAATCTGAATATACAATTTTGACAAATGTATGTACAGTATATTATTATATACAATTTTGTATGTATAATTATATTATGTGCAAATTAAATGTTAACTATGTGTGTTGTTGTTTATAAAAAGAAATGGGTCTATGTGTGCATAAATAGATAGATATTTATGCATTCAAATTTGTAATTAGTTAAAAGGATATGCACATAAACTTAAAACCCACCAAGCAATTTGGTGTTTAAAAACATCTAACAGATGTCCAAACATAGACGTCTTGGCTAAAACAAGGCTAAATTTAAACTGTCAGTGAAAATGTAATAGATGTCTAATAACAGTCCAAAAATAGACTAGATCGAATCGAATAGATGTCTAATTATAGTCCAAAACTAGACTAGTCATAAAATAGACAGGAATGAATGAAGTCTGTCTAATCTGTCTATTTTATGACTAGTCTAGTTTTGGACTATTATTAGACATCTATTCGATTTTCACTGACAGTACAAATTTAGCCAAGACGTTTATGTTTGGATGTCTTTTTATATCACACAAAAAACTTGATAGAAACACATTTGTCAAATAAATTCCTTGATGCACATCAAAATAGTCGTGTGATTTTGCTTCAACAGATGTGATTGGATGACTAGTCTAACCATTGTTGATTGATCTCATCTCACACCATCTCATATGTGATTTTAATCATTTTGCATACACCAAAGTGAAAGTCCATCCTCAGAATGATTTTGTATAGCTACCTGCTAAAACACTATTATTTTCTCAAACATCAGACACTGCCTCCAAACAAAAGATAACATGACAGAGATTGTCTGCTGAGGTGCAGTTTATTTACTATGGATGGGCGGAAAGTGTTTTCTCATTTTGCAAAAACAGTCATTTGTATTATTTGTACATCATGCTAGTTCCCCAGGATATGGCGTTTTTTTATACACTAGAACACAAGAGATTGAACCGTCACAGTTTATTCGATATATGAATTTTTGCACATAAAGTAAATGTGCAACTTTGGATGGAAATATCACTAGATCCATGTCTTTACCTGGCTGTAGTTTAAAATGTGTGTGTTTATCTAGTATCTCTTTTGATTACATAAGAGCTGTTCTGCTGTGAAAGTTGAGACGGCTGAGTAAACTCTGCCCACGATCATGTGATATCCAGTCAACGCTTGCTTTTAGGCCTTTTCAAGATAAATTTATTAAAATCTTCTGTAACAGCTTATATTTTTATTAAAAAGGCGTAAACAGTGTCTCTTTTTTTGTTTTTACGTATAACGATGAACCATGTAAATACTGTAAGTCTTTTGAGGCTTTCACAAGACCCTGCTGTTATATAAGAAGCTTGAGATAGCAGTGGGGATTTTGATCATGGAATAAAGTCAAGCATTTTCTTCGAAGTCCTTGGTTCTGCTCCAGTGACCCATATTTGATCCTAATACTGTGGTGGTTAGAGTTATTATACCGTATTACGAAGAAACAGCTGGTGTAACATTTGAAAGGAGAGTTTGTCAAAAAGAAAATTGGCTGTTTATTAATTCACCGTCAGGCCATCCAAGATGTGGGTGGTTTTTTTCTTCTTCATCTTCAGTAGGCTAATAAGGAAGATTCTTAGTTGAAACTGTAGTCCTTGGTCAACATAAAATGTAGGCAAAATTAAATCTGGAGACAAGAAGCTTGGATGCCAGATAGACATAGGCCGGTATAAGATTCTGACGGTATGATAACCTTGAATAAAAATATCACGGTTTCATGATATTATGATTACCGCTCTAAAATATATATTTTTAAATGTCAGGGTAAGAAAACAACAACTTTTTTCCCCATTGAACACAATATATTTTATTTTAAGAAACATTTAAAATATTTTGGAACAGCAAACATGTCAGGCAAAATAATAAAAATAAATTATTGACTTCTGCTATCTTCTTTAGTTTCAAAAACACAGATTTCTTTACAACTTAAAAAGGCATCTTTGGGTATCTTTCTTTTATTCTGACATGAAGTAAGCCACTGCACTGTTCAGTTCTATAGCATGCTTGGATGTTGGTGCATAAGAGCTTTGTTTTTTCTAATGTTAGCTGAATCGTGGGCTGACACCAGTAGCTTTTGATGTGGAGGGTCCTTTTCTGCTGGAGATACTGTTGTTGCCCTAAAAACTACCCGTAAAAAATGTAAACGTAACCCATAAATAACACCTAAAAAACAAACTTACATATACCGTAGGAACAGTATAACAGAAATTTTTAAAAGCGGTTTTAAAACCTTGACATTTCCAAACTGCGGTAAACCTTGAAACCGGTTATCATCCCATGCCTAATGCCAGACTACTGATAACAAAGGTGATAGTGATAAGGTAATGTTGTAAAAATCTGTTTCTGAATGTATAGTCAGGAACAACGTGTTTTAATTCAGTGTTGCCTGTAAGTTTAGTTTTGTTTTGCCTGCAGCAGTTAACTTTCATTTACAGTATATGAATCACCAGGGCTCACAGTTTTAGCAAAAAATCTTCTTGCGAAAAAAAATAAATGTCACCTATGCCTTGAATAATCAGAGGGTGAATAAATTAACAGCTTCTTTTTTAAAATTGGTGGAACTATCTCTTTAAGGATAAAAAAGTAGTTCTTATTCAAAATGAAATGTTGATATTATTTTCTTACTTAGCTTCACTTTGAACACCTTTACCAAGCATTTTAAAGCTCAGCTGCTTAGAAAAGCAAGTGGCAATTACGCTGAAGACCAGGAATTAAATGAATGCAGGTTTTCCGCTACTCACCAGTGAGCTATGAGAATGCTGCAGTCTCACAGCAGTCATTATGACAGGATATGCTGTGAAAGAGCCTATTAATCAGTGTTATATATTGTCTAAATGGATCTCTGTGGTTAGATGCCTGGATCCTGTTGAATTCAGTGGTTACTTCATCCTCGAAGAACAACAAAGGCCTGAAAGACCAAGTCTCAAGTTTTGAGGAACAGCAAGTAGTTTGGATGTTTTAGCAATTAAAGCAGAATGTGATGAGAACAGTTATGACACTAACAAGTGATGCACTAAAATAACAATTCCAAGTCAAAAGCCAAAATTCACGATGTATAAAAAAATGACTGTTTCAGTATTTGTTTCTGAAACGTTTTGTCTACAATAGCTGTTTTCATCCACCTATTTTTATGTGCATTTCTGACTTTTCTTAATGAAAAATTCATTCATTCATTTTCTTTTTCGGCTTAGTTCCTTTATTAATCTGGGGTCGCCACAGCGGAATGAACTGCCAACTTATCCAGCATATGTTTTACGCAGCGGATGCCCTTCCAGCCGCAACCCATCACTGGGAAACACCCACACACTCTCCTACACACACACTACGGACAATTTAGCCTACCCAATTCACCTATACCACATGTCTTTGGACTGTGGGGGAAACCGGAACACCCGGAGGAAACCCACGCGAACACGTGGAGAACATGCAAACTCCACACAGAAACGCCAACTGACCCAGCCGAGGCTCGAACCAGCGACCCTCTTGCTGTGAGGCAAATGTGCTACCCACTGCGCCACCGTGCAGCCCATAATGAAAAATTCTTAATGAAAATTCCAAAATGTGCATAAACTATAAAAATACGTAGAAGTAACTTTTTATCAGATAATAATGGATGTGAATAAACTGCGATGGAAACACATTTACAGAATACATTTTAACAGATCATATTACAAAAATGGCAGAAAGTGGAATGGAAGAAATGTGGGTGAATGAAAAGGTCTGAATGTTTTTAAATGTAATATATGAGAAAGAAGTGACGACCTTTTGTCCATCATCAAAGTAGTCTTGAACGTCTGCACTCCGAAAAGCGGTCTCACACCGCCATAAGCCAGTTATTATGTTTATTACCTTTCGTATTCGTGTTCTAAGGCACAAGTAATTTATTATATAAAAAATATGTATAGTGGCTTCTTCTACTACAGCAAAGTTATTTTTTCTTTAGATTTTTGGCACCAGTTTATCAGTAACTGACTATTTCGTTCTCTTTGACTCATTGGATGGACACAGTGCTTTATTCACTAATGTTTCATGCAATATTCTTTTTGTGCATACATTTAATTAGGATTGTTGAATGAAAACATAGCTATTGACAGGTTTTCCAATCACTGAGTTAGCAAAACTTTTGTTTATATTAACATTTATCAAGGCACTTTCGTAACTCCCATCGGTTCACTTTTGTGGTGACACATTGCTTGCTGTGTCAATAGGTTGGACAGGATTTTAGTTGTTTTCCAGGGTCTAGTGCAGTTACCTTGACAGGTTTCTTTCTGGCTGTTTTGCTCCAGGCACTGTTTTGACTTAGGGAATATCCAGTACTTGAACTTTTCTTTCTTTCATCTTCCAACTGGTTATGTGCTTCGCATTGTTCCTTTCTTTTTTCACCTTCTGTGTTTTCACATTATGGTGCTCTTCGTATTTTAACTTGACTCTTTGGCTCTCAATAAAATGGTTTGAAATGCTGAAGGCTTTAAGTCTGGGAAAGTCAACATATGACTCTCTGACAGCAAGGAACAATCGATAGTTAGGACACTTGTTTTTAAGTGGTTTTGTGTGAAACCTATCAGAGCACAGTGCAGATGACACCTCTGCATACCTCAGACCTTGGAGGTGGATCTGTTTCCAATTACCATCATGCTGTTGTGTAACGGTTGAATATATATATATATATAACATTCTTCATTCATGCACAAAAAAAATCCTTATTTTTTTAATAAAGAAATTATTAAAAATGAAATATTCATTCATTCATTTTCTTTTCGGCTTAGTCCCTTTATTAATCTGGGGTCGCCACAGCGGAATGAACAGCCAACTTATCCAGCATATGTTTTACACAGCAGATGCCCTTCCAGCTGCAGCCCATCACTGGGAAACACCCACCCATTCACACACATACACTACGGACATTTTAGCTTACCCAATTCACCTATAGCGCATGTCTTTGGACTTGTGGGGGGACACTAGAGCACCCGGAAACGCGTGAACACGGGGAGAACATGCAAACTCCACACAGAAATGCCACCGCACTGCCCCTTGATACTTAATATTTAATTTGAACTGGTAAAGTATTATATCAAAAATAAACCAATGCTTTGGATGCATAGATGCATGGATGAATGGACAATAATAAAACTAAAAGCAAAATGTTTTACATCTTAGAATATATCTTTGTTTTTCTTAGTTTTAGCTAAGTTTTGTTATTAGCATTCTCCATATTTTTTTCTTTTGCTTGTATTTGCTCTCAGTTAACTCATTCTTTCATTTTCATCTCTTGATTTCATTGTAGCTTTATTTTTCTCCTACATTAAGCCTGCATTACACCATTTCATTCTCTAAATATCACCTCATGTCTCCAAGTCTGCAGTAACCCCTGGCTGTCCTCACACCAGCGACCCCCTGCTGATTTTCTAATCACCCATCATCTCATCCTGTCCTAATACCATACCCTGTACTCCACGGGTCCCCTGACCCCCTGGAATCCAGCTTCAACATCTGCACATTTAGCAGGCAAAGGCCACATCTGGGACGATGATGCCATGATGGAATGTGAGGTATTTTCCGGTCCCGCGCCTCCAGAAGAATGTAGTTGTCAATGAGGCCCCAACCTTCAAACTGATGGGCATCTGTAGGGATGGTTTGGAGACCACTGATGCACTGCTGATTTTCTTACAGGCAGAGTTCAGATCAATTCAATTAAATTCAATTCATCTTTATTTCTATAGCGCTTTTACAATGTAGATTGTGTCAAAGCAGCTTCACATAGAAGATTATAGTGAATTGGAATGGTGTCCGTTCAGTTTTTAGAGTTTAAGTTCAGTTCAGTGTGGTTTAATTTTCACTGCTGAGAGTCCAAACACTGAAGAGCAAATCCATCGATGCGCAGCTCTACAGGTCCCGAACCATGCAAGCCAGTGGCGACAGCGGCGAGGAACGAACTTCACCAATTTGCGAAAGTGAAGAAAAAAAAAAAAAAAAAAAAAAAAGATCAGTGCCTTCTATTCTATCAAGCAAGGGTCAAAAGGATCCTCTATGTGTGGTATGACAGCGTGCGTCATTTGTTCAGCAGGAGGCCTGATGACGGGTCTCTCTGCAATGAAAGGACAGCATGGTTAAAAAACATGCGGTCTGGAATGATAACACACCATGGTACTGACCTAATTTCTAGCATGCCTGATTTTCTACAAATGGTCTGAGTTGATACAAAGAAGCAACTGAAACTGACCACAACGTCTGTACTCATGACAAATAAGAAGGGTGGTGGTCACAGTGGTGCCATAGAGGAGCGCTGATGTGTCACATGCTCTTCTGATCCAAGATTACACTACAAGTCAGTTCTCAACTCTTACCCCTAAAGATATTGAGAGGACGAATGGTTTCACTTTATACTTTTTCAAATCTTGTCATGTGGTGTTAAAAACATTATATATATATATATATAATGCTTTTATGGGTTTCTATACCTTTATTTTGACAGGACAGTAGAATAAAGACAGAAAAGTATAGGGAGCAGAGAGAGGGGAACAGGATTGCCTAGGGACATAGAGAACTCTGCAATCGATTTTGGGTCACTTGCTATATGCAGCACACTAACCACTAAGATGCTGGTACCAACTACCTCCAACCTTTGATTTAAAACACCTCCCTGGAAGTTTCCGTCAGTTCATTCACCTTATTCCACTATTGAAATTAATAGAGATGCACCGATATGGATTTTTTGGCCGATATCAATAACCGATAGTTCTTAAGATTTGGAGGCCGATAACCGATATACTATAGCCGATAAATATTTCAAAATGTTATATTTTTATACAGTAAACTACTGATATTATTTTTAAAACTTCATAAAAGTTTGAACTGATCTAATGAACTGAATAGTCTACTCAAAGCAAAAAAAGCTGTAATTTCAAAATTGCAAGGTGATTATATAGACCTGTATTCACGATTTCACATAAATCAGCATGCCAAAAATAAATTATTTATTTTTCTTCACATAGCAAATTAACATGCAACTTGACTGTTGCATAAAAATAAAAGGGTTAAATAACAAAATGGGATTTAATTAACAAACAAGTAAAATAAATATATTTTAAATTAAATGAAAATGAAAGAACTAACTGAAAACAGCTCAAATGTTCTTGAATAGTGTACAAATATGTAATGTCCAAAAAAAAGCATTTTCAGAGGTTTTTTAACAGTTCAGAGCCACCGTACAAGTGAAAAGCTAAATACAGATAGTATTACTTTAGAAAATGCGGCATGAATTCATCCCATTTGACGTTTTAGATTCTATTGAACACACGTAGGTGCTGCTTGTCAATCAGACAAAGCTTCTATGTTTGTTCTTGCTGTCAATTGCGGGAAAAATGATCAATAAAAGGTTTATGATAAACCGATGTGAGCATTGAGCACAGATGACTTTATAACGAACGGAGTGCATAATATAAAGACAGAATGTGGCGGACAGTTGAGAACACGTATGCTGAATTCAGTGACTGGGACACGTCTCCCCTGCTGCTGTTTGGGCTGCTGTGAAGGCTTTCAGATCACTATGTGTGTGTGTGCGTGCGTGCGTGCGTGTGTGTGTGCGGTGATAGCCACGTGATAGATCACGTGCGCTCGTTATAATCATTATAAATATGCAGATCAAACTGAACAATCGTACATCAACAACACATGGCAAGCAACGCGTTGATGATAACAAATAATCATATTAGATTACAAACAACCCAACGAGTTGTTTAGCACGTCTGCATCGCTGCTATTATGTTTACACATGTAATATTTTTCCTGAGGCGGAGGACAGCTCCGTTATAGTGCACTGGACAAGTTTGAACAAGAACAGGCAGTTGTGTACAAGTTCTGTACTATCACCTTGAAGATATCAGCCTAATTTTGATATCGGACCGCTGAGAACAATATGGCCGCCGATAAATTAAGTTAATGAAACAATTGTGCAAACTCGGTGCTGGGTGCACCATATGTGATATTGAAGCCATCTTCAGGATGCGGGAATCGTTTTGTTGCATCCCTTAGGTTAAGGGTCATATTACTGTTGCCTGGCAAAATTAATTTTTTAATTTTTGCCAAAATCTTGTCATTCATATGGTTGCCCACAAGTTTTTCTTATTTTTAGAGGATCTCATGAATATGCTGCACTAACCAACAAACAACAGCTTGGTTTAAAATCATATGTGTTACTTACTTTGGGACTTCATACATCTCTACGCTATTGACAATAGACCAGTGGTGAGCAAATCTGTTCCTGGAGGCCAACTATCCTGCAGAATTTAGCTTCAAATTAAACAAAACCAAAAGTCAGACTCAGTAGAAACTTTCAGGCACATGTGCTGAACCTGGTTGGAACTAGATTCTGCAAGGTAATGGCCTTTCGGGATCAGTAATGGACACCCCTGCTGTAGACAGTAGAATTTTTTTGGGCCTAATGTGAATGCACCTTTACAGTGCACTTGATAATGTTCACTCTGGTTTTGGACAATGTTTTAAATGGATTTCCTCATAAATAATGTACAACATAATGGTTCTGGTATGTTTAATTATATTTGGAGCAAAACTCAGCAGTAAGGTGGCCCACCAAAAGCACAATTGGATGCCTGAGTGAGTGCAATGACCAATGAACTTTGCCCACATTATGCTTCCGTATACAAGTGTTGTAATATTTCCAGTTCTCAAGTGTCAACATACCCCTCGACCCATTTGTGAAACTCTAGAGGAAGTGAGCCTGTCTGGTCTGGTGTGTTTGCCTTTACTTTATAAGTGTGTGACACTAAAGGAAACCAGGCAAGGCAAGTTTCATTTCCTCTCCATTCTGCTAGCTTGTCTGATGTCTTCCCAGAATCATGTCTGGACAGAAACCAAGACCTTGTAAAATACTTCTCACCAAAGTGGAGAATTCCCCTCAACAACTTCTCATGTACCTCCCAAACAAGGCTAGGTGAATGAATCAGATATCCTTCTTCGTTTATACTATACTGTAATGTTAGCATGTTGCTAACATCTGTATGTGTATTGTTTTGTGCACATGTTAAACATTTTATTTATGCATCAATGTTTTTTCTTCAGTTATTATCTTCAAAAAATATTTTATTTTTGGCATGTTACATGCTCGCATTCGGGACTTGTTTTGGATTGTGTAGTAGTATCATCAACAAATTCCCATAATTTAAGTCCCACCAAATGTCACAAATTCCTTGATATTCATAATCTCTTAACATTCTTCACATACCGCCGTGTCATATATTTCCTGTATGCCACCTAGGAATTAGCCCTTCTTGGCTTTGCAGAGCGATGTTTTTCTGAAAGACTGGCTCTGTCTGTGATGACCTTGCTGTTAATTGGGCAATTCCTCCACTCATGTGACCTCAGCTTTTTCATGGCCTTCCAGAATTGACCCGGAGCTCCCTCGTCTGAATGGCCATTTAGGAACCCTTTCCGTCAGCCAAGGGGCCATGCTAATCTCATCAACATCCCTTTGTTCTTTTCTCAAGAGGAACTGTGATTCTCCTAGGACTCCATCTTATGTGGTTAAGCATGTGTTTTGCTTCTTTGCATATGAAAAAGTAAATTAGTAAATTGTTCAGGAGATCTTAGTTTGTTTCTCAGGCCTGTCAGTGGCTCGGTTTGGTCATTACTCAACAGTTATTAGATTAATTTTTCCACATAACTCAGAATTTTCAAATTTTAAAGATGTGATTTAGTTGTGTATTCTTTAGTTTTTGCTGTAGCATTACAAGAGGTGTTCACACCATTTTTTGGCACACATCCCTATGGTTTCCCATCAGAAACTCACCTTCTTTGAACCTTTGTTGTGCAAGACCTTTTTTTTTTTGCTTCGCCTTTTACTACATGCTCAAACCAGTTTCATTCTTCCTGGTTCCCCAAGTGTTGCTATAGACCAACATGCTGTGGGATCGTTGGCAGAGTAACATCAAGATCTCATTCCACCGTTTACCTCAGCCATAGCCTCTAAACATCCAAATGCAATTATTTCTGCTACACTTCTTAACCACAGTTGTTTAGATGGGGGAAAGGGTGTATGGGAAAGTTGGTAGAGTGAAAGTTATTGGTGAGTGTGGTGTGCACACCTAAATGCTTTGAACATGCTTGAAATGTTTAGTTACATTGGCAGTCGAATTGTGATTGTTAAAGTGTTGTTTGAAGTTAGTATGTTCTAAAATGAGCTGCACTGCTATTCATTCCCTACATAGTCAGCAACCTTCTGAGGCACAAATCTGAAATATAATTATGTACATCTCAGTTGCTTCCCTTTTTGATCTACAGAAATACCTTTGACTGTCTGATGACAATAGTTTGGTTTATTTTATTCTAATCCTATCATCAAAAGAGTTACATAAGCAAAGATGAAGTGAAATGTGTCCAGTCCTTTCCCCAGTGTTGACAGATGTTGAGCAGGGGAACAGGCTGTGATGTACCTCCATAGAGCCCCCCGCTGTGTTCTGAATGCTGGCTGATTTCCACTGTCTTTGAACTGGCAGGGAGGAGTGTCTGTCTGAAGTCTTGTCGGCAGGCAAAGCCGGGGGGAATGTCCTGTACAGAGAGACAGTCCCCGTCGAGTGATATGATTAGTCCAACACACTCTTCAACATGGAGGACTGTGTTAGACAAGTGTTAATACACCTCCTCCACTCCACGTGAGCTTTAATACACAGACCAAGACTAATTCAGCACATTATTAGTGATTGGTTTGAGCCTAGAATATGTACAGGGTATGTGTTATTGACATTGACTTTTTCTGAAAGAGGCTTTTTTGGGGGGAAATGTAGCTTGGTAATACATACATTTTGCACATGCACTTTAAAACTATTTGTTTTTTTAATTTGTACATTAAATGTGTGCTGTCTTTATCTTACCTTTACCTTTTTAGTTTTACCTTGTCAGTAGTGTAATATACAGTATTAACTATGTATTACGAGTTCATTTTTCAATTCAAACAGTTCGAATTTTTCAGATTTTTTTGCCAATTGAACTCTTTAACACTAAATGTAAAAAAAAACAGCTAGAAAGCTCCAGTTTTAGTAATTTAAGTAAATTGTGTGTGTTTTTTTTTGCACTCTTCAATGAACAATATAAATACATGATATCTGAAAATGACTAAAAATGGAGTTCTCTGTTTTTGACAACAAACTCTTTATGTGATGCACTGTTCAAACAGAAGCCACTGTAAATTGACGTGACCAAATAGAACAATAGAAATCTGTGCTGGTAGATTTTTTCACCCTCAAGCAAAACTTCCATCACAATGATTCCTATTGGAAACACTGAAATGATTTTTTCATCATTCTATAATTAGCTGAAATTCAAACAAACACCATTTATTTGATTTTTTTTGTAGGACTGAATGAATTTGCTGTCACTTGTTATCAGTTTTTAGTAAACTAAAGTGTTTCTAAAATGAGAGAGCGAATGGATTGTACGTCTCCCCATTTACCCTTGCAGGCCGAAAGTTAAATTGTTTAGCCTCATATATCTACACATTTGCATAACGGATACGGTTGCTAGTTGTTTGGTTAGATGTGATGAATGGAGGTTAGATCAGTTCTCACAGATGCTCAGCACTCAAGCTAACAGTAGGACCAAGGTCATGCGTTAGCTGTTCCTCTATAAACACACAGGCTGTAAAACATTAACAGACCGCCGGATGCTTCTCTGCAAGCTCTGTAGATGCCGTTTTTTTTTGATTCTCCTTTCTGGTGAGGTTCATCTCCGAGGTATTTTGACAGCAGGGAACGGGCCCCACCTCATGGGCTTCTGCGGGACGCTCAGCATCAGCTGTCTCCTCTGGCATGCACAGGCTGCTGGGTTCGTCCCTCCAGCATATGCCTGGAGTAACGCAGGGCTTAGCAAAATTCCTCTTCAACGTGACGTCCTTCGCTATGTAGTCCAGGAGTGACTTACATACAAAGGACATTGGGTTTATCAGGAAAGATCTTTACGTGTGTGTACACTTCTTAATCATAGCGGGACTACATGTGTTATTGTAACCTTTAAGATCAAGCGCACATCAGAGCAGGAATCTACAAGGTTGTTTTGAACGGATATATCACGAATGATGATGCATATGTTTCAAATGGTGTTCATAGTGAGATTTACCGCTAAGCAAAGTCTTTTATGTTGTGATTAAGTTAAAATGTATGCATATGAGCAGCACATAGATTCTAAGGAATAAATAAGGAATATTCATAATCAATTAGCAATGATTGTGCTGGTGAAATAAAATTAAACAACATTGTGTTTACTGTGATTTTTTTTACTGAAGTCTGCTAAAGATTAAGTTTGATGCATGACAAAAAAAGGAAAAGAATGAAACTTATGAAAAATTTATTTTAAAGTTTTGCCTTGATAATTTATATAATAAGCAATAAATTTGATTATTTACTCTTTTTTTTTGCCATACGTCAAACAGTTTATTTTAGTGACTTGATTCAAAACACTGATTTAGTGATTCATGGTTTTCCCAGTTTTCTATATGAATAGATGTAGAAATAATTCCTTTATAATTTTTGCAATAATTCTTGTATTAAATATTCATTCATTCATTCATTCATTCATTCATTCATTCATTCATTCATTCATTCATTCATACATTCATTCATTCATTTTCCTTCGGCTTAAGCCGCGGTTACACAAGAGTTTGAACATGCGTAATTCTGTCGTATGGATTAAACAAGATGATTAGACATTTAAAAAAACAAACGATTGGTCCATGTTTTAAAATTCTGTCCAGAGAGGTCATGTTTTGATCTTCGATTGGTCTCATGCAGTCACGTGATGCGATTTCGCAGGTCAGAGTTCACCAAACTTGAACTTTGCAACACAGCGAACTGCGAAACTTGTCGCACGAGAATGCGTTTCTGGTCTGACGCATTCGCGTGTGCAGGAATGGAAGTTTATGGGGAAAAAAGTCCAGTGTGACCGTGGCTTTAGTCCCTTTATTTATCAGGGGTTGCCACAGTGGAGTGAACTGCCAACTTATCCAGCATATGTTTTACACAGCGGATACTCTTCCAGCCACAACCCAGCACTGGGAAACACTCATACACTCTCACATACACTACGACCAATTTAGCGTTTTCAATTCGCTTATAGCGGGCTGCACGGTGGCGCAGTGGGTAGCACGTTCGCCTCACAGCAAGAAGGTCGCTGATTCGAGCCTCGGCTGGGTCAGTTGGCGTTTCTGTGTGGAGTTTGCATGTTCTCCCCGTGTTCGCGTGAGTTTCCTCCGGGTGCTACGGTTTCCCCCACAAGTCCGTAGTGTATGTGTGTGAATGAGTGTTTCCCAGTGATGGGTTGCAGCTGGAAGGGCATCCGCTGCGTAAAACATATGCTGGATAAGTTGGTGGTTCATTCCGCTGTGGTGACCCCAGATTAATAAAGGGACTAAGCCGAAAAGAAAATGAATGAATGAATGAATTCACCTATAGCGCATGTATTTGGACTGTGGGAGAAACAAGAGCACCCGGAGGAAACCTACTCGAACACGGGGAAAACATGCAAACTCCACACAGAAATGCCAACTGACCCAGCCATGACTCGAACCAGCGACCTTCTTGCTGTGAGGCGACATTGTTAACCACTGAGCCACCGTGCCGGCTTTATATTAAACATTTTCAGTCTATTTCATTTTGTTGCTGTATGTTGCATTTTGATTATTGTCCCTCTGATTACTTAAAAGAATGACAAAAACAGATTGTATTATAAATGTATTTTACAAGAAGATTTTTTTCCCTACTTTTTCAAAATTGGACATTTAATTCAGTGTATTATTATCTATTTCTTTATAATTATTGGTGAAATTTACTAAAAAATGTTTTCATGTTTTCAGTTTGTTGCATAATATAATGAATTGTATATAATAGCAAATTATTACAATAATAACTTGTTTCAGCCAATCTTTTGTCTTTTTTTTGAAGTGAATAATAATTTTTTTTTGTCTTTCCTCTTCTCTGCAGAAAAGAGCAGAATATCTTGTCTCCAGTCAACTGCTGGAACCTTCTCTTGGCTCAGGTGAAGAGAGAAAGTCGAGACCATGCCACTCTTAGTGATCTCTACCTCAACAACATCATCCCACGCTTCGCCCAGATCAGTGAAGACTCAGGACGCCTCTTTAAAAAGGTGACATTCGCCATTATAGACCAGTCGATTCCTCTATTAAAGCCACAATATAGTGGTCATTGAGCTTAAGGTTTCTTTGTGTATTCCCCATTGAGTCCGATCAATAATCTTTCTCTCATCATAATTTATTAGTGACACTTTTGTGAAAGTGCATCCAGCATCCTTTAAAGTTTCTTTTCTCTTGGCTTGTCTAAAATGGTAGGGCAAGAATGCATGTTGCTCACTATCTAGAAATGTAAAAGAGAGGCCTTCTTATCCACAAGTTTGTCTTCATTCAAACTCAATCAGGTCAAATTCAACTTTGTTTAGTAAGAAGATCAGGGAAATTTCTCAGGTGATCTTAATGAAACGTGGAATGGAAGGTTATGCAATTCTATTAGAGTTTTGGCAGGTTACATGCAGGACACAGAAAAAAGTAAAAGCAAATGTAGAAATTAATATTGCTATTTAGATATGTCAGGCTCATAGCCCTTAAGACATGGTATATGCATTTGCAAATGGACTTTTTGTGTGTATGTGTGTGCATGTAAGGGTTTCCTCCGGGTGCTCCGGTTTCCCCCACAAGTCCAAAGACATGCAGTATAGGAGAATTGGGTAGGCTAAATTGTCCGTAGTGTATGTGTGTCAATGAGTGTGTATGGATGTTTCCCAGTGATGGGTTGCAGCTGGAAGGGCATCCGCTGCGTAAAACATATGCTGGATAAGTTGGCGGTTCATTCCGCTGTGGCAACCCCAGATTAATAAAGGGACTAAGCCGAAAAGAAAATGAATGAATGAACAATATATCTGATAATTAAAATACTGTAGTTCACTGAATGAATTTTATCATGTTTTGTTAAGAGATAATCTGGAGCACACCATAAAATAATTAGATCAATTCATACAAGACTAGTAGCTATATATATAAATACACACCCAGGTATCAGATCAGTACTCAGTATCGGCTGATACCCTGAGTCCAGGTATTGGAATTGGTATTGTAAACGGAAAAGGGCTATCAAAACATCTCTATTTTATCCCTCCATTTTATTTTAACTTATGGCATGAGTCTTTCAGACCTCTATCAGCACTTCTTTCACTCCACTTTCTCTCGGTCTGTTCTCCGATTCCCTTGAGAGACATAAATGAGCCTCCATATCAACATATTCTTCTCAGTTCTCAGTCTATTTCCCATGTGTAGTTTAGCTCACTCTGCCCTCAGTGCTGCAGCAATAGCAGGCCCTTTAATTGAACGCTCCTGGTCGGCTCTCTCTCTGGAGGATTCCCAGGAACCGCTGAAGTCTGGGCGATTGCACTTACTCTGCGCCACACACTTCTCACCTGTCTTAAAAGCTTTACGACATGCTGGAGAAATTCTGCACTCTAAATGCAAATGGAGTCAAGGAAGCCATGTCCGGAGGAGGTTTAAGACTTTATTGAACCACAAGAGCAGACACACAAGGAAGGAAAACACCCCTAGAAGTGTATAAAGAGAAGTATGGTGAAGTTTTGGATCAATTTTATCCACATTCCTTTGTACCAGACCACTTTTAGCTTCAGTAATATGAGGTGATGCCATTAAGCAGTGTGTTTTACTGGTGAAATTAATACTCATCAGGACAAGGAACATTTTTCCACTGTTCTTTTATCCAATTTTGGTGAGTACGTGCAAATTGTAGACTCAGTTTGCTGTTCTTGGCTGACAATTTAGATAATTCAAATTTCAATTGGCCGTGTGTTCAAGGATGCACATTTAGTTACTTGTGCTTTCTATTCAAAATAACTGGTCTAAAAATAAAAAAATAAAAAAAACTTAATAAATAGTGTTATGCTTAATTATCACCAAATAATGAGTTCTGTCTTTTTGGCAGTCTTTTCTTTTTGTTAAGGAAAGGGTTTGTAGTTTGGAAACTGTTTGATTGTAGGCCTCATTGATCCCAGGAAAAAATTAGTTTGTTTTGTGCACAAATGTGTGTGCATGTACTGGTTTTAGTGTATAATTGTATAATGACATGGGTATAACCTAGATTTTACAATGAGGTGGTTTATGAGCACATGCACTGTGTCCTCATATTTCAAAACTGCAAAAAATTGTACTTAACCTGGTCTTTTCACATTCAGAATTTGCCACAGAGTTGGGTTTAGGGGTAGGGGTTAGGATAATATCGATATAATAAGCATTTTTTTAGAGATAAAGTGTTTTTTTAGACTGTGTGTGTCTGTGTGTGCCTTTGTCTGTGTGTGGTAGTATGTATCCAATAGAAATGAGGTCTTTATGTTTCTAAGCACATATAACACTGAGGTGCGTAATCTCAAATCAGTGAGGCCTGCAATCAGTCAGTTACAAAAAACAATAAAACCTGTTCTAATTTAAAGAAAAAAAGTTTAGCAAGTTAAAATCCAAAAGTTGTAACATTAACATTTTTGGGGAAAAACATGACCCCAACACAGCATGAGGAAGATATATATGTATATTAATGTCCCCTTGTGGCCTTTAGTTTATAACAATTTCATATGATGCTCTTAAAAAAGGGAAAAAAGTGGAATTCTTTATCTTTATTAGGTAAAGTCTCGACTGTGGAACATTGGCTGTGTTTTATTCACCAGTAACCAACAAACATTATTCATGTCAGGGACATAACTTTTGTGCATTTTTTTTGCTAAAGTGGCCCTGATTACTAAATTAGAACAGAATGTTTACGTAACACTTTGAATCAAGACAAATAACTTTCATCAGCCACATGCTTTTGGGATTTAGCAGCAGAAGCCCTGTTGATGGGAGCGATCCTTTGACAAGTGACTGATGTGAAATGCCAGTAAACCAATTCTCTCACACATACACACACACGCACACCCTGAAGTGATGTTTCTCTGACAGATTTGTGCAGAACCAAAACCAATCTCCTGCCAGGCTATCGGACAAACGTGTGTTCTTTTTCATTTAACAAGTGCATCTCGTCGTTAAGGCTCATAAATCCATGTCCTCCCGTCCCAGAGTCTCTCCTCTCTTGCCCAATAGATTGATAGAGCTCTTCGTGGAAAATCAATAGTTTACTCCCATTTTTAGGGTCTCTTTGTATGCGTGTTGTCTTTGGAGTGTGTCTCCGAGCAGATGCAAGAAAGAAGCTCTGCCTGCTCTGACCGCACTTCTGAAGATCCATTTCACCGCAGGAGTGTTATGCTGCATACAGGGGAAGTGTTATGTGTGTCTGAGAGCGACGGAGCGAGAGAGAGGAGGAAGGAAAAGTGGAAAGGAGTGCTTTAGACCCAACAGTCCTAAAAGAAAAAGCAGGCTGAATAAATCCATCAAATGCTTCTTATTAAACTGATCTGAAATAGGGATACTAGTCATCCGACAGCCAACAAGCCAAACTGGAGCCACAAATGAGCTTACAGACGTCAGCTGGGGAGACCATATGCTTCTGAACTATCTCCCACACCTACTGTTTAACGCTCACACGTGACAATAAAATGTAACGGGACGACATTCTTATAAATAAAGAATTTGAATGTTCGCTTGGAGGTATTTTTAGAACTGTTTACTAGAGAAATCAACTGTTCTGAGTGTTTTCAGTAATTTTATTGCACTAGCTGTTGCTTGAATTGACTTGTGTTGTTTTGGTGTTTATAAATATCTAGACATGTTTATGTTTTGCTCATGAGGTTATTAATGTTAATTATGCTTTTCTGTGTAATTTATATAATTATAAATATTTTCTTTCCATTTCTCCACTTAGAAATATATTAACTTGCACACAAAACACCTTAAAGAAAAACCACATAATCATCACATGCATCATATGAGCTTCTCATGTTAAAATTGCATGCACAAAACTGACATAAAACATGGTTTTGAAATATTTTTACATGGAAAAAAGTCATGTTTACTTTTTCACATGAAAATGTTCTAAAAACCACACGTTTTCCACATGCATTCCTTTTGTTTTACACTGTGATTTTTAACATGTTAAGCTAATGTGATGCAAATATGACAATATTTTTTTTCTGTAAAGGATATGCTTTACTCAAGAACTGTAGCATGTCTAGGTTATGACCTTTGTTTAGGTTAAATATTTTTACTTTAATTGCATGAAAAAGCTGATTATTATTAACATTTTCATTGCCATTAAAGTGAAATTATTATGTCAAATAGAATATGTATATACTGTAAACATGAATGCTATTGACATTTTGATTTTAAATAACCTCCAGTAAAAATTTTTTTATTATTGAGCCAGTAATGACAATGCAGGAGAAATTAATTATATCTTATTATTTTACTGTTTTATTTAACTCATTAGCAAAATATAATTTCCATTGCCTTGTTGCTGTATCCCAGTGACAAGTTATGAACTCAACCTCAGCTCAGCCAACTTCAACAGGCATACTTAGAGAAATGAGGTGAGCAAGGCAGGTCATCCCATGCTCTGAATCTGGGTGTTCTTTCACATTCTCACATATTACTCAGCATATTACTCAGTCCACTGCTTCCAAATAAAACCCAGCAGACCTCCATTTTGAATGACTCTCCAAAGGATGCTTCCCCACAGCCTACTCATCCATCTCAGTCTTTCCATCATAGACAACAGGAAGGAGGCTGTGTGATTGCACAATCACTGTTTGTAAAGATTGACAGATTGACTATTTGTGAACACTCTCTCCAATTCTCTTTCGCTCTCCTGTAACTTCCCCCTTCTGTTTTTACATTCCCATGAACACACCTAATTTCCTTTAAGTCACTCATTTCTTTTCTCTTCGATCATTTCCATAATTCCCCATCCTCAAGAGCTGATTGACATCTGTCCAACAGCCACAAATCCTTTTTCCAACCTACAAAAACAGGAAAACGCCACAAAAATGTCAATGTGGCGAAAAGGGAAGGAGTGACTGACTAAAACCCCTTAGTGAATGCTAGACATCTTCTTGGCCGGCTCTCAAGTTATCAGCCCACAGCGATTGAAGATTGGGCTTGAACTCCCAAGCACTTAATTTCATGTCGTGCTATGCCTTCATTCCCAAACTTCCTCTTAAAAGATAGAACATCCACCAGAGCAGCAAACCACCTTTTCTATGTCACACAGAGTTTACCAGGCTTTTTATTCTAAAGGCTCTAAAAGGAAGTCTCATCAAATTCACATGTAATGGTTTCCAGTTCATTGCAAATTGACTATTTTACATTGTCTGTACACTTCAGTTTTAACAGTTTTATTATTGTTATTATACAGCTTTAACAGAAGTATAAGGTTAGATGCAAGTGCAATTGAAAGGAACTACTGTAAGAGTAAGTTGTGACAATACTGACTTTAAAGGATAGATCATTAATATCTATAAAGGATAGGTCATGTACTTACACTTATGTTATTATGAAACCGTTTAGTCTCGCATAAACAGATATTCACATTGACAGCAGAAGGTTTAAACACTATGGCAACCTTAGGGGCCGATCACACTGATTGTGCTTCTCAGTTCTGAAAATGTGACTGACTTTTTTTACTTTAGGAATGAGCAGTTAGCTGTACTTTTTATGTTGCTAGGCAACAACTCCATCAATTGTCTTGGTGCTGGAGCGCATGACGTCAGGTGCTGTTTCCGCACAGAGTTGATTTTTTTTCAGTTGTAGGCACACAGAGCACTTCATAGGGGTTCAACTAGAACCAGAGGGGTTACATTTGGTGCCATGACTCGGATGGGTGTGAAGTTGGCAGGAGGCCTAGATAATAGAAGCTGTGGAAGTAAACCTTACTCACTGGCATCAAGAGGTACACTAGTGACTGATGTTAGAGGCAGGGATCTTCAGCATTCTTATTAGTGCATCCTCCTCCCTTGCTGAACACATTAGCTCAAATCTCACATGAAGCCTTGCAAATTGAACCAGCAAGTTTATGTTAGTGCCATGACCCATATGGGCTTAAGATTTGGGAGGAGCAGGTGGTAGGAGCTGTGTAGGATGTCCTTTCTCACAATCACCTCAAGAGCTGCACTTCCAATTGATTAGCATTCTTATTAGAGCACCCTCCTCTATGCCAGATATGTTAGCTTGAATCCCACTTTACGCTTTTGGTGTAGAAGCATAGGGGTTACATTGGTGCTGTGACCTGATGGGTGTAAGATATTAGGAGATGAGCAAGTAAACATCACTCATCTGGCCTCAAGAGGCTCACTAGCAGATGTTGTTGAAGGCTGTAGTATTTAGCATCCTTGAAGGTGCACCTGCCTCCCATTCCAGATATACTAGTTTGAATTCTGGTCAGAGCAGGATGGGGAGAACGGGAGGGGTACATTGGTGCTGTTACCTGGATGGGAGTGAGGTTTAGTGTAATAAAGGTCTGCTAGTAAAATCTGTGCAAGTAAAATTCCTAGTACTTCCTGGCCTGAAGAGGCGCATTAGTGATTGACATATGCAGACCATACTTGTTCGAATCCCACTCAGTGTCACACTTTTTTTTTTCATGAACTCTCATTGTATGGACAGAAAAACAGAAGAAATGTTGAATTCAATCATACGGATTTGGAGTACAATATCAATAAATGCTAACGACATGCACAGTAAACAGTTTTGAGTAAATTGCACTTTCATAAATATGTTTGTAACCCATTTTACTTCCATAATAAGACATGCTTCCAAATGAAACTTTTATAAACAGAAAAAGAGAGCATTTTTAGCCATCTTTCACTCTGTAAAACATTTGTATCCCCCTGCTTATCCCATAAGTATATTTCTGCAAATCCCATATTCAGCTGCACATGTGGTTACTTGGGTTCAGTGTGCAATGTTCCAGTATAATCAGACGAGTTGTGCAGAACTGTATTGAGCTAGATGTGTCTGAGGTTAGCTGGTGCTGACCTCCATTACTGAAAGGGCAGATAGGCGTCTCATTTGTCTGTCTAACAGTGACATCCTCGGGGCTCACAGCTCAAAAAGGATACTCAGTTGTTAGCAGAGCACAGGGATCTACTGTTAATCATGATCCACACCATTATCTCACTCTATTTGTCTTTTACTATTTTACTAATGTTTTTATTTTCTTTCTTCCAGAGCAAAGAGGTGGGCCTCCAGCTGCAGGAGGATCTGATGAAAGTCCTCAATGAGTTGTACACGGTAAGATAAAAACACAGTCTAAATTCTTTCAAAACTAAATGTAAAGCAATGATTCTTCTTTCCATGTTTTGTGTTCGGTTTGTGATTCTTTATAAATCTCTTATATATCTCTTGTAGCATTCTGTCAAACTGCTACATGCAGTCGAGTGGTTATTTTGGTCTCTTGTGGTTGTAGTCCAATCAAAGTTTTTGAGGCATGAGGTTGGCTATAGTTACTTTTTCTTTGTGTTTTCAATAGCTTTTATTCACTGTGTGCCCCCATGTGTGGTCACATTACAGGGTGTGTCTGAACTGTAGATTTAAAAGGCCCTACAAGGAACCATTTAATTGCATTTTAATGTTTATGTGCCTTTAAATGGATGTGTGTACTGTATATACGTGAACAAAATAATGTTTTACAAGACAAAAGTTCTAATTTCTTAGTGATACAGAAGGACATGAACAATGAGTGAATATAATTGTAATCTTCTGCCAGCTGGCATGTGATTTGACTGCTTCCAACCTTCCTGAGACTCTAAAGAAGATCTATTGCTTTTGCAGTGCCAAAGAGGAGCAATGCAGAGTATTGCTCTCCAAATGGCAATGATGCTCTCGGGATGGTAATGAACAGCAACAGTTGTCGATCAGAAGTGCAGAATTCAGTCTCATCCATTACCTACTGTAATCTTTGGAGTTTATTAAATTTCAGCTACACTATGTGGTTTTTCTGCCCTGATTAATTATTATTTCATATGCAGTTTGTATGTATGGTGCTTTCCAGAAACCAGGTATAAAATAGGGCTTTTTTTTCTTTTCAGATTATCAGTAAAGGCAGTACTTATTATAGTGGTCATTAATTTGCTTATTAGTAGTATTTATTCATGATTTGTATTACCCTTTATTTGAATATTTTTTGTTTGATCAACCTTTAACTTTTAAAAAGTAATTTAATTTAAAATGTTTTTTTTATATTAATTAAAAATTTCACAATGGTTCTTAAATTGGCATCAAAGATTTTATGACATCTTAACATCTATGGAACTTTTCCATTCAACAAAAGGTGAAAAAAAAGTCTGTTTAGATCTTTTAAAAATAAATGGCGACTGCAAAATTTTCTTCTTGGCTTCACCTCCTAAATGTTCTTTTGATTTTTTTTTTTAATATGATTTTTGGAATATTGTTTACTTGACAACTTCATAAATCCAGGTTAAATTATATTATATTATATTATATTATATTATATTATATTATATTATATTATATTATATTATATTAT
>CAIGQV010017532.1:14103916-14122567 GCA_903798115.1 Danio jaintianensis
ATATTATATTATATTATATTATATTATATTATATTATATTATATTATTCATTCATTCATTTTCTTTTCGGCTTAGTCCCTTTATTAATCTGGGGTCGCCACAGCAGAATGAACCGCCAACTTATCCAGCATATGTTTTATGCAGCGGATGCCCTTCCAGCTGCAACCCATCACTGGGAAACATTCATACACACTCATTCACACACATACACTACGGACAATTTTAGCTTACCCAATTCACCTGTAACACATGTCTTTGGACTTGTGGGGGAAACCGGAGCACCCGGAGGAAACCCACGCGAACACGGGGAGAACATGCAAACTCCACACAGAAATGCCAACTGACCCAGCCGAGGCTCGAACCAGCGACCTTCTTGCTGTGAGGCGAACGTGCTACCCACTGCGCCACCGCGTACCCATTATATTATATTATATTATATTATATTATATTTTAAATATTTTTCCTAAAATCAAAAGTATATAGATTTACAGCAATAATTGAATCTCTCAGCTAGATAAATAGTAAATACAGAGAGTAATGTGTTTAATTCTAGCTCATTTTGATACTGGTGATTTAAAATAATGGTTTTACGTAACATGTAATCATTGTTACTACAGCAACATAGTATTTGTGCCAGCTATTTATTATTAAAAGTAGTAGTAAAACAACACGTACCCTATTTGTGGAAAGGAAGCTCTTTCAATGTTTACATTCTAACAAAACAAACCATTTAATAGCAGTTAACCTCTGTCTTAACCCTCAGTGGTAGTATGATTACTGTTTTATAAACTTAGCATTGCAGCATCTATACCACCGCAGAGACCCATGTTCCCTGGCAGTGCCAAAATTAGCAATGGCGCACGGAAAGATGATTCAGTGGATTGCAAGTCATGTTATTATCCTGCTGTAATGGGCGAGTACATTAGTATGTGATGTGTGGCATGAAGCGTACATGTATTTAAATTAGCGACAGTAATCCTAATAATTTCAGGATTTCTTTTTCACTGGGAGAGGAAATTAAATCAGAAATGCCCCTTGCACATATTGTTGTATTCCCTGTTTTTCGTGGGAAATAAAAGAACAGTTTGGGGTTTTCAGGGTGGGGTTTTCTGGGCTCAAATGTGGTGGAAGGAGGACCCATGATATTGGCTTTCCTTGAATGGTGACTGGATTCCCCCCCATACACATCCACACATGGTCTCCAGGGAAAGGACTGTAAGCCATTTCAATACCCCATAAAAAGCAAGCAAATCCTCTAATTAAAGAGTTAAGGATGATGAAAATAAACCTGGCACCATTTTTAGCAACATCTGTGCTTTAGATGAAGAAAGGGATGAATGAATGGAAAAGCTGATGACGATTATCTCAGCCTTTTGGATCTGAGAGGAACCTCCTAGGGCTGGTAGAAAAAAAAGGTTTCTTTTACGCAGTTTTTAACAGTGGCTAGTTCAATAGTTCACCCAAAATTAAGTTCTGTCATCATTTACTTGTCGTTCCGGACTGTTTTTCTTTTTTTTCTGGGTGAACTATTCCTTTAAGTACTGGAAAAGAGCCTGACACTTCTATGTACTTTATAAGAGCAAGAAAAGGCCATTGAGACCTGCCTACATGTGTTTGCCAAATTCCTCTTGTAAGTGTTTCCTATTAATGATGACATTGCAAAGAGCTTACTAAATTTATTATGCCCATCATGAAGGCTGACACCCTTGTGAAAGGAAATGGAGTCCATTAAGTTTCTCTCTCTCTCTTAGATGAGGAGTGATGGCTTGGTATCATCTCTCCGCACTTGGCAGAGGGTTTGATTGGAGGCACAAGAATGGCATCACTCTTTAAAGTTCTTCTCAAAAGAGCAGGAGTTTGGAATGAGATCCTTCCTTCAATCTCATTCCCAAATTTAGCATCTGTTCAATACTGAATCAAGTTTGGTGTTGTCTTTTTGGCAACAGCCTCTCATATGGAGGTGATTTGCTCTTAGTACGGATTAAATCTTTTTATATGGGTTTATAGGCTCTTATAGTTAAAGGAATTGTTCACCCAAAAATTAATATTCTGTCATAATTTACTCACATGTTGTTCCAATCCCTGAGACTTTCGGTTATTTTAGAACACGAATTAAGATGTTTTAGATGAGATCCAGGAGTTCTCTTATCCTCCATAGACAGTCAAAGCCTAGAAAGGCATCAAGAACATTGTCAAAACAGTCCGTATGTCAGTGGTCCAAATGTAATTTTATAAAGCTAAATGAATGCTGAGCAAAATAAAATACTGATACAAATATGTCAGCAGCATGACAGGCATATAATGCACAGCGCTGTCATTAGCATGTTCCTAAAGAGAAGAAATTAAAAAGAAATTAATCCACCGAGCCAATCAGAATCAAGAATTTGGAACCATGGATTAATAGAAACTAACAGCTGTGTCTGTGTTGGATAAACTATTAGTTCACTTCCAGTATGGAAGCTGCTCTTGCTCTTTGGTCAGAACAACAACAAGGCACAAGCCATTGAAACAAATGGGTTTCATAGCGCAGTGTGGTGCTTTCCGCATCCTGTGTGAAAACCAAGGTAGAGTGAACCAGCACACTGAACAGTGCTTGCCATTTTTTCAACTCATATTTCACCAGTTTTTCTCTGAAATGACATCTTTCACCAGATAATTTTGGGTGGGCTAAAATTTGGTGCATCCCTAGTGTGAGTAAACTTTCAGGGGATTTTCATTCTGAAATTGAACTTCTGTCATGAACACTCAGGATTTAGTATGGTAATGAATATGTATATGGCAATGTTGATGTATTTAGTCTTGGAGGTATAGATCTGCTACGCTGCTGCTGCTTTGATTATTATGGCAGAGCACTACTGCCAGTCTGAGAATATAACACACTGCTGCTGCAAACATAATATATATGTAACCCCCATAGCAGATCTAAACACAGGTGGAGCTGGGGTGCAATAGGGTCTCAGAAAACGCACTGCAGCTTAACATCGTAACGTAATGTAATTAACACAGCGTAAAATGATGCAGAGCATTTAAAGAGGAGTAGCAA
The DNA here is from genome assembly GCA_903798115.1 of Danio jaintianensis. NCBI lineage: Eukaryota > Metazoa > Chordata > Actinopteri > Cypriniformes > Danionidae > Danio > Danio jaintianensis. The sequence continues at coordinate 14,106,960 of CAIGQV010017532.1, forward strand.
GCTCATTGGCTGCCGAGGTGACAGGAACAAATCTCCTGCCCCATGTAGTTAATGATGCAGGAGCAGATTAGGTGACCTATCAACCTGCGCGCGCATAGAGTTTCATGGCAGAAATTTTACTAATTCTTTAATTTGCACATTGTCAGGATATTACTCAGAACCTCTAATTCTCATTGACACTTTTATGGGATTGCAAAATTTGCTCATGATAATTTGCATAATCTGTCCCTTAAACTCCTCTTCTTTACTGCACAGGTGATGAAGACCTATCACATGTACAACATGGACAGCATCAATGCAGAGAGCAAGCTGAAGGAGGCGGAGAAGCAGGAGGAGAAACAGATAAGCCGTAGCGTCCGGCATGAGGAAAGACAGACCCCTCGCTCACCTGACTCTCTCACCAACATCAAAATAGAGGAGAAACACGTGCGCCGCAGCTCCGTCAAGAAGATCGAGAAGATGAAGGAGAAGGTAAGCAGCCACATCGCTGGGTCTAGTCAAGACACATTTATTTCTATAGCGGTTTATATAATGTCGATTGTATCAAAAACCAAACAGGAAAATAATCGAAGTCAGATAAGAACATTTTGTCAGTTTGGAACATATTCAATATATCAGGTAGGCAGCAGAATAGTAGAAGAATGCTGGTATAGTTCTAGTTATTTTTAAAAAATTATTCAGTTCAGTTCAATACAAAAGTCACAGTTGATGGGGTGAAAAAAAAATTGGTCATTATTCACTCACCCTGCACTTGTTTCAAACCTTGAGTTTTTTCTTCTTCTGATGAACATAAAGCAGATACTTAGAAGAATGATGGAAACCGATTGACTTATTTGTTTCCTGCTAAGGATGTCAATGGTTACAGGTTTCTTTAAAATATCTTATTTTGGGTTCAGTACCAGAAAGAAACAAAACAAGTCTGGAGCAAGTAAAGGAACACAAAAATTCATATTACACGTCAAATTTACAAGAGATTTACCCTTTCTGAATCCATTCAGGCTATCTCTGGGTCTGGTGGAAGCATTTTTAACTTATCTTCACATAGATCATTCAATCGGATTAGGCTTTTTGCGTCTCGCTCAAAAATAAGTTTCAATAATTTCCCTATTTAAATCTTGACTCTTCTGTTGCTACATTGTCTACTAAGACTGAAGGAAAATGAAAGGTTTTCTATGCTGATATAGCTAGAAACTATACTCTTATTCTGGCATAACGATCAAGGAATTTTGCAGCTGCAGCATGACTGCAACAGGTGCAATGATATTACATACGGCGCCTGAAAATAGTACCCAGCTAGGTGACTATGATCATTGTGCCTTTGAGCGAGATGCTAATGGTCTAATCCATTTCAATGATTTATGCTAAGCTAAGCTAAAAGTGCTCCCACCAAACTGGGAGATTGGCTGAAAGGATTCAAAAATGGTAAAACTCAACTGTTTAACTGTAGGGGACTTGTAACATGAGCCTATTTCCTAAAAAGTAAAGTGTTCCTTTAAGGGTGAGTATATTATGACATCATTTAGATCTTTTGGTGAACTATCGCTTTAATGGATGGAGAAATAGAGCTCTCTTGGACAGTTTAAACAGAGAATGTGGAGGAAAGGTGAACGTGGGCAGGAGAAGAATGAACAGATGGAGGTTCAGGGAATTGGAAAGGTGATGGAGTGGGAGTTGAGAGACGGAGAGCACCGGGAGCAATGAGGTGGTGAGCGATGCAGAGGATGCCGTCACTGCCAGATGGAGATGAGGGTCTCGAATCTGATTCTGGACAGCTTTAATGACCTGTTGATAGTGGTTATTCTGTTTATAACACACAAAAGATACACAATCCTTGCTGATCATGGATAAATAAGTCTGTACTCATGACATGGCTCTCTGGAATGCGTTATTCTGAATGGTTAGTCACCACATTCTGCGGTCAAATGAAAATAATAAATAATAAATTAATTTAAGAAGGAACTATGTGACCAGCAATGGATGGTTTTGAGATCTGTTAATTAAAAAAGATTAATTGAAACATTTAAATTTAACAAAAATACAAAATAATCAATAAATTAAAAAATAACTGACCAATATTGACCAATATTAGTTTCAATGTCAAAAAAATTCAATTCAATTAATACAATGTAACTATAGTCATTTAATGTTCAGAAAATAACTAAATAAAATAGACGACAATGGATGTATCAATGTCCAGAAAATTTAATTTAATTTAGTTTAATTTAATTTAATTTAATTTATTCATTCATTCATTTTCTTTTCGGCTTAGTCCCTTTATTAATCTGGGGTCGCCACAGCGGAATGAACCGCCTTAATTTAATTTAATTTAATTTAATTTAATAGGGCTGCATGGTGGCGCAGTGGGTAGCACGTTCGCCTCACAGCAAGAAGGTCGCTGGTTCGAGCCTCGGCTAGGTCAGTTGGCGTTTCTGTGTGGAGTTTGCATGTTCTCCCCATGTTGGCGTGGGTTTCCTCCGGGTGCTCTGGTTTCCCCCACAAGTCCAAAGACATGCACTAGAGGTGAATTGGGTAAGCTAAATTGTCCGTAGTGAATGGGTGTGAATGAGTGTGTATGGATGTTTCTCTGTGATGGGTTGCAGCTGGAAGGGCATCCGCTGCGTAAAACATATGCTGGATAAGTTGGTGGTTCATTCCGCTGTGGCAACCCCTGATTAATAAAGGGACTAAGCCGAAAAGAAAATGAATGAATGAATTTAATTTAATTTAATTTAATTTAATTTAAGGGGCGACGCGGTGGCGCAGTGGGTAGCACGTTCGCCTCACAGCAAGAAGGTCGCTGGTTCGAGCCTCGGCTGGGTCAGTTGGCATTTCTGTGTGGAGTTTGCATGTTCTCCCCGTGTTCGCGTGGGTTTCCTCCGGGTGCTCCGGTTTCCCCCACAAGTCCAAAGACATGCGGTATAGGTGAATTGGGTAAGCTAAAATTGTCCGTAGTGTATGTGTGTGAATGAGTGTGTATGAATGTTTCCCAGTGATGGGTTGCAGCTGGAAGGGCATCCGCTGCGTAAAACATATGCTGGATAAGTTGGCGGTTCATCCCCCCAGATTAATAAAGGGACTAAGCCGAAAAGAAAATGAATGAATGAATGAATTTAATTTAATTTAATTTAATTGACAATGCACAATCAACATATATTCAGCTGGGCCTTTTCCCAAAATAAACTCTTTTAGGGTGAGACCAATCTTGATATGTTTGCAGATTTATAATATATAGTGATCTCATGCTTTCAATTTTTCAGGCCACAAATTCGACACGGTAATCCTTAAAACTAAACGCCACTCAAAATGAACCTTTCCTCCATGACTGTGTATACTGTGTTGTTGAATGTCATTTGATGATGTAATGAGACGACATGAGGTCAGAGGTCATGCATTAGCATGTCTAGGCCTGATATTGTTGTCAATCCATGGCTTTGTTCGTCTAAACTCTTCTGGCTATCATCTCTGTCCAGTAGCACACGCTTACAGAATGATTGATGGGATCATCGCTAGGTTGTTCCAGGGCCACTTCTGTTTCCACAAGACTAACAACCGATCCTCTATGTGTACACATGTACAGTACAGATGCAAATGTACTGGAGTTTGTGGTGGCTGCTATGACACTGGCATATTAGTAACAGTTAAACAAGGTTTTGTCCATCATCTGCTCATGTTTTACACAGAGTTATTTTTTACTCATGTTTGGTGGTGAACCAATGATGTTACCAGAATACAACTTGGATTTTATTAAATGTGTAAGAGTCACCAACAGGGGTCTTATTTTATTTTGTTTTATATTCATTTTATTTTATTTTGTTATTATTTGTTTTATTTATTTTATTATTATTTGTTTTATTTATTATATTATATTTAATATAATTTTTAATTTATTTTATTGTATTTTACTTAAAAATCTATTTAATTTAATTTAAATTAAATTTATTGTATATTAATAAATCAATTAATTGAATTAAATTTGTATTTTATTTTTAAAATTGAATTTTATTTGTAATTTATGTTATTGTATTTAAAAAAATCTATTTAATTTAATTTTAATTTATTTTATTGTATTTAATAAAAACAAAATCTGCTTAATTTAATTTAATTTTCATTTAATCTATTTTAATTAATACATTTTTATTTAAAATTTACACTGCATCCAGAAAGTATTCATAGCGCTTCACTTTTCCCACATTTTTTTATGTTACAGCCTTATTCCAAAATGGACTAAATTTATTTATTTCCTCAAAATTGTACACACAATACCCCATAATGACAATGTGAAAAAAGATTTTTTGAAATTGTTGCAAATTTATTAAAAATAAAAAACTGAAAAATCACATGTACATAAGTATTCACAGCCTTTGCCGTGAAGCTCTAAATTGAGCCCAGTTACATTCTGTTTCCACTGATCATCCTTGAGATGTTTCAGCAGCTTAATTGAAGTTCACGTGTGGTAAATTCAGTTGATTGGACATGATTTGAAAAGGCATACACCTGTCTACATAAGGTCCCAGGGTTGGCAGTGCATGTCAAAGCACAAACCAAGCATGAAGACGAAGGAATTGTCTGTAGACCTCCGAGGCAAGATTGTCTCGAGGCACAAGGCTGGGGAAGGTTACAGAAAAAATTCTGCTGCTCTGAAAGTTCCAATGAGCACAGTGGCCTCCATCATCCTTGGTGGAAGATGTTTGGAACCACCAGGACTCTTCCTAGAGCTGGCCGGCCATCTAAGCTGAGTGATCGGGGGAGAAAGGCCTTAGTCAGGGAGGTGATCAATAACCCGATGGTCACTCTGTCTGAGCTCCAGCGTTCTTCTGTGGAGAGAGGAGAACCTTACAGAAGGACAACCATCTGTGCAGCAATCCACCAATCAGGCCTGTATGACTCTCCACCACCCTCAATACCACGACTGAGGTGAGTCCCTTGAGCAAGGCACCGTTCCCCCCAACTGCTCCCCGGGCGCCGCAGCATGGCTGCCCACTGCTCCGGGTGTGTGTTCACGGTATGTGTGTGTTCACTAACTGTGTGTGTGCACTTGGATGGGTTAAATGCAGAGCACAAATTCCAAGTATGGGACACCATACTTGGCCACACTACACTTCACTTCACTTTAGTCATGTGACCTGGGTGTTTCGAATCACTATGGTAGAGTGGCCAGACGGAAGCCACTCCTTAGTAAAGGGCACATAGCTGCCTGCCTGGAATTTGCCAAAAGGCATCTGAAACATAATTCTCTGGTCTGATGAGACTAAAACTGAACTCTTTGGAGTGAATGCCAGGCGTTACGCTTGGAGAAAACCAGGCACCGCTCATCACCAGGCTAATACCATCCCTACAGTGAAGCATCATGCTGTGGGGATGTTTTTCAGCAGCAGGAACTGGAAGACTAGTCAGGATAGAGGGAAAGATGAATGCAGCAATGTACAGAGACATCCTGAATGAAAACTTGCTTCAGAGTGCTCTTGACCTCGGTTCATCTTCCAGCAGGACAATGACCCAAAGCACACTGCCAAAATATCAATGGAGTGGCTTCACAACAACTCTGTGAATGTCCTTGAGTGGCCCAGCCAGAGCCTAGACCTAAATCCTATTGAACATCTCTGGAGAGATCTAAAAATGTCTGTACACCGTCGCTTCCCATCCAACCTGAGTTTGAGAGGTACTGCAAAGAGGAATGGGCAAAAATTCCCAAATACAGGTGTGCCAAGCTTGTGGCATCATATTCAAAGACAAAAGACTTGAGGCTGTAATTGCTGCCGAAGGTGCATCAACAAAGTATTGAGCAAAGGCTGTGAATACTTATGTACATGTGATTTTTCAGGTTTTTGTTTTTTTATAAATTTGCAACAATTTCAAAAAATCTTTTTTCACATTGTCATTATGGGGTATTGTGTGTACAATTTTGAGGAAATAAATTAATTTAATCCATTTGGAATAAAACATAAAAAATAGGGAAAAAGTGAAGCGCTATAAATACTCTCTGTATTTTATTGTATTTTTGTAGAAAAAAATCTATTTCATTTCGTTTAAAATTATATTTTTTATTTAATTTAATTTTACATTTAATTAGTTGAGTAGTTTTAATGTCCATAAAATAAATGTGATCACCAGGGTTGGACTTCCCGATCCTATCATATTATTTTACTACTTTGAAAGACTTTGGTGCTTAAGTCATTTGGACTACTTTTATGATGCATTTGGTTCTTTTTTGGGGTCGAGACCACCTGTATTTGATTTGACTTGATTGATTATCTTCTTTATCTCATCATGGTTTTACTTTTTATTCTCAGCGGCAGGCCAAATACACTGAGAACAAGCTGAAAGCCATCAAGGCCAGGAATGAGTATCTTCTGGCTCTGGAGGCAACAAACAGCTGCGTCTTCAAATACTACATCCATGATCTGTCTGACCTTATCGATGTAAGTCCACCTCTTTGACTTCAAATGTTTATCTGTGTTTAGTCTTCTGTTAAAAATTAATTCAAAACCTTTTTTTTGAGCTACACCACTTACATTCCTCTTTAATACTTTTGTCATGTTTAAAATAAAATTAAAATAACATTCATCTATAATTGTGCATTATTTTAAATACTGTAAATAGTTCATTAGTCTCCATTTTATGTTCTTTTTCAAACAATTCTAACAAATGTTATATTTATTAAAATACTGTACATTGGAATGAACAAGAAATCCGCAAACAAATTATACATTTCAAACGACAACCCATATGAATTTGATTCAAAACATACTGAATGATTATATTGTACTATTAATATGTAAGCATTAAGAATATTATGCTTACTGTTAAATGAGGATTGGCAAACTTTTTCTCACCCTGCACTTTATTAAGTCCAGTTCTCTGCACCTTTAAAAGGGTGTTTTAAATGTAATGCCCTGAATGTGCCCGTGTTCAGAGTGTACCGCAGTGCAGTAATGGCCTCTGACAGTGTGTTCTGCCTCATCAGGCTTCTTTCTTCAAGTGTGACCCTGACCTGTAGATTCCCCAATGTGAGCTCCACTAGAGGACCCGCTTGTCCCACTGTATCAGCATCAGAGTCTCAATAAAACACCCACAAAGTCCTCCTCAAATAAGCCTTAGATTGGTCACGGAGGGGCCCACAGAACACTGTCCTCTTTTTGAGTGAATTTCTGTGAAAAATAGTTTCAGTCTGAGCAGTGTTTCATTTGAAACAATTGATTTTGTAGCCATTAAATAAAAAATAATAATGATTATAATATTTTTAATAATAATTATAATAATTATAATACATTTTTTATTCTGTTTTATTTTAATTTAACATAATTGAACTTGTAATGTGAAATATCACGTGTGTATCAGTATTACAACTAATATTATATTATTACTATTATTATAATGTTACATTTTGATTGGTGCTAATAATAATAATAATAATAATAAAATAGTTAATACTACTATTATGTTATTAATTATAAAGTTCTATTTTAATTTGCACTAATAATTATATGTATTATTATTATTATTATTATTATTATTATTATTAAATAATTATTATATTATTGCGCGGTGGCGCAGTGGGTAGCACTATAACCTCACAGCAAGAAGGTTGCTGATTCGAGCCTCGGCTGGGTCAGTTGGCATTTCTATGTGGAGTTTGCATGTTCTCCCCGTGTTCGCGTTGGTTTCCTCCGGGTGCTCCGGTTTCCCCGACAAGTCCAAAGACATGCTGTATAGGTGAATTGGGTAATCTAAATTGTCCGTAGTGTATGTGTGTGAATGTGTATGGGTGTTTCCCAGTGATGGGTTGCAGCTGGAAGGGCATCCGCTGCGCAAAACGTATGCTGGATAAGTTGGCAGTTCATTCCGCTGTGGCGACCCCAGATTAATAAAGGGACTACGCTGAAAAGAAAATGAATGAATGAATGAATAATATGTGGATGAAACTCCACACTCTAACTTTATTTAAACTCAAAATCTTCATAAACCACTTGAAATTCTAAAAAATGCTTTTTTCCCTTCTCTTTTCTTCTCTCAGTGCTGTGATCTCGGCTACCATGCCAGCCTGAACCGTGCACTGCGTACCTACCTCTCGGCCGAGTTTAACGTGGAGACGTCCAAACACGGGGGTCTGGAGACCATTGAGAATGCAGCAGAAAACCTAGAGGCCAACTCAGACAAACAGCGGCTCATGGAGACCTACAACAATGTCTTCTGTCCTCCGATGCGCTTCGATTTCCAGTCTCACATGGGTGACATGGTCAGTTGCTGTGATTATGACTGTTTATGACATAGCACTGTTCAAATACTGATAGTTATTTTCAAGCCCCAAACAATATACCAACAGCAGAGCCATGGGTGTGGGTAATAAGTGATACAACAGATATACAAAATCCTGAAGGCAAAAATTATTTTTGTTATGCTTTTTTTATTTAATTTTTTTCAACTTTTAGATGTTTCCTTTATAGCACTTGAATAATTACAATACATATTTTTAAAGACAGTTTTCTCTAAATGAGTTTTTTATCCTGCATTGAAACATAAATGGGGCTGCACAGTGGCGCAGTGGGTAACACTTTCGCCTCACAGCAAGAAGGTCGCTGGTTTGAGCCTCGGCTGGGTCAGTTGGCGTTTCTGTGTGGAGTTTGCATGTTCTCCCCGTGTTGGCGTGGGTTTCCTCCGGGTGTTCCGGTTTCCCCCACAAGTCCAAAGACATGTGGTATAGGTGAATTAGCTAGGCTAAATTGCCCATAGTGTACGTGTGTGAATGAGTGTGTATGGATGTTTCCCAGTGATGGGTTGCAGCTGGAAGGGCATCCGCTGCGTAAAACATATGCTGGATAAGTTAGCGGTTCATTCCGCTGTGGCGACCCCAGATTAATAAAGGGACTAAGCCGAAAAGAAAATGAATGAATGAAACATAAATGGCGGCTCAGTGGCTCATTGTCGCTGGTTCGCTGGGCCAGTTGGCATTTCTGTGTGGAGTTTGCATGTTCTCCCTGTGTTGGCGTGGATTTCCTCCACATGCTTCGGTTACCCCCACAGTCCAAAGACATGTGCTATAGGTGAATTGGATAAACTAAATTGGCCATAGTGTATGAATGCCTGTGTGAATGTGAAAGTGTACGGGTGTTCCCCAGTACTGGGTTGTGGCTGGAAGGGTATCCGCTGCGTAAAACATATTCCGGAATAGTTTTGCCTTATTATATAACTCCACAACAAACACATCAAATAAGTTCTTACTGTAGTAAGAGAGATCTGCTTCATTCTTGTCGGATACTGTGCTGCTTATTCTTGAGACGCAGCAGAAGAAGCTACACTTATTATAGCAATAGTGAGCGATCTCTTTGGCTCTGACACGCACGTGGGAACAGTGGGCGGGGAGAAGCAGCTCATTTGCATTAAAGGAACAGGCACCAAAACAGCTACAAAGTGAAAACAGCTGAAATGTCCAATATACACAAAGGTAAAATAAATAATCTGATGGCTATTTTGAGCTGAAACTTTACAGACACATTCTGAAGACCCAAAAGTCTTATCTTAAACGTTGAAAAAGGGGTAAACTAGGTGCCCTTTAATCAATCAACTGCACAAGTATGCTGATAACTATTAGCTAATTTTGTTTCTGGATTTACCAGCGGTGTTTTGCAATAAGCAAATAAGTGTTGCTTTAATGATGCCAAATGCTTTTGCTCCAATATATCAAAGCATCTTGACAATTTCACCCAACCCCCCCCCCCCCCCCCCCCCCCCCCCCCCCCCCCCCCCTTCTTTAAAAAAAAAAAAAACCTTTATAAAATAACAGTCAGTGCTGTTACACAATGATCAACATTGTCTTTCCTGCTGTTACAAAAGACTCTCGCAAGACTGTGTCTCACTGCATGTCCAGACAAACCCATACACCTCCAGAGGAATGAAGCATTTCTCCATCAGTGACAGACGTGTCTGCTGAGAGGCCTCTGTTGCTGCAGCAACTGAAATATTAAATGTTGACATTGTACAGTTCTGTTGTATCCTAATTGGCAATTAGACTGCTAACATGATTGGAGCTGATATTTAGTCATGCACTGAAATTGCGCATCATAAAATATCATACCTGGCATGCTTGCCTGCTTACTGATTTCCTTGCCTGCTTGCTTACTTATTTGTTTGTTTGTTAGTATTTGTTTGTCTCATTTTATTTAAAATATAATTGTATTTTTTTGCAAATCTTTCTTTCTTTCTTTCTTTCTTACTTTCTTTCTTACTTTCTTTCAAAAATATTTATATAAATATTTATTTATTTGTTTATTTAATGTTTGTACGTAAAATAATATTGTATTTTTTTAACAATCTTTTCTTTTTTCTTTCTTTCTTTGTTTTAAAAATATGTTTATTTATTTGTTTGTTTATTAAAAAAAAAAAATTGTTTAAGAATGATTTAAATTTAATATAAGTAAAAAACAATATTTAATACATTTATCTTTATTAAATGTTTATTTTGATTTTCAGAAAAATTGCTTACCTGATTCTTTCAAACTGAACACAATACAAAAAAACTCCCAAGTGATTTTTTAAAACTCTGCCATTGGTCAATCAAACATATAATGATGTCTTATTAGACTCATTCTATTGGCTGAGCCAATTTTACAGTGTCGTTTTTTCAAATAAACAAATACATCAATATGCAGTATGAATAAAAACACAAAGCACCTTGAATATTGAAATTAAATTGAAGGAAACATCTTAAAATAAAATTAGATGCAACAGCTCTCCTAAAGGGTTACATTTTAATTTTGTGAAATAAATCAACAGTGTCAACAAATCAACAGTTCTTTCTGCTGTGTTGAACTTTGCGCTGCTGTTTTTAGCCAGCTCTGCATCAGGGTCCTGGATGTTTGTATGTGTGTGATGAACAGAGCAGCTGGTTTTCCCCAATGCACATGTGCCCTGTCGAGCGTTCGGCCCTCAGGGAAAGGGTGGACCACACTGAGCCAGATGTTCCCCAGCTGTCTGGGGCAAAAAAAGACAGAAAGCGTGAAAGAAAGACAGGCAGAAAGAGGCTAGCAGGGGTCACTCCGCTCTTCACAGCATATGGGAACATCAGCTGTATGATCACTGCTGGACATGGTTTTGCTTCACTTCTCTGCTTTGTCATCTCAAGCTTTTTGTTGTTGTTGTTGTTGTTGTTGTTTTATTCTCCATCAGGTTGGACATTTGTGTGCCCAGCAGTCTGTGCAGGGAGAGCTGATCCAGAGATGCCAGCAGCTTCAGTCCCGTCTGTCCACACTGAATATAGAGAATGAAGAGGTGACAAATGAATAGGAAACCTGTTTTGTATGCATGGTTTCAAAAATATGTATGTTACATATGAACATTTGGCAGACACTTTTATCTAAACCAAACACATGAACAACATTTGATAAATCCCTGGTGCTTGAGTGTCTGTTTACGTATTTTAGCTAATTCGATAAAATCTTAAGCTACCCATAGGGGTGTACATCTGTTTAACTTTATAATTAAACATTTATGTTGAAATCCATCAAAGGAAATGAGAAGGAAGTTCATTGATTTTGTCCAGACGTCCACATAAGTCACTTTAATGTGTTTTAAATGGCTATGGTTGGACTGAGGAAGTAACATAAAATTCTTAATGTGTTATTGTTAGCATTTCAATAAAGCACAAAATTTTAGTTTAAGTTTAAAAAAAAAATCAATATGTGAGACTATTATGTCATTTTCTCTCTTACTCTAAAATATATATATAATTTATTGGATCAATATTTTTTTGTACTTGTTTTCTGACTTGTGTTCAAAATATTTCAACGATTTTTAAGATAAATTTAGTGTATCTGTCCTACTACATTTCAATCTTATTTCTTCTAGTTTTAAAACATCTTCATCAACATTTTTAGTTCTGAGAGTAACTCATGCGAACATGGCATTAAAATAACATTTCATTTAACATTCATTGTGCAATTCGTCAGATTATTGGGGCTAAAAATAGACAGGAACGTATGACCAGAATGTTAAATTAAAAAAAAGACCTCATCTCTCAGATCTGTGACAAACAGTAAGCAGCTGGGTTCATTCCTTTTTGGGGTCCCCTGACACATTTCTGTTATGGTCTGCAGTGCGTTTTAGTATTTGCATGCATGTGTATGTTGTCAAACCGATGAAGATCTTTGTTAATGTTTTTCTATTTGCATGTGCTTTCTTAACTTGTAGTTTGTTTGACCTCTCTCAGCCACCGCACAAAATAGGTCAGAGATTATTTATTATACCCTGCTATTTAATCTTATTTTGAGTGATACCAAAAACATGTCATGGGAAAAAAACATTGCATGTGTATCAGTATATTAAATCTATAAAACAGCATCGCTTGGACATGGCTCACACAACTCAACTAAAAAGATATCCTGGAGAAATTCTGGATATTGTGACATGCACATTCATTGGAAAAAATATTTAGTACTCCTAAAATCAAGGCATTTGAGTTGAAAAACTGATATGGAGAACTCCCTTTGAATGAAGTAAACTTTTTCAGACATTTTAACGCTCAAGCAGCAAATTTACACACTAAAATATAATAGTAAACTATAATGGAGCCCTTTAAAATATTAAGCTACCACAATATAGTGACGTTTCTGCTTAAGTATAATATAAAACAATTAGAAAATCTGTAATCTATTATAATATGCCAAATCTATCATAATATTTGAATGCAGTACATCAGTTTGTAGGTCTTTAAAAAACTTGATGAATTCCTAAATCAATCACTTACTTTGGTTGTAATATTTCTGACATATGTGAACTATAATAGTTCTGCTTTTCATCCAGGTGAAGAAGACCATGGAGGCCACTTTACAGACCATCCAGGACATGGTGACCATAGAGGACTTTGATGTGACTGACTGCTTCCACCACAGTAACTCAATGGAGTCGGTCAAGTCCACAGTGTCTGAATCTTTCATGAGCAAACCCAGCCTGGCCAAGAGACGAGCCAACCAGCAGGAGACCGAACAGTTCTACTTCACGGTAAATGAGACTGAGTTGCAGAGAAACCAGTTTAAAACGGGGTCATTGGATTGAGGAACGCTTGCGGTGAATTGGACGATGGTAAATCTGTGGCTGAGGACATTGAAGGACATGAAGGGAAAAGGGAAAGGAAGGGTGATGAAGGGAGAAGATAAGAGATTGAATGTTGGAGATAGAGCTTAATGTCTATTCTGCTCTATCAGAGTCTTTTAAGAAGCCTTTGACTGAGAAGAAGGCAATTAGAGGAGACTGCTGCTGTTGACCGGCCTCCATTGATCTGCGCTTGTTTGTAGACTAATGAAACTTTGTTACTTTGTAATTCTCGACTTATAACATTGCAGCGGAAGTTGTTTTCTGGATAGATTTTACAAAATACTCAGAAGACAATACAGTAGGATGGAAATAAAGGAAGGCCCTGGTCTCAAAGGTACCTTTATAGAAGTTTACAGAGAAGGTTGGTGTTACATGGGAACATTAGTGTCAGCATGAATGTATCAGTAAATTAATAGAATGAAAAATAATATTAAATTGATATTAATGATAATAATTATATTATAATGTTAAAAAAATTTTAAATAAAAAATATAATGTATACAATATGATTTATTTTCAAATATTTTGTTCAACCCCTCTAACTAGTAATTTAGTTAGTTAGTTGGTTAGTTAGTTAGCTAGTTAGTTAGTTGTTAGTTTGTTAAATAAATATACATACCTGCAAAACTATGAATATAATTTATTAAGTACATTACTGGGCCAAAAAATAATGAATATATAAATATATACATATGGTCAGTATGTTGTGGTTTATGTCTGACAGTTTTATAAAATGTGCTTAGTACATTAAGTACATTTTATCATTTTAAAATATTAAGATTATTTTTTATTGTTTCTAGCTAATGTTTTTTAATTTATATTTTTTAAGCCAAGATATTAGAAGTATTTGTCTAGATAAATTAATAAGCCTGCTATAAAAGGTCAGTACAAAAGTATAGCAAGTATATAAATTTCCTCTTACACTTGTATAATTTGACACACTGTACAAATCAACTGTAAACTGTCGTTTTACAGCACAATTGTAATTGTTAATTTACTGTGCTCTTGTAAAATGTACAGTATTACTGGCAGTTTTTACAGTATTACTTGCAAAATTTACAAGTGCACTGTAAATTAGCAATTACAATTGTGCTGTAGTTTTACAGCACAATTGTAATTGTTAATTTACAGTGGATTTGTACATTTTACAGTGTTACTGGCAACCAAAATTGCCAGTAATACTGTACATTTTACAGCATTTTTTTTTTACAGTGTGAGCTTTGTTTTTAGTCACTTGATGTTGTGCAGGCTCTTTTAGCACATCCCCTTCATCAGATCATAACCTGATGTATATTCCTCCCTTACACCTCCCTCTTTCCCCTTTCTCTTTAACTCCCTATATACATTCAGTTTGTCTCTTTCTCTGCCAAAAGCTCTAGTGCATGGCTTCGAGTCCTGGCTCTCCCTCCTGCGTCTGCCTGACCGTTATGCTGGTATGGCTGTGATATATGATGGATGAAATTGTAAGCATCTGACTGCCCAGTTCCCTCATTCCCTCCGCAGTTCAGGTTTCTCACCATCCGTCTCTCGACTCCTCTATCTGTCTCTCCGCTGTCAGGTTTCCATCAGGTCAGGGTTCTCGCCCCCAAAGAGCCATAAGCTATTAGAGCACATAGATCCAGTGTCTCCCTGAGCTCCAGTGGATATGAAATTAATGTTTACGCCAACAAGATGTATAGTCTGAACACTGTACAGCAAATTGAAAGGGGTGGAGGAAGGATCCTTTGGCAGAAAGTCGAGAAAAGGAAGGAAGATTGATTTGCATGCTCACTTAATAGCTATCTAAATGAATCAGCACTGATAAAATTTATCAGCAGCGTTTTGTTCCTAAGTGTTGCGATGGTTATGCTTTTTATCATCTGTTTCAGAAACTGAAGGAGTTTCTGGAGGGCAGGAACCTCATCACCAAACTGCAGGCTAAACATGACCTGATCCAAAAGACTCTGGGAGAAAGTGAGTAATCTTTCTTGAGTGATGGGTTTATGTGTGTCTGGGGACGCACCAACTGGAAAAACCAATGTTATGAATAAAATATTATGGGTTTGATATTGCAGTTAGGTGAAGAAGATGGTAACTTTAAGTAACTTTACATTTTAGATAATATCACATAATACCAAATATTTTTGCATGAATTAGTTCAACAATTAGTTGAACAAAGCAGAATCAAGCATATAGATTTTTCGTGGGAGCCGATACATGTAAATACATACATGATATACAAGTTCATATTTGTATTTTACAAATTGAAAATTTAACATAAGTCAAAATATTGCTATGTTTTTTTCAACTATTGGAATTACAAATATGTACATGTTCAAATATATTAGCTATAATGTAGCTCATATATGTGTTCACATATGACTCTCGTAGTCATCCATGTTTTATTCTTGAATGAATCATCGTTTATGAACAAATCAGTTGAGTGAAGGATTCAAGCAACTCTCATTGACATTCATGTTTTATTCTCGAATGAATCAGTGTTTCTGAACAAATCAGTTGAGTGAAGGATTCAAGCGACTCTC
>CAIGQV010017532.1:14136803-14153917 GCA_903798115.1 Danio jaintianensis
TATATATATATATATTCATTCATTCATTTTCTTTTCGGCTTAGTCCCTTTATTAATCTGGAGTCGCCACAGCGGAATGAACCGCCAACTTATCCAGCATATGTTTTACGCAACGGATGCCCTTCCAGCTGCAACCCATCACTGGGAAACATCCATACAGACACATTCACACACATACACTACGGACAATTTAGCCTACCCAATTCACCTATAGCGCATGTCTTTGGACTTGTGGGGGAAACAGTATCAGTATATATATATATATATATCAGTACAGTCGTTTTTTATTTTACCATTCATAATAATAAGAATTGTTCCTTAAGCATCAAATCAGCATATTACAATAATATATAAAAATTCTGAACCATCATTTGACACTATTGAGCATTGGCTGCTCAGCCATATTATCACAGGTAAATATATATATATATATATAAACAGAAAACAGCTATTTTAAGTTACTTTAAAAAATACTGTTTGTACAGTATTTTTAATCAAATGAACCAAAAGACATGTAAAGAAATATTCAAAATAAATCTTTCAGAACACACACTTTTGAACACTATGTGCAAGTGTGTATTACATGTGCATGCTGGCTTCTATACTAATGCAATATATAGAATTTGTGTTATTGTCATCTATTGTCAGACTATGATGAAGGTTTCCATTGATGTATATTTGTTTCTGTATCTGTCAGTGATAGTCAACACATTGAGCCCCCTCTAGGGGACGAACCTGCTCCTGACACGGGCTCTGTAATCCACAACAGTGATGATGGTGAGTCCAGACACCAGTCATGAGACAATACTAACACACACACGCGCACGCACACACACACACACACGCACGCACGCACGCACACACACACACACTCACACACTCACACACACACTCACACTCTCACTGTCCTCATGCGTCCACCACGCACCCTTTCTGCATCTGATGAATGTGCTCTAACCTGCCTGGCTTCTTCCGCAATAACCCTTCCTTCCTCCTTCCCTCTCGCTCTTTCTCTCTCTGTCTCTTTGTTTTCTGTGTCTCTGAGTAGTAAAGTCAGGGCCCTTGACCGTTTCAGAGTCGGACCCCATCGAGGCCATTGCTCGCTTCGATTACTCTGGACGCACCAACCGCGAGCTGAGCTTCAAGAAGGGAGCGTCTCTGCTGCTGTACCACCGTGCATCTGACGACTGGTGGGAGGGACGACACAACGGCACTGAGGGTCTTGTGCCGCACCAGTACATAGTAGTGCAGGACATGTAAGATGTTTATTGAATTTGACTAGTGCTGATGGTCAGAACTACAGTCAAACCATTCATTCATTTATTCATTCATTCATTCATTTTCTTTTCAGCTTAGTCCCTTTATTAATCTGGGGTCGCCACAGCGGAATAAACCGCCAATTTATCCAGCATATGTTTTACGCAGCGGATGCCCTTCCAGTTGCAACCCATCACTGGGGCAGTCAAACCACATTATTTGAAATATGTTGAAGATTTTTTCAACACGTTTCAAAACATAATAGTTTTAATAACTAATTTCTAATAACTGATTACTTTTATCTTTGCCATGATGACAGTACATAATATTTTACTAGATATTTTTCAAGATACTAGTATTCAGATTAAAGTGCAATTCAAAGACTTAACTAGGTTAATTAGGCAAGTTAGGGTAATTAGGCAAATCATTGTATAATGATGGTTATGACGGTTATATGTGTTTATTACGTCTTTGTCTTCTGAGACACACAGCAAATTCCATTTTTCTTTCTAATATTTGGCGGCAGTTATTCAGTAAGTTTTTCAAAGAAATTTTGTTTTCTTTGACCCATATTTGACCCACAATGTATGCTAAAAATTATCATTGGCACCTCTGAATTCAAATTAGCAAACTATTTCCCATAATTCCTATAAAGAAGGAAATTTGTCATGTATCTTGTTCCAGTGCAGTGACGTGATCACCAAAATCTGTATAATTACAGAACAGTTGGCTCTTATGTCAGATAATGTCTCCAAAACTACAATCTGACATCACTGACATCTCCATGAACTGATTGAAAGGTTTCATTAAAAAAGCCTCTACTCTCATCCAAAAACAAACTCAAGCATCTTTAGTTTTTTTGGTCAATATTTTGAACAGAATATCAAAACTTTAAACTTTTACAGCCTTTTTGCACTTATTTTATCAAGGGTGTCAATATTAGTCTATGGCACTGTTTATAGTGTATCTATTATGAGTCTGTCTGTTGTATTTGTGGATTGTATAGATCTCTGTTTTTTTTTTTAGGCCGGATGGTTATCCAGGCAGAGGAAGTCCCAAAGCTGACCTTGAAGCATCCCATGATTCGGTGGAAGAGAAGGTTTCTACCCGAGCCAGCGCCAGCTCACCCACTGGAGGTCATGTGGCTGATATCTATCTAGCCAACCTCAACAAGTACGTTCTCACATTTTTACACATATAAATATGCATAATTATTTGAAGTTATGACTTTATGAATTGAAATTATAAAGGCAGATATAGAGAGTTATATTTATAGAGAATTATAACTGCAAATTATAATTTAGTTATTTACAATTTTTTTTTAATATAATAAAAATTACAAAATAGATCACATTTTTATTTGAATTTATATATATAAAATCTATTCAACAAAATATTTGATATATATGACACATTTTAAAAGACTTAAAGAAAAATGTATATGTGGGTAATTTTACTTACACATATTTCTCTCAGGTTGAGGAAGCGTCCAGAAGCGACAAGCATCCGGAGAACCATCCGGCCTGTGGAGGAGGGCTCATCTGGAGCAGCGGGGGGCTTAAAGACCTCCTCTATGCCTGCTGGAGGACTGGCCAAGGACAGCTCAGACAAGCGTCCCGTCAGCGCTCACAGCGTCCTGAACTCCATCACCAGACACTCCTCTCTCAAGACTAAAGTAGAGGGTCCTCAAGTGCGCAAATCCACACCTACTGGACGATCCAAGAGCTTCAGCAACCACAGACCCCTCGACCCAGAGGTCATCGCGCAGGTGGAGCACAGCTCACAGGTACAGGACGCTTCAAAAATATTATTACAATTCAATCAGCATTCAAACCTTGTCAGCTTTCATCTAAACTTACTGGCTCAAGCAGTCATCACTGTGGTCCAATCACAGCCCATTGGGCAACTGATGACATCAAACGGACATCTTAGTTGATCATGTATGGAAATCAAACTGATGTCAGAATCCTGACATGGTCTTGATTTGATGTAAATTGAAAGTCAAACCTATAAGCCTACGTAAACATTAAACCAATTTAAGTATGTTATTAACTTTTTCCCCCAAATAATCACTGAAATGGCTGTCCAAACTGAAATTATGTTACAGCATTGTGATCAAATCTTAACTAATAACTAATATCAGACTGATATAAAGTCCTGCTAGGAAACGTCTTGTGTAGTAGATACATACACATGGAAACGTACACTTTTTTAAAATACTTGTAATGAGTGTTTAAGTGTCTTTCTATGTATTATTTTACTTCTATTACATATAATATAGATCAAATTTGATGTTTCTTCATTTGAACTGAAACACAATATATTAATTCATGTATGACAACCTGACAAATGTTCTCTTAATTGATAATATTCAATTAAATACAAAATGTTTTGGAGACCACAGATTTTTTTGGAAACTGACTCGACTTACATTGTGTTAGCCTTTATTAAGCTAATGAATTGAATGCATAGTTAAAAGTGCAATAGGAGATCTTCAAAAATGATAGCACTAAAAGCCTACGTCACACCCTGCAAATCACCATCCATTTTTAGAGACAGGTAGGACAGCCTATCATAATGTTTGGACTGAACGTTTTGATTGGACACATTGTTTTGGTCTGATACCTTCCACGGAATACATATAAAATACATATAAATACATTTGGAGTGCTTCATTTAATGATTGCTATCAGGATGTTAACCCACGTAACCAACATTGTTTCTAAAGACAATTACCTATTGCATCTTTAATCGATTGAACCATTTAAACAGATTTTAAACGTTTTAAAATGATAAACAATACGAAAAAATTTATCTTGTGTCTCTCTCTGGTGGACAACACTGGTACAGCAGGTTGTATTTTGGTGGCCATTTTGAGTTGGCCTATTTTGATCTCCTTTTTTGACTGATATATGCAATTCTCAATGCATCCTCTATTGACAATAATTACAGTTCATTAGTTTAAATTCATCCAAATATTAATTAGTCAAACTAAAATTAATTGTTTGCACCTGATTAGTGGGGGAAATTTGGGACTATCCAGTCAAATTGAGTGTTTCTAGGACTACAGCTTGTGCTTAGACCCCTAATAAGGGGCAGTCGTGGCCTGGTGGTTAGAGTGTTGGACTCGTGATCCGAAGGTTGCTGGTTCGATACTCGGTACCAGCGGGAATTGGGGGTGGGGGGAGTGAATGACCAGCACTCTCCACCACCCTCAATACCACGACTGAGGTGAGTCCCTTGAGCAAGGCACCGTTCCCCCCAACTGCTCCCCGGGCGCCGCAGCATGGCTGCCCACTGCTCCGGGTGTGTGTTCACGGTATGTGTGTGTTCACTAACTGTGTGTGTGCACTTGGATGGGTTAAATGCAGAGCACAAATTCCAAGTATGGGACACCATACTTGGCCACACTACACTTCACTTCACTTCACTTCAAAATAAATAGACACACAGGTAAACTTTCTGTCTGTTTTCCTCTCTGGAAAAGTGCTGAGGTCTCCAGAGAAGCTTGTGTGTTTTAGAGTGTCCTATATGTCTTTCTTTGAGCTGTAATTTCAAGGCTGGATGGAGCTGCTGCTGGTATTTGAGTTGGAATTTCTGTAGTTTGGTCATTGTAAATGTGTGGACATCTTACAGATGTTGTTGTTGAAAGCTCAAAGGCCTGACCTTAGTGAAAACATTAAGCGATGGATGTTGTCTTTTTTTTAAAAGTGAAGTGAACTTTTAACACCTTTAACTGTGGCTTTCATAGTTTGAAAAAAATAAGAAAAAATCACAAAATACACTTTATATATAATCTATATATAAAATATATAAAATATAGATCGATATAAATGTATAAATCATATAAAAAGGAATTTTTGTTTACGCTAATGTAATAAGTGTATTATAAATATATCATTTTTATATATTATTATTATTATATATTTATATATAATTAATTTAGGAATTAATAAATTATTAATTTAATTATAATTTATATATATCATTTTTATGACATCATTAAAACATTTTAGGTCTCTTAAAATATCATACATTATGTTTTTATAGTTAGATGAATTAAATATTAATAAGAAGTTATGGAATATAGTTATATTCAAATATTTACATTGGTTAAAACTACAAATAAAAAGGCAATAATTTACATATTTTATTTATATACATATATTAACTATATAAAAATATAAAAGTCCATATGGTGCTAAACAAATAAACCTGTATTTAAAAAAAACATTTACTTAAAAAGCCAGATTATAAACTAATGATTATATACAATAACATTGCAAACAACATGCAGTATATAACCGCCCTTTAAGATAATTTAATTTTAACTCTATGTATGAGAGTGCAGAAATCACTCTTCATTTTAAATTTAATTTACAATTCACGCTATTAACAAACCATTAACTAAGACTTTTAGCTCAATAAACTACTCATTGGCTACTTATTAATAGTAAGGTAGTAGTTGGGTTTAGGTAAATATATTCACATTGTGCTTTGTTTCTTTTCTTCCTGCAGGACATCGAGGCCACTATGAACACGGCTCTGAGTGAGCTGCGAGAGCTGGAGAGGCAGAGCAGCGTCAAACACGCTCCAGACGTGGTTCTCGACACACTGGAGCAGCTCAAAAGCGGCGGGACGTCTGAACCCTCCAGCCCTCTCCACTCCCGCCTGCTCCGCGAAGCCGAATCCTCTCAGCATCCTCTGCAGCGCAGTGCCAGTTCAGCCAGCGACATGCCCTCCACCTTCCGGCCCGGCAAAACCACAGGCCCCAAGAGCCCTCTGTCATCCATGACCACCGCTTCCGGCTCCACATTCAGAGATAACAAACCTCCAGCCACCAGACCCAAGCCTGTGGTGTTCCCCAAAAGCAGTTCAGCCGGAGGGAGTCCAGCCATGGGATCTCCAACCACCACCATCCCACCAACACCACCGCCTCCACCACCACCCACTGACAAATCCTGCCCCGTCTGAGGGTTTCCCAGTAAAAGAAAAACCTGAGGATCGTTTAGATTTGAGTGAGCGAGTGAGTGTTTAATATACACAGGATGATTTTACAGTAGTTTTTAATTTGGATTGAGACTCGAGCATCAGCCGGATCTTCTTTTCAAATCCCAGTTTAGAGCTTTGGAGTTCTTTATTGTCTGTACAGACTCATTTTAATGGGAAAAAAGTCAAACTTTTTTGAGGAACTTTTTCGAGGATACATTTTCACCTCAGACTTTAGTGCAAATTAAAGCAGGTTGAATGAAAACACATTTTTTTCCCTGATATAAATTCGCCACTCAAATGCAATGACATTTCTGGCTTGATCCAATCCGTCAGATTCTACAAATACAATAATCACTAGTTATAGTTCATAATTCACCATATAACCTACATTTGCACTCTTTTTAGCCAACCAAACTATAAACGTGACAAATAAACACGTTTGCATGAAGATCCACAAGATTTTTTGCATGGCGAACGCGGCTTCCCAAACCATTGGAATTCATCATAGATATTCCGTAATTGCTCCAAAGCACTTCTGAATTCATTAACAGTCTGACATGTCATTTTATTCTACTATTATAATATCAGCGGGCACATAAAAAGAGGGTGTTGTTTTGTATAAGTCAAATAATCGTGATTATAACTGGAAACAAGTATCTAAAAATGAGGAATGTCAAGCAAGCACATTATTTCTTCATCGCCCATGTGTAAAAAAGAAAAAGAAAAAAAACAAGAAAAATGATTCAATAATTCTCCCTAGGTCATTACTCACCTCTGGGTCTGTATCATGGTATCTATGTATTAGTATGTGTGTTTACGTACAGTATGTATATTATGACTCTTCGTAGCAGCCTGACAGCAGTTTTTTTTTCTTTTTTTTTTTTTTGGGAAAATTACAGATTTACAATGCAAAAAAAGGGAAAAACTAAAAGGGGACACATGAAAAAATGGAGCTCGCTTTCCTCTGTTTGTTTTTCAGAAAGAATAAGTGTGCAAAAAGCCTCCTTAAAGAGATAGTGCGCCCAAAAATGAAAATCTGCGATTAATTGAATCATCCTAAGGTGATATTAGACTGTGATGTAGATGTAGGTGACTTTATTTCTTTAGTAGAACATTAGAAAAGATTTTTAGCTGAAATTGTTTTATTTATACTTTTATTATACTTTGAGAGTCAAAAAAACAACATAAAGGCAACACAAAATTACTCCATGTGACTTCTGACAGTACATTGAGATTCCATGAAGCAAACAATCGGTCTGTGCATGAATCTGAATGTTATGTATATTAATACCTTTGAGCTACAGACTGATAGTTTCGGCTCATAAGACATCAGTGTATCATCATGTACTAAGTTTGTGTTGCCTCCATGTGTGTTTTTTTGTTTATTATGAAAGTCAAAACAACATACAGGCAACACAAAATTACTCCACAATTACAGCCTGCACAGACTGATAGTTTCGGCTTTTAAAACATCAGTGTATCATCATGTATTAATTTTGTGTTCCTGTATGTGTTTTTTTTTGTTTTTTTTGAGAGTCAAAAAACATACAGGCAACACAAAATTTCTCCATGTGACTCCTGACAGTACATTGAGATTCCTTCGCAAAACGATTGATCTGAATCTGAATATTATGTCCATTATTACCTTTGATCCACAGACCAGTTCATAAAACATCAGTGTATCATCCGTATGTATTAATTTTGTGTTGCCTGTATGTGTTTTTCTATTGTTTTTGACTCTAAAAGTACTGGTAGCTATTTAATTGTCTTTTCTGGACCAACAAGGCCACAGATTCAACTGAAAGTCGTGGTTAATGTTGTACTTCTGTTGTACAGCCTGAGGGTGAATCAATTAAACAGCATTTTGTTTCCTTTTTGGTCGAACTCTTCCTTTAACGTCTGACAATCTTTATAAGATGCCTGTCCAAAGAGCTAAATGCCCCTCACAGGGTCTGCGTGATTTTTTGCCTTCGACAGAACGGATCAGACAAGTGTGTATTCTCCCGAAGCGAGGCCTTATTTTGCATGAAAACAAGTTTGTGAAAGTAGCCTGTACAGTCATACATACACAACTCGTGGAAAATATCTGTGGATAGACTAAGATTTTTATGACTGAGGCATTGTTTTTTTTTTTTCTCCAAGTAACGTTCCTTGTTTTCCTATTGTGTTCTTTTCTGAATGTGTCGTCGTGTTCTGAACGTCTTCACAGGTGGTTACATTTGTTCACATGTAAATGAGTGGAAGTATTGTGTGCGTGTGTGTGTGTGTGTGTGTGTGTGTGTGTGTGTGTGCATGTGCGTTGTTCCTGATACCTCATAAAGGCA
The DNA here is from genome assembly GCA_903798115.1 of Danio jaintianensis. Lineage (NCBI taxonomy): Eukaryota > Metazoa > Chordata > Actinopteri > Cypriniformes > Danionidae > Danio > Danio jaintianensis. Next base: position 14,145,376 of record CAIGQV010017532.1, read on the forward strand.
ACTGGAAAGTGTCTTATTGGAGTTTTTGTGAGCAGGACTTTTACATGCAAATGACAGCAGGTTGTGTTTAATGTGTAAATGTCAATAGTATGCTGTTGGCCGAGGCCTACGTTTACACGCATAATGTTTCCTTGAGTAAACTGAAATCAATCATTATACACTTGAATCTGCATTGTATGTTTGTGAACAAATTTAAGTGAGGGTGATTTTATTTCTTTCTTTCTATTTTCTTTGTAATCATAACTGTTATTAAAATGTAATTCCTGTCCAGTTGAAGCAAGACTGTAAAATGAATCGTCTTGTCAGATCTATTTATAGTTGTCCATTCTGATATCTGTCAGCACAGAAACGTGTGTTCAGATGTTATTTTGTATATACAATAGTGTACATTGCAGAGGTACATTGTTTTTTTTCTTCTTCTTTTTCATATTTTGTTTGTGGGCTTTCTTTTTTTCTTCTTTTTGGTACAATATTGTACAGTTACAGCAATAGTAGTTCCATTCAAATATACATTATATAATTCCATGTGTAGTTCTTGTAGTAAACATTTTTAAATAAAAAAAATTGCTTGCTAAACGTGTATTTGATTGTTTCAATAAAAAAGCTGCAAAATGTGAAAAGGATCTTTTTTCCAATATTACCAGACACTTTTTTTTTTCGTTTTAAATAAAACATAACTGACTAAACATGTCCTTGATTGTTTGTTTATTGTTTTTTGTTTGTTTTTTGTAATAAAAAATTCTATCTTTTTTCCACAAATTTTACCAGCCACTTTACTAATAATATACATATTTTTTTAAATAATTGTTTGTAAAATGTCTTTCGTTTCAATAATAGTTCATTAAAGTTTCTAATTTGAGCCACTTTTAGCACTTTTCTTCTCTGACACTTTTTTTGTAATCATTTAGATAATCATTTCCTAAATGTGTTTGGTGAATTGTTTAAATAAAAAAGAGAAAGGTTTTTCTTTAGCATTAATTGCATTTTATGTTTTTTTAATAAACATTTCCCTTTGTCCCTTTGTGAGTAGTTGATAAGTGTGTATGTTGTAAATCCAGCAGCATAATCTCCAGTGCAGCGCAGCCCATCATACATCAACTAATATGATCATTACTAAGATGTTTAAACAATGAAATATGTGTTCTTACACATATTTAGGAATCTGAATATCAAATATTTCACCATATAATCAATTTGAGCTGAGAATGTTGGTCAAGAGTATTCTCACCACTACACACATGAACAATGCGAGGCATATCACAGTGGCAACATTGTTGTTTTGGCTGATCCAGCCTGAACCATTTAAATTTCTATAGGGGGGATTTAAGGGCAGTTGTGGCCTAATGGTTAGGGATTTGGCTTTCTAATCAAAAAGTTGCAGGTTTAATTCTCTGTCCCGGCAGAAATTGAAGATGGGGTAAAACTATACATGACAAGGCTCACTTCACTTTTAACTTTTCACACCGATTTACTGACATCAGTAACACCCCAGAAAACTACACTTGTAGTCCACTGAGCCGTTCGTTGTAATTCTTGAAAAATAGATTTTATTTTTATTTTTCAAAACTAAATATCTTCCTTTGGAGTGGACTTTGTAACTTTTAAGAATTTTTTTTATGTCCAAACATACACTGCGCACTGATGGACACATTAAAAAAAGGGAAAAAGCATAATAGGACCCCTTTAAAAGTAATTACCCAACACTGGATCAGTAAAAAAAATGAACAAATAGTAGGCCTATAGTGGGAATTTTCATTCTAAGAAAGAAATCATATATTTGCTATATATTTTAATATAATCATATATTAAAATAATTTATATGTACAGATTTGAAAAATAGTGTTAGTATGCACTGTGTTATTAAGCACATTAAAATATATAATTTTTCACTCGCTCTCTTGCTTTCCTTCTGCTTAATCCCTTCATTAGCATGGGTCCAACATATATTTTAATGTGTCGAAAATCTTTAGCAGTGCTTGAGAAATGTGGGATTTTTTTCCAGCCCTCGTTTTTGTTGTACAGAAATCCCGGAAATACATTTCTTGAATATGCAAATCTTGGTCAATCTTGCCAATTCAAATGTCTCTCACTAGAGGGCGATATACTTTTAAAATATTGCAGTCATATTTAATAATGTGCACTAATGGTTTGTAGTTTACACTAAAAAACGAAAGATATGACCTACGGAATAATATTTCACCTTGTCTTGTGTTTTTCTTGCTAACATTTTAAACGATGACTTCACAATCTTGTGAGAGCAAAAACACCAGTTCCTTTACAGACGCCCAACAAGGAAGTTCCTGACACAAATGAAAGGAAAGTTGTTAGTGAGTTTCCGTGAAGCTGCTCTTTTGACTTCAGCCTGAGGACTGCAGGTGTAAATAGTCTGTACAATAACTCAAGTTGAATTGAAGAGGAAAATGCGTCGCCATCAAACACACAAATGGTTAGTTGATTGTTTTTTTTGTAGTTTTCTGTTGTCGTTCAGTCAGAATAATGACGATGATGATGGTGCGAAGGGGAAATCCTTAATGCCAGTGTATGTTGTTGACAGTTTATTGACGTAAAAGGTAACGTTACGTTTAAGAATAATGTTCATTTTCACAAAACATGATTCATCTGTTTTTAGGTCATACAGGAAGGAAGTGGACTTTATTTGACTCTTCTGCTCTGACTATTGTGTTGAGTTCAGAAATAAAACGGCAATTCACTTTTTAATTGGATGACAGAAATTAGTTGAATGAGAGACATGTGCAATTTGATTGTGTTTGTCTTATTTTAGCACTATAATAATCATTTCTGTAATAACGTTAAAACACTGATGGTACTCTTGACTAATATTAAACAGATACTAACGAGAAGTTCACTGACAGCATTATTTACAAATTACCTGAGCTCAGTTATCAATTTAATCTGGGAAATTGAATTAGAGATAGAGAAATAGTTAACTTGGCTGATGACAAATTTTGATTTGACTGAGATTCATTATGAAAAGAGTGTCTTACATGTCCAAATACTTTATACTCTGGATACTTTAAGAATCTTTAAAGCAAAATTAACCATAAATAAAGCACAAATGAACTGTGGTTATGCTACCCTCACCATAGTTTAATCATAGCATTTGTAGTAATACTGTGATTATAGGGCTGGGCGATATGGCAAAAATGCAATCTCAATAATTATTTTCCATATTGAAGATAACAATATATATTTCAATATCAGTTGTTACTGCTTCCAGATTTAAAAGAGTACCCAAACAATGACTGAAGCCACAAAAATTAGTGTCCATTAAATGCTATAACATATTTTCGGCCAATAAATTTTCGGTGACCGAAAATTCGGTACATCTGTAATATCAACACACTTCTAGATTCTCATGTTGCACATTTCTGCTGTGTGATTGGCTCTTAGATCAATATAGAGTAAAAAAGTCCAGAGCTTATCATTGTTATTGACATAAATTTTATCGCGATTCGATATAATATCATTTATCGGCCCAGCCCTATGTGATTATACACATGGATATCAGTCTGCCAATAAGTTACTACACTATTACTATTATAAAACTACTTTGAATTTAAGGGTAAGGGTTGCTTTAGTGACTGCCTACTTTTTTAGCAGTATTTTTTAATTTTTTTTTGTAAAACATTATAAGCCATCATATACAATTGATTAACAATATTATCTCTTACAACTGTTCTGTTAAAGCTTCAGCAGGTTTTTTTTATTTTTTATAAATTCTTATGGAGAAATTGTTGTGTTTACTTCTGGAACCCAACTGTAGCAATTCATTGGAGGAAAGATAATCATAAAGAAAATGTTGCATTAATTATTGACTATCTTTTTCTGTCATTTGTAGATTCAGTTAAGTCTACTTTTGTTAACACAATGACGACAAGTACAGCAAACTACCTTTGGTCCCAGGAGGATGTTCTTGGTCAGGGGGCAACAGCAAACGTCTACAAAGCACGAAACAAAGTACTCTATCAGTTTTTGAAATCTACAGCACACAGACTCGATGTTTTTTGCTCAACTATATTTTGTATTCCTTTAGAAAACAGGAGAGCTGGTTGCCGTGAAGGTGTTTAAATTGGTGAGCTACAACAGACCGTACGAAGTTCAGATGAGGGAGTTTGAGGTGCTGCAGAGGCTCAATCACGTCAATATTGTTAAACTCTTCACTTTGGAGGAGGTATGTATCTGATGTGGTTTGTAACGCTCTTCAAGATTTTCTTTCCACAGTTCTGCAGACTTTATAGATAATGCTTTGATGTTTGAGATTTGTATGATCAGCGTATCAGTGTCATTTATAGCCAGATTTGTTTGTAAAGAACAGCACACGCCGATGGTATTTAACACTGCAAAATGATAAAGACCTACAGTTCAAAACAAGGGGGTAACCATTCATATTGCAAAACATTTATATAAAACATTTCTATATGTATTCAACAAGTGATACAATACTTTTCACAATCCTTTATTTTCATTATAATTAATTACAGATGATTAGCCTGCAATCATTCCTTTTTCAAGATGGTTTTATACATACATCTACACTTTCATTCAGATGCTTGAGCTTCAGTAAGGTTTTTGTAAATTAATATTTAGCAAGGATGCATTATTAGAAAGTCACAGTAAAGAAGCTATGTTAGAACAGAAATTCTAATAAATGCTGTTCTTTTGAACTTTGTTTTCATGAAATAATCATGAAAATTCAGTCTTGCCATTATAGGAATTATTCTCAGTATTACTGATTTACTATCATTTTATGACATAAATTCAGATAAATTCATTCAGGTCGCCACAGTGGAATGAACCACCAACTATTCCAGCATGTTTTACGCAACGGATGCCTTTCCAGCTGCAACCCAGTATTGGGAAACACCCACACACACTCATTCATACACAAATACTACGGATAATTTCGTTTATTCAATTTACCTATACCACATGTCTTTGGACTGTGGGGGAAACCGGAGCACCCGGAGGAAACCCACGCGAACTGCCAACTGACCCAGCCAGGACTCTGTGTGGAGTTTGCATGTTCTCCCCGTGTTGGCGTGGGTTTCTTCCGGGTGCTCCGGTTTCTCCCACAGTCCAAAGACATGCGCTATAGGTAAATTCAATAAACTAAATTGTCCGTAGTGTATGTGTGTGAATGAGTGTGTATGGATGTTTCCCAGTACTGGGTTGCAGCTGGAAGGGCATCCGCTGTGTAAAACATATGCTGGATAAGTTGGTGGTTCATTAGAATCTTAGAATCTATTAGGCATAATAAGCATAAATAATTGAATTAAAAATGTATTCTGCTTCTGAGTTACTGGCTTGTTTAAGTGAATTGTATCAAATGTAAAAAAAACAATAGTGCTTGAGCTAAAAGTGTTATGAAATCACCAATTTTTTAGACAAACACTTTCTAGACAACAGTTTACATCAGCATTACAAAAAAAAAGTGGTTACTGTGGATCTAAAAGGTGAAAAGGTGATATTTGTTCCTGTAAATATCAGATTCAATCAAACCCAAAGCAGAAAGTTCTGGTGATGGAGTACTGCTCAGGTGGAAGTTTACTGAACCTGCTGGAGGACCCTGAGTATGCGTTTGGACTTCCCGAGTCCGAGTTCCTCGTCGTATTGCAGTGTGTGGGTAAGAACCAACAAAGTAAACAGTCTGATCAGTAGTTTCCTCTTTGTTACACGTGCATTTATCAGATGCCATAGCTGTGAATGACTGCATTTTGCTGTGTTTCCATTTACACATATACAGCCCAGGGAATGAACCACCTGCGGGAAAATGCGGTGGTGCATAGGGACATCAAACCTGGCAATATCATGAGGCAAGTGGGTGAGGACGGGCGTTCTGTGTACAAGCTAGCAGACTTTGGTGCCGCCCGCGAGTTGGAAGATGATGAGAAGTTTGTGTCCATATATGGCACGGAGGAATATCTGGTAAAGAGGAAATACTGTTGAATTATATATTATAAAAAAAATGTAATGCTCAGAAATAGATTAAAATATACAGTTCAACTCAGAATTATTAGCCCCCCTGTATATATTTTTCATACACATTTCTAAACATAATAGCTTTAATAACTAATTTCTGATAACTGATTTCTTTTATCTTTGCCATGATGACAGTACATAATATTTTACTAGATATTTTTCAAGACACTAGTATACAGCTTAAAGTGGAATTTAAAGGCTTAACTAGGTTAATTAGGCAAGTTAGGGTAATTAATCATTGTATAACAGTGGTTTATTCTGTAGACAATCAAAACAATATTGCTCAAGAGGGCTAATAATATTAACCTTAAAAAGTTTTTTTTTTTAATTAAAAACTGCTTTTATTCTAGCCAAAATAAAACAAATAAGACTTTCTCCAGAAGAAAAAATATTATCGTAAATACTGTTAAAATTTCTTTGCTCCGTTAAATATCACCTGAGAAATATTGATAACTGTGTCCTTCCTGTTTTTAGTATTGTTCTCATGTGTTTAGGGAATAAAGAAAATTTACACATGATTTACACGTGATCTTTGTGTGGTTTCAATCCTTTAGATTTTTTTCTAATAAACACAAAAGAACATATTTTGAAGAAAGCTGAAAACCTGTAACCATCAATTTCTATAGTAGGAAAACAAATACTATGTGGGTCAATGGTTTCGAGCTTTCTTCAGAATATCTTTGTTTGTGTTTAACAAAAGAAAGAAGGTCAAATTGGTTTTAAACAAGTGAAGGGTGAGTAAACATGACAGAATTTTCAATTTGGTGTGAACAATCCCTTAAAGACAAGCACATTACAAGTAAAATGCATCATCATTGACAGAATGTTCGGTAAATGCAGTTCCTTATCAGAAATGTAATCAGGTGTTTGATGTGGTTGTTTTGATCTGCGTGTGAAATGTATTTGCTATCTGATGTAAGCTTGTGTTGTGCAGCATCCGGACATGTACGAGCGAGCTGTGCTGCAGAATCCCCAGCCGAAAGCCTACGGTGTGTCTGTGGATCTGTGGAGCATTGGTGTCACCATTTACCACACGGCCACTGGTAGTCTTCCATTTAGACCATTCGGAGGACCACGCAAAAACAAGAAGATTATGTATGAAATCTCATGAGCTTTCAGAGAATAAGTGTAAAGTAGGATGTTTTATTTACTGTTTTAATGACTTTGGTGGTTCTCCCAGGCACAAGATCACGTCAGAGAAACCAGCAGGAGCAATAGCTGGTGTGCAGAAGGAGGAAGACGGACCCATTGAGTGGAGAGACAAACTGCCACACTCCTGCCAACTATCAGAGTAAGAAACTCAAAAGTGTGGTAAAACATTTAGAACAGTAGTGGAATATTTGTAAATGCACCTTAATCAGTAATGCAATATAAACTTTTTTTAGATCGTAAGGGAAATACCATTTTTTAAGTATTGCACAATTTATTAAAGGTTTTTGTGAAATGAAAATACAGTGTTTTATATGTTAGAATCAGTATGTTAGTTTTAAGCATATCTATTAGCTAGTGTGCTTTAAAAAAGTAATAAAATTCACATTAAGAGGATGCAAACCTGATATAAACATCCAAAACTTGCAGTTTGTCACTTCATCTTAAATGGATCAACGTTTTTTTTTTGACATCACCTCATACTGTGTTCGCGTCAAATCTTGACCAATCAAATTATCTGTAATATCTGACATGTCCCGCGCCCTTCAAGACGCTTCTCATTTGCTTTTCATTTGATGCGTTCGATCTCAACCACTCTCACTGGCAGAGCTTCCATAAAAATGAAAAGCTATTGGCTGTTTTTTTTAAAAGGGGAGGAGCTATTCTATGTCCCACCTTCTCTTTTTTTCAGGTGTGATTACTTCAAGTATCCTCAATTTACCCTAAAGCCATTAAAGGTGTATGCTTGTCTTCTTTCTGATGAACCCGATAAGAGTTACAGTATTATTAAATAACATCCAGCTTTATAATGGTAGTGAATGTTGGAGACTTTAGAGCTTTAAAATATTGGAATATCCATCCATCATGTATTAATTCATGCAAGACAATGGGTTAACGAATGCCATTTGAAGAGGTGATGGGGTTGTTTGGGGTTGTATGTAAATGTGTGTTAAATAAATAAATAAATAAATAATTATATACAGTCAAGCCCGAAATTAGAGTTAAAGTTACTTTTATTCAAACAGTAAGTTTTGTTTTTTACTCGGAAATGACACAGGCTTCTCCCAAAAGATAATAAGGCAATGTACAAGAGGCATCATTGTGTAAAAAAATATTTCTCAGCTTTTTTTTTTTTTACATTTGATTAAAAAGTGTTCAAATTAATTTGGACAGTGTGCGGTGTCTGTTGGACTGTCTGCCTTGAGATTTAACCTGTCTACAGCTACTGTAGGTATTCACCAAACAATATGTTTTACATTAGCAGGTTGCAATCTTTGAAATTGAAAAGTCAATGCATAGTAACAATTTATTATTTGTTTCTCATTATTTAATTATACATCAAATTATGACTAGACATTTTTACATATATCAACAGTGTTATTTTTAGTAAAGG
>CAIGQV010017532.1:14159004-14171287 GCA_903798115.1 Danio jaintianensis
CAACAACGTCTGCTACTACAACATCTACTACTACTGATACTACTACACCACCAACAACAACAACTACTACTATTACAACGTCTACTACTACTGATACTGCTACACCAACAACAACTACTACTACATTTTAAGATTATAAGGCTGAATGGCGTGAAATGCCATCAATCTACAGAGATTTCCCAGTATTTTTCTGTTGCAATCAGGAGATCACAATAATTAGCCCAGAAAAAGTCAGAGCAAAGCAAGCCGGTTTCTGTGGTATAAATACAGTACTACAAAATACAAAAGAAAGTGATCGACTCAGAATGTCACTTACCTGATTTATAATGATTTGTTCAGCTGTAGTTTAAAATTTACGCTGAGAAAATGCTGTTTTTATCCCTCTAAGGACTTATTATGCGGTCTCTGTCGCCGTCTTGTGGCGGAACGTTAACCATCACTTTCTTTGGTCTTCTCAGACAGGCTGATGGCGGCTGATGCACTGAATCCGATGCTCCGAAATTATGAATATTTAAAATAGGCACTATCCTTATAAATAAACTGCATAGTTGCAATCTAAACAACTACATTCTCGACTAAAAAAGCCTCAAAAGTACATAATGTGGTCCAACAGCAGCAATATTTGTCAACATGTAGAGTGTCCTTTGCTTGTCGCTGTATGTGGGCGAAGTAATACACAAGGGTGAAGGGGGAAGAGGCGGTACTAGTGCTGTTATTTGCAGAATATTTCACGGCTATATTTAAATTTATACAACAGTTCTGTAAATAACAGCACTCGTCCAGCCTCTTAACCCTTCACCCTTTTGTATTACTCCGCCCACATATAGCAACAAGCAGAGGAAGCTCTACAGTTTGACAAATACTGCTGCTGTTGGACAACATAATGTACTTTTGAGGCTTTTTTAGTCGATAATGTAGTTGTTTAGAATGCAACTATGCAGTTTATTTATAAGGATAGTGCCTATTTCAAAATATTTATAATTTCTGAGAGACAGCGCATCGGCGGCCATTAGCCTGTCTTTCAGCAAAGACGGTTGACGATGTTCATCCACAAGATGGCGACAGAGACCGCATAATAAGCCCTAAGAGAAAAACATTGTAATTTCAAACTACAGCTGATCAAATCATTATTACAGGTAAATGACTTTCTAAGTTGATCTTTCTCTTTTGCATGTTGCAGTGTTGTATTTATACCATAGTAATATTGTGATCTCCCGATTGCAACAGAGAAATACTGAGAAATCTCCGTAGACTGATGCCATTTCATGCCGTTCAGCCTTATAATCTTAAAATGTGAGCAAAATCACCTGTTTTGTCATCACTTAAGACATTACGCTAGAGAATTATTCAAATACTAGCTCTAAAGTGACGTTGGTGTATTAGTAACGGCTTCTTCTGTTCTGACGTCAGCTGCAGATGTGAAGGAAGGGCGGAAGAAAGTAGCTCCTCTTACAAAAGGGTTTTGAGACTCTCCGTGTTTGATTTTCTTTTTTATACACACGATTACGCCATCGAACTGTTGTATAAACGCAATATCGCACTCGTAGCAGTGCGATGTGGCTGTATATCATCACTGGTGGGACACTACTCGTGTTATATTTCTCATATATATAGCTAATAAATAATGCAGTTAGTCAAATTTCTCCAGGGTGAATTTCAAGCCATTTTTCATATGTATTATATATATAGTGGTATAATACATATCGTGAAAAACATAGTTAATGTTTTTAATGTAAAATTAGATTTTTATTTATTTATTTATGATGTTATTATTATTATTTATGTTCTAATGTTTTTATCTATATTGATCTTGCCATGAAATTGTAACGTGGTAATAAATAAATAAACAAGCAAACAATGTCAAATTTTAAAAATAAGATCAAAAGAAACGTTTTATTAAGATAAACACTCAAGAAAAAATTCATTCATTTTCTTTTCGGCTTAGTCCCTTTATTAATCAGGGGTCGCCACAGCGGAATGAACCGCCAACTTATCCAGCATATGTTTTATGCAGCGGATGCCCTTCCAGCTGCAACCCATCACTGGGAAACATCCATACACACTCATTCACACACATACACTATGGACAATTTAGCTTACCCAATTCACCTATACCACATGTCTTTGGACTTGTGGGGGAAACCGGAGCACCCGGAGGAAACCCACGCGAACACGGGGAGAACATGCAAACTCCACACAGAAACGCCAACTGACCAAGCCGAGGCTCGAACCAGCGACCTTCTTGCTGTGAGGCAAACGTGCTACCCACTGCGCCACCGTGCAGCCCCAGAAAAAAAATTATTGGATCAAAATAATATAAGAAGAAGAAGAGAAAATGTTAAAATTAATTCATACAAAAAAAGGATTTAAGGAGATAATTGTGCATAAATTATACAAAGTATATATTTCAAAAAATCTGGTTAAAAAATAAATAATAATAGTAAGTTATTTAACGTAAACAAAGTATTTTCTTATTTTTCTAAAATATATTTTAGACCCCCATATAGAATTTTCAAAATATAGACTGGGTCTTTCCAGAAGAAACTATACAGATGCATTTCACATTTAGGATGTTCTTCACAATCGGATAATATTTCAGGGTCTGAAATGTCTTAAGGCTTGTACATAAACCGTATAAACACTGTTAAAAATAAATAATGACTTCATTAATATGTATCCCATTATTAATTCAATTACATTCTCTCTTCAATGCAGTATTCAGAAGATGGAGGTTTTGTTGCCGAAGATTCTTGATGTACATTACCAGTATTACAAGGACAAAGTGACTGGAAGTAAGTGGATGTGTGTTTTCCTCTCACAATGTCACACAGCGCAAATTATAGATGCATATTTGCTGGAACTGCTGGAATGTTCCACAATTTGAAATATTGCTCTTACTCTCATTCCTTCATCTATGTTAAGCTGCTTTTACACAATCTGCACTGTAAAAACCGCTATAGAAATACAGATGAATTGAATACTTGACACATATCAAAAGACTGATTATGCTATAGCTTTTAACCTTTTATTAAAGAACCTCTCGACTAGTCTAATGGTTTCAGTGACCCATTTCTATCAGTCGTACATGAGGAAGCTGGACGTGCAGTTTGATGAGTGGAGCCAGTGCTGAGATTAGTGAGATTAGCGTGTTGCTCGTACCCGCTGCGAGGAGAGGAGGCAGTGTTGTGCTTCCTTATCTGACAGCAAGGACCATTCCAGACAGGCAAGCATGGAGACTGAGGAATAAAAACCCTCCTTTCTGCCTGGCTGCATTAATTATGCTAGATATGGCTCTGCAGAGAATCCAGTCAGCTAAAATAGAGCTAATCTTTAGCAGTCACATTACCAGGATGCCATGAAAAATAAATAAAATTACATTTGTTTTCTTTTGAAATGTATCATCAAAGTCAGTATATTGTTTATTATCTGTATCATGTTTTAACTGTTTTTCATGACATCATCACAGAACTATAGTGTTGGATTGGGATTTGAAAAAAAGTTTTCATCTGACTGCTGTTCATTTATTCTGTCCCAGAGCTCAGCTATAATGATGAACAGATTCACAAGTTTGAAAAGTAAGTGCTGTATTAAACACCAGGAGCATCTCAAATGTGTGTCGGGTAATTGAACTGAGACTTGGCTTCTTTCTGTTCAGGTTAAATCTGTCTTCATACATAAAGAAGTTCAAGAGTTTATTCAAGGATGACTGTTGGCAGAAGTACCAGGATGTTCTGAGTGCCACTGGGAAGTGGAGCAGGTAAATTGAGAAAGAATACATCTTCTAATCTCTAATAATGAATGAAAGACACTGGAGGTATACACTTTAAAATATGCTGGGTTCCACACCATCGATTTGTTTCAGGACAACATGAAGGAATTAAGTTTACTTATTAGTTTTTACAAATTGGATTAAACATAAAAGAATTAAGTTGTCCCTAAAAAAAAAAATTAATAATTGTGTTGTTTCAGCTCATTTTGAATACGTAGTTTGAACAAACAGCAAACATCATTTTTTGAGTGTATATTGGTGCATAAAAGATAATTCATGCACATTTTTACTACTAAAATTCAAGTGGACATTTCTGACCAAATTTTTCATGTAATATTTATGTATGCATGTTAAAAGAGAAGAAAAAAATGGATGTTCAAATGTTTTGCAGAATATTGTAAGATATAATAATACAAAATAATTCAATATTTAGATATTGCTGATAAAAAAAAATTGAGAACAACCCAAGAGCAGAAAAGAACTAAACAGGCTGCAACAATTAACCCTATTCTTAAGCATCGTTTATGCACAAAATATTAGAATAATAATGATAGAAAATTAATGAAAACAGAGGATAGAACTAAATTTACAATTGTAATTCATTCATTTGACAAAATGACAAATAAAACATGACAAATAGTTCATAACTTTAATAATTAAAAACTGAAATACTTTTTCATCTTGAGTAAACACTAGAAGGAGACAAAATCTTATAAACAACTATTTTCTGAAAATAAATGTTTCGCACTTGGAAGACAAGGCATAAACTGTTATGATTATTAAATTCTGACTATAGTTTTTAACAATTGAATAATGTTCAATTCAATTTGTTAACTATCTTATGCTAATTTAATTAACAATTAACACGCTAGATGGCGCCATTCAGCATTTATGCACTTGTAAGGATAATATTTGAAACTTTATTCTAGTTTTACTTGTAAATTATGAGTCTAATTTAATTTAATGAGCAAATAATTCCAAGGAAGAGTGTCATTGACAAATATCTTTTCTTGTAAAATGTGCATTAAAGTGATACTAAATGCCAGGAATTTCAATAGGTTACACAAATAATTCATAATAAGACTCGATACATTTGCCACAGTCTAATTCTAAAAATAAAGAGACAGTCCTGAAGTACATAAATATGAGCACTTGCACTCACTGCATCCAAAGGTAGCTGCTATCTTGCTGTCTGTGAACATATTTTAAAAATGCTGGCTTGTGTCCTCACAAGACTTATAAGAATAGAATAGAATAGAATAGAATAGAAGTTAGGCACCTTTAGCACTCACAATGTCTTACCTCTGCAGTTAGAGATTTGTTTCTGGACATGACACTTTAAATGACAGTGAAGCAGAAACACAGCTTAAACAACGAGTTGATTTTTTTTTTAACCCCACACAGAGAACGTCACTATTTACTATTCTATTTGAAACAAATTTAATCAATATTATCAATTAAAACTTATTCAAGTATATGTATTTGTTAAACCAGGGTTCCCATGCTTCTTCAAAGTACTTGAATTTCAGACATATGAATTCAAGCCCTGGAAGTCTTGAAAGTGCTTGAATTGAAAGTTTATGGTGTTATTTCAACAATTGTACAGTGTAAAGAACTAAAGTTCCTTGAACATGACTGTTTAAAAAATGACACATTCAAAACATCATCATTACTCTGACATTTTTATGTAAATATTACGTTTACGTGAAATGTAAAGTACAGGAAGGACTTTCATGGCACTACATATGCTGGAGGTGTGAATCACAAAGGTGTTTGATTTAAAACTATTAGTGATTGAAAAAGCCATTGAAAGTCCTTGAATCTGGTGTCCATAAAAGAGTGGGAACCCTGTAAACAAATTTCCACGACTTTCCAAAATGTGTAAGCTTATTTTTTATTTGTATTATTTTTACTTTTCCAGTCCTGGAAATTGCCATTTAAAAGTTCCATGACTTTTCCAGGTTTTTCATGACAATTGTTGTAGTCCTGGGTGACTTAGCATTTACACTGTCATTTTTAAGACAGAACCTAAAGATACAAAAAAAATCTTTTATAATGTGAATGTTGCAAAAATACTTACTAAACATCCAAAACAGATCTACATTGCCCTTAGCTGAACATCCTATATTTGCGAACAGGTGTTTTTATCAGCTGAGAACTGACGCAGAGTTTATAAAATGCATAAAGGAGTCAAAACAGCACAAAGAGTTCCTCCACTACACAAAAACAAAGTCAGCTGCAAGTAGACAGCATTTCCGACACCTGTTTTGAACTGCTTTAGGCAACATACAGTAGCTCATATTACCGGACCAAACGGGTATCTTTAAACATTCTGTCCGTATTAGGATCATATTTAGTGACATCATGTCCTGTTCTTGGTTAGTTTATATGGCTTTTGTCCCTGTTGCATTCATGTTTCAGTGAATTCATTTCAATCAAACCACACCTGTCATGTATAAATACAACACACTATTAGTTGCTAAGTCATGCCAGACTTGCTCAAATGCATAGAAACAGGAAAAATTATAATGATTATTAAGTTTTATAATTAAGGGTTATTGGTTTTCCTAGCATGACTGTACCATTTGTGTTACAGTGCAGATTTTTAAGTTCACTTAATTTGATACACAATTGATTACCAACAAAGATTTTTAATATTTGCTTTGTCAATGCAGCAAAAATCTTTCTAAGAGCAACATACGACAGATGACTGTGTGAGTGTTGTTTCTGCAGGGTTCTGTATGAGATACAGACACGTCTAGAACATTTCAGAGGTGTTTTGCAGCAGATGATTTGGGATCTGAATGCGCATGAGATCCAGCAGAACAAGGTCAGCCCTCTCTTTCTCGCACATACAATCTGTCTTTGGGCCTATTCGGGCATGACTAGTTGCAGAGGTTAGAAAAATGTTGTATTTTCACAGACTCACTTTGTGATTTCAAAAATGAACATGTGTTGTGACTAGAGTTACAGTACTAAAACCTACTGCCATATACTGTTTGACTTGTTCAACAGACCACATCAGAATGCAGATTTCTTTTGACATTTTAATCAGTCATACCTCTCAAGAAAAAGCAAAGACGATGACTACGTTTACATGGACATTGCTAATCTAATTATTTGCCTTAATCTGAATAAGACAATAATATGATTAAGGTGTTTATATGAGTTGCTTTTTGAATTTTGCATGTTATAGCACATTGTTCGATTAACGTCATTACGTCACCATTCGACACTAGTTTCCTCCGACGTTTTACGCATCAACAGTTCGTGTTCACCATATGTGATTTTGGGCATTTCGTTTTTAATTTTGCAACAAGCTCAACTGCAGTTAATTTCTCACACTATGCATGCAAACAGATGATAGCGGTTACAAATTCTCAAGCAACAGGCCATTTCATTCACTAACTGTTGGTTCATGCCCCCGCAACAAACTCAGTTACTGAATGAGAGTATAATCTTCATTTCTCGCTCGCACCAAAAACGCTTTCTTGCTTGAAGCCATTCTCATTTGTTTGTCGTTAAACACCTGACAACTTCCGTGTGTGCATCCTGTCACAAAATGTTGCAAAAACAAAACGGTGATAGTTTGATTAAGGTGTTTACATGTCTGTACTGCACTTCAGTAATGCGACTAAAATAGGAAAACTCCACCTCTTAATACAATTTCTGTTTAATTCATTTATGACTTTAATCAGATTTTAAGGTAATCAAAAATCACTGTTTACGTGGTAGACTCTTGATCAGAGTTTTGTTTTAATCATATTAAAATCAAAATATTGCCATCCGTGTAAACATTCATTCGTTCATTTTCTTTTCGGATTAGTCCCTTTATTAATCTGGGGTCGCCACAGCGGAATCAACCACCAACTTACCCAGCATATGTTTTTCGCAGCGGATGCCCTTCCAGCTGCAACCCATCACTGGGAAACATCCATACACACTCATTCACAACACATAGACTACGGACGATTTAGCCTACCCAATTCATCTATATGTCTTTGGACTTGTGGGGGAAACTGGAGCACCCGGAGGAAACCCACGCGAACACGGGGAGAACATGCAAACTTCACACAGAAACGCCAACTGACCCAGCCGAGGCTCGAACCAGCGACCTTCTTGCTGTGAGGCGAACGTGCTACCCACTGCGCCACCATGCAGCCCCCGTGTAACCATACTCACTGTTATTGCATCACAGACTGTTACTTTATGATGTCAGGCTTATGCTGTCAAATTGTAATATTTACAGTAAAATGTATTGTGTACAAAATATTGTGTACAAAAGGTGACTTTTTGATGAGAGAAAATCAATTTGGTGATGCTGGGTTGTCAAAAGTATCAGGCTCAGTACCCATCGATACTGAAATTTTAAAAACGTCCATTTACTGCTAACATTTGAGAACTGTTGGGCACATTCTTAAACATCGCTGATTGACCATTGTGTTGACGTACGAAACAGATATGACTGTGATTGGCTAAGAAGGTCATCGCTTCACCATTCTTCACAGATACACAGACACTGGACCACAGCTATGTTTTGTAGCTCTGCTGAATTTCCCACATTCATTATGTATTTAGAAAGTTTTCTAAACTTTGGTACTACTATCGCTTCCCATTTAGTGTGGAATTATTATAGAAAAGCACAGACACTGGACAAGGATAAATGCTCAGATAAAGTATACATTGGGTGGTGTTGGTGCGCATGAATAACTAAGTTGCACTTGAGGCTTAACCTTGACCACATTCTTCTCCACATTTGCAGGTTCTGGATAGAGTTGTGCTTCGAGCTGTCCAGCACCCAATAGGAGCCGAGGTGGTGGACGGACTGAAAAAAGATGAGCACATGGTTCTCAAGTATGTCATTGCAGTGAAAAAGATGCAGCATTTATAGGTTCCAACTAATAAATGACATAAAAACTGTTTTCAGAATGACCAGGTTAAAGGATGAGATGGAGGCCGTGGCATGGGAGCTACAGAAGAACAACAGCATGATAGAAAGGTAGGGTTTGTAGCTGCAAGAGCTGTGTTTGTGTGTTAAAAATCATTTTAAATTTAACAATAAATCTTCTGTCTTTTTAAGCCTTTCGGTAGTTACCCCTACCATGCCAGTGGAGAAAACAATACCTCAAACCAACAGACCATGAAGACCTCAAAAGAATACAGAATGCAACAAAATATTTATATTCACAAAGCCCGGATCTCTGAGCTAAAAGAAAAGAGAAAGCAAAACAAAACACTGTCCTAAGTTGAACCTCTCTAACTGTAAAGAACAAATTTTTCCCTTAAATGACGATTTCCAGGAAAAGCAGCTGAAACTTCATGATGTGTACAAATCTGCAAAGCTGAAAGTACACATTTTGTCTAAACTGAGTTACCTGTATGACTGGAGTCGGGTCCCTTCGCATGACCTGTAGATTGTTTACTTTTTGCTTAATCTGTTACAGTGTTGTGGTTTTCATCTTTTAGTTCACTTTCACTATTTAGCATTTTAAAGTGCACCGAAAAGTGTTTATGCAAATCATGTGGGAGCACAACTGTCCTCTCATTGGTCAGAATTCATCTGTTTGGGTTCCTACACTTCATCCAGCAAAATGTATTGACTAGTGTGCTCTGCATGGTTAATATGACCAAACACTATAGATATAGTGTTCACTCGCATTACTATGAATGGGGAAAGGTGTAATGCTCAGTATGGCCACCACAGCAAAGGAAGTCCTGCCTTCTGGTTGAAATAGCCAATTGTCAATCCTCATAGCCACACGGTTCTTTGGGGAAAATAGGTTTTGTGGCAGCTACTATGTGTCTGCATTGATTTGGACAGGAGAAATGACAACACAAAGCGTTCTATTTTTATATTTTTTATAACTGTGTCAATTGAAACAGCCAAAAAGAATATTGGTGTCATGCCAATCTTTGCGCGCACACAGTAGCTGGAGCAAACTGGAAATAACATGTTTTAAATGTAATTAAAAGCAACAAAAATAATGGGACAGGTCACTTTTTCCAGATTTTGTTGCTGGTTTGAAGTATGCTATAAAATTGTGAGTTCAGCAAGCAGTTTTTGATATTTCAGGATTCCCCCATTCATTTAGAAAATCGCTGCAGAGTGAACAGACTTTCCTTGAAAGGGATTTTGATATGACTTTCTCTAATCTGTAGTAGGGATGTCCCGATATGGAAGTTTTGGCAGATACAGATAACCGATAACTCTTTGTGTTTAGCATCAGATAACTGGTCAACACAACCAAACAGCTCTATTCTTTGTTTTTGTTCATGCTGGGACACCTTGTTTAGGCGAACGATTGTTTTGGTGTGAATCCGAGTGTGATCGCAGTGTTCACATACAGTACTGAATGTCTAAACTAACTCAACTAAGAAAGAAAAGCTGCCTAATTCTCAAACAAACACTTCAGAGCAGACTGATTTAAAATTCAGCTTTAATTGATTTTTATATCAGTCATTTTTTTTTTAGATTAAATGTTAATGTAATTGCTGCATTTTATCTTTATATAGTCTGCTAGGATTGATTTCATCAGCCAAGAAGAAAGAAATAAAGATCTGCAACTACAGTCTTCCTGAGTAATCTTAAGACATAAATATATTGATGGCACTGTGCATTCAGTTGGCAATAATGACATTTTTATTGCACAGCCATGGAATAAAGAGAGGGCTGTTCAATCTGCCCCACGCAATTGATTTTGTTTTTGAGAGATAACAGCGATAATGCTGGTTTAATTAGATTATAGATCACACAACTTAGAGTCCTGAAGGAAGTTTTTTTTTCAACAGTGCTCAGCTGGGATTCAAAAAAATGTGAACAGTGTATGATTCTAGGGATTACTGTATTACAAGTACTGACAGGAGTAAACAGACTCATAACTGTGATGTGGAAAGTGAAAGATGTGTGAGGTGGGTACTGATGTCACATCACAGGGTTTGAGTTATGGGGAATTCCTCACACTATGGGGAACTGTAATGATCTTACAGAGACCACGCTGTGGTTCACTGTCAAAGTTTATGTATATTTGACTTGACGTGGAAATTTTAGCAACTTTCCTTTTTGGCAGTTTGTAAAACTTGTATTTAAGATTTTGTTTTGTGTGTATATGTATATTTGAGATTTTTGAATTCAAAAGTATCAGTAAACTATAAATATGTTTGTGTGTGTATATATATATATACATGAACAATGATACGTGTAAAATGTTTTTAAAATGTTTTTTTTTTATTTAAGGAGAAATAAACGCATCAAATAAATTTTGAAAATGCATCAAACACTTAAAAAATGACTTTTTGACGCTGTTTTACTTTTATTTTTAAAGAAAATACTATTTGAGTTTTGCTAGTCAGTTTTTTCAAATAGCATTCTCTGAGTGAAATATGTTTGAGTAACACTGTGACATGCTTAAAGATTTCTTCTGTTGCAAGCAAAGAGTGAAATAACAAGTGCTCGTCGTGAGGGGCAGGCTCGCGCACGTCCACTCGCCTAGTGACATTTAAAGCGCGCGTCTGCTTCACTGGGCGCGTCACAGGTTTGCCACTGGCGCTTCAACATAGTTTGCATTCAGCACACACATTCAACTAACCAAAAGACATGGCGTCCGTCACTTTAGGACAGCATCTCGCTCAACACCTACGCGACCCGGATCAGCAACTCATTCACAAACTCAAGTCGGGTGACAGAAAGAAATTCGCGCGTAAATGGTCGCTGGAGAAAATAAAGCGAAGCAGAGCGAGTGATGTGGACAGCGCGAGACCCGCAGTCTCAGCATCGCTCTTGTTATTCAATCACGAGCCGCCTTCAGCATCTCACAGCCGAGGCTCTAGCTCCGGCTGGCCACGTAGTGCCATGGACGGATCGCCTGCGGACATGGACAGAGAAAACGCCAACAATAATAACGGAATATTCCGCAGGCACAGCGCCGGGAGCCGGAGGAGCTCGGCGAAGGACGCGGGGAAGAGTCACGCTTCTTCATCCTCGCAAGAAGTTCGCAATTCCTCGCCGCGGTCAAACTTCATCTGCCCGCCGCCAGACGAGCTGGAGGGTCTGCCGATCGACAGACTGACGCGGGGGAAGTCAGGAGTGGTGAAGATGCGAAATGAGCCTCTCAGGAGGGAGGCATGGTCCATCTTCAACCAGAGAGACCCGAGGGTGAGGGCTGAGAGGGGAGAGGGCCACAGCTTCACCTCCACACCGCTGAATCAGGACTGGTGCGACGCCTGCAGCCGCCAGATCAGCAGCGCTGCGCTCAAGTGCCAGAGTAAGTGACCGCTGTCTGTGCTCATCTGATGGAGGAATGATGGATGGATGAATGGATGATGTTGATTGATAGATGGATGGATAGAGAGGTTGTAGTGGACTGACCAATGCAACAGACGAAGGGATGAATGTATGCATAGTGAAGGAATAGACAGAGGAATATAGCCTATGAATCGATAGGTGGCTATGGATGGACTGTCAATACTGGATAGATAGATAGATAGATAGATAGATAGATAGATAGATAGATAGAT
>CAIGQV010017532.1:14190860-14202491 GCA_903798115.1 Danio jaintianensis
AAAATATTTTTCAAGTGCTGTTTAACAGAATTCATTTCAACAGATTTTTAAACCTAATAGTTTTAATAACTCATTTCTAATAACTAATTCTTTTTTTCTTTGCCACGATGACATGATAATATTTTACTTGCTATTTTGCTAGATAGCATTCAGCTTAAAGTGCAATTCAAAGGCTTAACTAGATTAATTGGGTCAACTAGGCAAGTTAGGTTAATTAGGCAGATCATTGGGCAACTGGGGTTTGTTCTGTAGTCAATCGAAAAAGATAATAATCTCTTAAGGGGTCTTTTTATTTATTTATTTTTATTCCAAACCAAACTAAAGAAATAAGACTAACAAAATATTATAGGAAATACTGTAAAATGTACCTTGCTTTATTTAAACATCTATTATTATGAACTAATAATTGTGTCTTTAACTTTATATAAATAAAATAAAACATTTTTAATTTTTTTTTAGAATTGTAAGTTTAAGTATTGCAGTTGTATAGGCTTTCTCACAATTTGATTAACCATGCTGCTCTAATCCGGGATGATATTAGTGTGAACGCATTTATCACTGAAACTGCTCTTTAGTTTTGAAGGGCATCCTTGAATCATGCATGATGGGAAGAGATGCACTGCAGGGTTATGGGGTCAGTTTCCCCCGACTTGGACGAGAGAAAGAACCATCAGAAAATGTTGCTGAGCGCTGCAGAATTGGAGAGTGAAAGCTGCGGTCAGTGGGATGCTTGTGATCCACAGCTCTGAAAAGAGACTCCCGAGGTTGAAAAATGCTGATGTATGGAAGTGAAAAAAAAAGGTCAGAAGGAAGTGGGAGTCGAGAAGGAGCACGAGGCACAAAAAGACATCACTGTTCTCCTTCCCTCTATAAACTCCCTCTTTTACATTCCAGCTAGCTGAGGGGAGTTTGACACAGTTTTCCAGAGAAATACCCAAACTGTTTCTGCTAATAAGTGAATTTAGTTAACTCTGAGAGGAAGTGAGTGTGTTCAAGTGGGAAGTGATGTTTTAAAGGGACAGGCCCAGAGATACACATTTGACCTCTGGTACTGAGGAAATTCCACACTTGGCCGAATAAACATGGTGTTTAGTGTGACAAGGACGAGAGTTTCACCTCCTCTGTCAGCAACACTGCTAGTTTATAGCAGGACTGCA
This sequence comes from Danio jaintianensis, assembly GCA_903798115.1. Classification (NCBI taxonomy): domain Eukaryota; kingdom Metazoa; phylum Chordata; class Actinopteri; order Cypriniformes; family Danionidae; genus Danio; species Danio jaintianensis. Next base: position 14,192,018 of record CAIGQV010017532.1, read on the forward strand.
GCATTTCCAGGTTATGTAAACTACTCTAGTAATGCAGGATCGGTGGGGTTTCTCTAGCAGTGACCTCAGTGTTAGCCACAAGGGTCTGCGGGTAAATAAATAGTCTGGGGTCATGGTTTCATGCGCCTTGGGGAAGATATATGAAGTGTTTATTAGACTTTTCTTCTTTTATGCTCTTTAATCGTCAGTTAGTAGTTTTTGTTTGAAAGGTTACTTGAATAGTTCTGCAGTGTAATATGGATTTAAATAATCCATAGTTTCGCAATAAATATTTAATAAGTAAAAACTGGCTTGATAAACCACCTGTAGAAACACTCTTCTCTCTCTCTCTAAACCCCCCCCCCCCCCTTACTCTAGCACCTAATTCTCTAAGCACTAAGAGTTTTTTTGTATAATTAGCACTTGACTAAATGTAAAAAGCAATTCAATTTTAATTCAAATTAATTCATTAGTTCATTCACTTATTCCTTTATTTCATCATTCATTAATTTACTTTTATTTGTCATTTATTCGTTTATTCATTTATATTTTTCATATTTTTTATGTAATTGCTTTTTCATTATCCATTTACAATTGTTTTTCTTTTTTTAGTCCATTGTTTACATTTTCTGATTTTTTTCATCTTTTTTTTTATTTGTTTTTATCGTCATTGTAATTTTATTTTATTTTTTAACACTTAAGAAGTAAATTAGAAAATTTGGACATTTATTGATACAGCTTGTTTTATATTTTTCATATTTTTATTTGATGTAATTGCTTTTTCATTATCCATTTACAATTATTTTTCTTTTTTCGTCCATTGCTTGTATTTTTGGATCTTTTTAATTTGCTTTTATCGTCATTGTTATTTTATTTTATTTTATTTTATTTTAATTAGAAAATGTGGACATTTATTGATACTGCTTGTTTTATATTTTTCATATTTTTATTTTATGTAATTGATTATTCGTTATCCATTTACAATTGTTTTTCTTTTTTAGTGCATTGCTTTTTCATTTGTTTTTATTGTCATTGTAGTTTTGTTTTTTGTTTTGTTTTGTTTTGTTTTGTTTTGTTTTGTTTTGTTTTGATGCTTGTTTGAGTTTGAGAATGATTTCAATCCAGACAGATGATGTCACTTGTCAGTCTGGTCTACAGTGGCTGAATATCCTCAGTCCATGCCGTCATCCAAATACGTGTGCAGCTGCCTCATGTGATCTTCTCCTCTACCGTCTGTGACCCCAGAAGCTGCGGTCAGTAATTAGCCGTTGACGCCGCTCAGATTAATCAGGGTTAGGAGGTTCAGCATATGTGCAGTGTTTTACATCCCGTGGCACAAATTACCTCAACATTTAATCTAAAGAGGTTCAAAGAAGATTTGACTGCTGTAAACCTTCAATCTTGTTTGGGACATTTAACTATGTCCCATTTAGATTTGGCTGGAATAGAGGATAAGAAGTCCATCGAGTGCTTTGCCTTCTATCTGTACTGTCTGATTAAACTTCAAAATCAATAACAAATGTCTTTTCCATTTTGATAGAATGACTCCTAAAGTAACACTGTAAAGTATTTGAGCGTTTCTATATCTTAAAATAATACTTTTAAATATTCATAAATTTCAAGCCAAATTTATTAAGACATCATTGTGGCTTTAGAAAGGTACACTGTTATAAGACAAAATAAACAATGTTATGGGTCAATGTTTTATAAGAAGTGCTACCTTTCTTTTTTTGTCAGATTCTTTAATGTATTTATTTGACTTTAAAGACCTATTGAAATGTAGTTTCATAAGTTTATGAAACTACAAAGTTAGAGCTGGTTTCTTTTTTTATTATCAGTTGTTTACTTTTCAAATGTAAGGAAGATTAACAAAAATGTTACACAAGTGATAAAAAGAGAAGACTTTTAACTTGTCCTTCAAGTTTTGTTTTTTTAAATGCATGATAATGTCATTGTGACATTTTAAAATATATGTAATAGTTTATTAAAATAGAAAAAAGCGAGCCACAGCTTAATTTTACTGATGTATATTTAATAATTTAAATACTTCAATAATACATAGCGAAAAAAAAACGTAACTTTTATAATTAAATATGCTTAGAAAAATAAAAGACAGAATAGAAACTTAAACTAAAAAAAATTCAAATATTACACACTACTAAAAATCTCAATGAAAGGGTGTGTCTCAATTAGCACCCTTGTTCAGTATTCAGTGCACTGATCAGATTATCAGCCATTTGAAATGCTGTCTCAATCGCACAATTTTTCCAGTGCACTAAAATGTCAGTCAATACGCACTATGTGTCCTTAATGGAAGTGTATGAACCCCGTGAACCAAATCATAAAACGTAATGACAAACGAGAGACGTTTTTTTTTTTAAAGAATCCTAATTTTATTTATTTTTAAGATGAACAAACATAGCTAGATAGGTTAGGAACAATCAAGAAAACATTTTAATTGTTTAGTGGTTAAAATGTTGCTTAAATATGAAACAATCAAATTATTTAACTATAACATACTTTAAAAAACTTAAAATTAATGTATGAACATTACTAGTTCTTCTGTTTACAAATTCCAGTTTTGATGATGTACAATGATGACGTTCTCATGTCAAGCTCATCAGTGCCCTTACTAGTGTCCGAATTCATGCACACTCTGGAGCTAGAGAGCTGGTTGTGACGCACCCAAATTCTCTTTGTAAAAGTTTTGTAAAAGATTCAACAGAATCCCCCATTATCACTTGCTTCTGCACGTGTCAGGTTTTTTCTGTAAAGCTGTCACCGCTGTGTGAAGGTATCAGGGTGTTGCATTAAAGCCCAGTGTTGATATCAGCCTGAGGTTGAAGGTGAGAGTCAGAACCGGACGGAAGACTCACCTCCTCCCATAATGCATTTCCTAGCCTGAGTCACTCAGTTTGCTTTGGACGGTCGTTCTCAACACTCCCCAGAAGATTGATATTTTGGCGACACACCATCAAACGTGACGGCTGTTTTCCATGTGCGTTATCAGTGTTTCGTAGCTCTTGCTAGTCTGCTTTCACAGCGATCTACCACAATGACAGCAGCAATGTGTTTGTCACTGATAATCAATCAGGATCCTCTGTTGACATCAGGCATTTCTGCTCTGACTTTTCTCATGTGTGGAGACAGATACTTCAGCCATTGATATCACTGCACTGTGAAGTAAAGCAAAACCAGTCCCTTCTGGATTTCGTGCATTGGACATTTTACATATTTTTTGTGGCCTAAAATGAATAGTTTTGTGTTAGCTTTTCATAAAATTTGCTGTTGTTTACAAAATGCACAGGCAACAACCTTGTAAATTTGTTTTGGGCTCTGTCATTTATATAAAGAAAACACTGAGGGAAATGAAGGGTTACTTTTTAACCCTAAAAAGCCTACTCTATTATGTTCAATATATGATGAATTGACATAAATAAACAAAATATTTAGAAATGGCTACATTAGCAAAATCATTAGCAAATTAGCAAATATCCTGCATTTGTTCAGTAAATTAGCATTGAAGGCCTTCCGCATTGCATACTGTTTTGTCCACCACAATAAAAATGAGCTTTAATCATAAAACTAAGCTTTTCATCTTACTAAAGAGAGCAAATGCATTATATTTATATGCATTATTTATAAGTAGTCTGCTATATTATTGTAAAAATCTAATTGCTTTTAAAGCCATATAAATGTAGTCACATAAACACTAAGCTGAAACACTGAGCTGTATTTCTATTATTTGTTTGTTTTCACATTCTTGAGTGTTATTATAATGGTCTGATTTATCAACTGAAATAATAATGAATCTGAATACTATTTTCTGTGTTTTAATCTACATTCAAATCTTCCTCTCGAATCTACAGGAGGCAGTTAAAAAAATTTTTTGTGTGATTTCATTCACTTGATTGTGTGAAATTCTTCTCTTGTATGATGATAATGGGGGTTTAGGTGATGTGGGCATTTCCGTGCTGGTTTCTAAAGCAAATATGTGGAAAATGGGATGCTGAATGGGCAGTTAAACGTTTCTTGGAAGGAATTGGACTGCAGCTGTCTTTTCCAGGCCTTTAGTAATCTTGTTTTAGTGGCTTCTGTTAACTTACGATGTTGCACTTTGGCGCCATCTAGTGATTGGGATTTATTTATTTATTTACTTATTTATTTATTTATTTATTTATTTAAAAACTTCAATTAAAAGCATAACACGAGGAGAATTTTCATCTGTTAACCTATGATGTTGCACTTTGGCACCATCTAGTGATTGGGATTTATTTATTTATTAAAAAACTTCAATTAAAAGCATAACACGAGGAGAATTTTCATCTGTTAACTTATGATGTTGCACTTTGGCGCCATCTAGTGATTGGGATTTATTTATTTATTTATTTATTTATTTATTTATTTATTTATTTATTTATTTATTTATTTATTTATTTATTTATTTATTTATTTATTTAAAAACTTCAATTAAAAGCATAACACGAGGAGAATTTTCACTTGGAGGAAGAAACACAAGAAGTCCATAAAGTTCCAAAAATGGCCAGTTATCTATTATAAAAATATTATATAAAAATATTATGAACAAAATACAGAGAAAACATATTTCATATATGTATACTGTACATACACACACAAGCTTACTTTCAAGCTACTCTTCTTAGCAAAAAATTCTTCTATATCAGAGATCCACTAGATGGCGCCACACACAACATGTCAACAATGAAAATAACTATAATAAAAGTAACTACAGAGCTACTACAGATGGATTTAAATCACTGCAATTAAAGGTCCTCTGATGTCTATAAGCATCCCTTTCGGGGTCAATTCAGTTGAGACTTGAATGAATAGTGCCCTGACAGCAGTGATAACCTCACATGACTGAATTCCTCCACATAATTAATGTTTACATGAAGTGTAGCTTCTAGTTCTAGTTAACTTCTTTCAGATTGTCAGTTTCATCACCACCAGCTCATCTCTAGTGTTTCCCAAATGTCCAGCACCCATGCTGACAGAGACATTTACACATGACCCAATCCTCCTCCAGCCTTTTCAAACCTTTAGCTTTTTGGAGGCCCTGAAAGAGTGTTGTCAGCGTGTTTGTCTGTGTTCTTCATGGCTGTCAGTGACTGTGTTTGTCTCTGTCCTCCAGACTGCAGCTACACATGTCATCTGGAGTGTCAGGGGCTCGTTCAGCTGGACTGCAACCAACTAGAGCAGCGGACGAAGGACGAGTCTGACCCCAATCCACAGCAGCCCGGCGCCAGAGACCCTCAGGAGACCGTGAGTTCACTCGCTCGCCCATTACTCCTTTATGAACACTGTATTAAACACACCTCTTCACTATCTGCTTATTACAAGTATAGTTCACCTAAAAATTAAAATGTACTCACTATTTACTCACCCACAAGTGGTTTCGAACCTTGAGGTTTTCTTTATTCTGATGAACGATAAAAGAAGATATTTTGAAAAAAGCTGAAAACCTTTCACCATTGACTTCTATAGTAGGAAAAACAAATACTATGGAAGTCAATAATTACAGGTTATCAAGTTTCTTCTTTTGTGTTCAATAGAAGCAAGAAACTCATAAATGTAAGAAACAAGTAAAGGGAGTAAATGATGACAGAATTTTCATTTTTCAAACTATCTCTTTAAGTTGTTACTGTCCCTTTAAGTTGTGACTATGGTTACTGGTATGGTTACTGCCTCTATTCTTTTCAATTGAGAAAACTCTGAATATCAAGAAAATCAAGAGAATAAAGTGGATCTTTTACAAAATCATGATGTTCAGTAGAGTCTCTGTTGCATCCCAATATTATAACCGTTTATAAAATATGAATCATTGTCTGATTATCTGAGATCAGGCATCAAGGTGGGAAACGGCTCAGTTTTTTTTGGTTTGTAAAATACATGCTTCAGTGAACCAGATTTATATATTTAATTTAATTACATCTAATTTATTAATCAAACATATTTAATTTGTCAGCGTATTCAGGGATATTAAATGTATTCTGACCTTCGGTAACCTCTGATTTTAGCGGATGTGTGTGTGATTCTCAAAGACAACCTATTTTTATGTAAAACAAATGGTGACAAGTGACCAATAAATGGATGACCTTGAAAGATTGCACTTATTATTTTACTGTTTATGTGCAAGCAGGTGCCTATTAAAATACTAATTTTGCATGTAATTTTACTTTACTTTTAGACTAACTAAAAGTGTCTTGTAAACACTTATGGTGTCTGTTGGTGTTCTAGATCTGCTGGATTCAGACTGCTGAATGAATTTTATCTCTCGATTATGCACTCTCAATGGTATGAACTGCTATAGGGGTGGTCAAATGCATATTTATGATCTATTGTTTGAATTATTAATATTATTATTTAAGATACAGATCAGAGCAAACTATGCTTATTTAAAGGGCTGACCCCTTCATACATCTTGCTTTGATGGCCTTTCTGTGATGTTCAAGCATTAATTAACCCCCCTGTAATTCGCTCCCTGTCAAGCATTTATATAAACATTACAATCATGGTTTTCAATAGCATTACACCAGGCTGTGAGTGTATATTATGCCATCTAATAGAGCATTTTGACCCAGAAACTGTGACGCATGACATCAACTTAACAAGCAGATAGAGAAACACAAGGAGAGGATCCCGAAAGGTAATTCATCTGGTGAAGCAAAAAATGGGTCACAGGCCTGTTTTAATATGATAACAGAGAGTGTGTTATTGTGCGTAGCTAGGAAAGCAGAAATAATTGAATTAAAGGGATAGTCCATCCAAAAATTTAAATTCTTCCATCATTTACTCATCCTCCACTTGTTCCAAACCTGTTTGACTTTCTTTCTCTTTATCAGAATATCTTGTTTTGTGTTCAACAGAAGAAAGAACAATGTTTAGAACCACTTGATTGTGGGTAAATGGTAAAAAAAAAAATAATAATAAAATAAAAAATAAACCTTTGGGTGAATCCATGTAACCTCTTCCAAATATCTAATACATATCCTAAAGCATGACTATTTTAAATTTTATCTCACAAATTTCTTATTTATTTGTTTTACTCTGACATAGTAATGGTTTTATAACAGTTACTTTAACATATACCGTGGTAGTAAATTATGCTATATTCCCTTTGCACTATATTCTCTTTTGAGGGACTTTTTGATGAATGTTGTAGTTGAATCATGTAGAGCGCTCTCCAGATTTCGAAAGAGAGCATGAAATTATGCAGCAAAATGTGAGGGATGAAGCGTAAACTAGATCTGATCCTCCCTGGGTCGCTTTGCTGGGACACATTAGCACATGCTTAACTGCCTCTCTGATGCTTGGCTGCGTTTCTACAGTTTAGTCCAGGTACACAGGAAGTGACAGCACAGTTGGGACTGAGAAAGAGCGGTGGGAGCCTGCAGAGGGCAAACTGTCCTCAGTAGCACACACATGATGATATAAAAAGTTTTTTGAGAAACCCATGACCTCAATCCATACCAAACTTTAAAGAATTATTCATATATTATTCTTTGATAATTTGCAAAAAAAATCTGCTGAAGTATTCAAAGACTTACAGGCACAATATGTAAGATTATTAAAAATGTACATATTAAAATCGTATTGCGTTGATCTACTTACATTATCCCAAATGTTTTTAATAAACTCAACAGAACCATAAAATGTATTTAGTATGATGAAACAAAGCTAATTCTTCCCCACATGGTCACGACTAGAAAAAATGGAAATGATCGACAGTGGCATAATAAAAGCTCCACTGCTTTCAGCCTTACTCTGCTTCATACTACCCTGAGTCCAGTAGGATGTAATGAAGACCACAACACCCATGTCCACACTCAGTCTCGGCATCATCAAACAACACCTTTGTTTGTTGTGAATATGTGCCATCTAGTGGCGAAAATTGCATAATTTTAAACCTTAAGGGTCAAACAGTCAGTGTAATTGATGGGGTCGTAATTACAGCAATAAATGTTTGCATGTTTTTTTTCATACTGATTTCTGGAAATAAATTACAGTAGCAGTTAATTTACACTATGGTTGTAAACTACAGTGGCTAAATTTATACTATGGTGAGTATATTATAAATTATATTATCAGAATCAGAATCAGAATCGGTTTTATTGCCAAGTGTGCTTACACACACAAGGAATTTGTTTTGGCTACAGAAGCTTCCAGTGTACATAAAGTGACGACACAAAATAAGTCAGTTGCAGCAAAAATGTGTTTATACCCAAACTGGACAAATTTTAGCAGTCTCTTTTACCGTAAAAAAGAAAAAAAAAAAAGAATAGAAATATATGTCCTAAATATTTGTACTTTCTCATACATATTAAAACACCATTTTTTTTAAAGTTTTAAAACAAATATATAGTACATTGTATTTAAATAGAAATAAACTGTTGAAATTACTACTTCAATAAATGTATTATGAGATAAAACCACCTAATTCTTAGCAGGTTTTATTATTATTTTTTAAGAATTATAATTAAAAAGTTTTATCTGTGTTTGACCTGTTCCAAAAAAATCACCATTTACAAATTGTAAGTTGTAAATTTAGAATCGATTCAGGGTCATCAATGAAAGAGACGTGTTCCCCATATCACATTTCCACTGTATAGAATGCAAAATCTTTAAGTCTCAATATCTTAAACCCATTCATAATGGAGACAGAACCTTATAATTCCAAGGTGACAATTTTCCTCCAGGGTGTTTATATTGTCAGAATAGTCATTACAGAAAAAAGCCCTTCTATCCCCTGTAGACTTGGTGGATCCGTCTTGTTTATGTGGCCTCTCCTGTCTATTCCTGTCTCCTCTAAATGAGGAAAAGAGCAAACCCAGCTGTCCAGTGCTGTCACACAGATGGAGAACTGCTGAATGCTGAGCTGTCAGCAGAGGGCATTATGCTTATTTCTCAACGGAAATGAATTTCTCATTAGTGGGCTCCTCGCATTCATCTTGTCAACGGCAGATTATATCACTGATTTGATGAAGCTCTTAGAATAAGAAATAAGTTTTAACTATAGCAAGCGAACACAACTTACCGGGCAGATAAGTTAAGCAAAATGATTCTGCATGCAAATGACTGCCTTATGTCTTTTACAACATAAAACAAATGAAACACGCCTAGGGCAAATACTGAAGGTTAATAACTAATTATTATCACAGTACTTCCTCAGTTTATTGATTAAGAATAGCTAATTTATATATATATATATATATATATATATATAATGTTTTATAAAAGGCTTGTTTAAATATGCAAATTAGACCTTATTTCATCAAATATGCAGTAATTTGCATACACTTCTAAAACTACAATTTGAACATTGGATAAAGTCAGTTTCAAAATGATAATTTTTTATATTTATTTAGTCTTATATATATATATATATATATATATATATATATATATATATATGGATTTGGAGAATCTTTTTTTATCGCGCCGTAATTCAGAAAATGCTGCAAGCAGTGTTGTTGGGGTTTTTTTTTTATATGTATAATATTTTTATAATAGAGTAAAATGTTGTATATAAAGTGGAAGTGGAGATTTAAGAAAAAACTCTAAAAATATGTATAGTAATAGAAATCTACAGTTACAGTTGATGTAAGAAAAACTTAAAAGTGTAATTTGGATGCTTTTGTTACATTAGAATGAAAAAAACACCAAATATTTAGGGGTGCCTTCATGTCTCATCTTAAAACGTAACTTAATTAATTATTAGACGTAAAAGTCTTTGTTGGTCCGTATACCTGTCACACTAGCAGTCATTGTCTTTACTTTCATTCAGACAGCCCAGTCAGACAGACGTATCGTTCTTCAAACAGACAGCCACTGGATATGCACAGAAAATGCAGATAGCCCATTAAAACAGCCTCACAACTTAATTACAGCAAAACAGCAGTTGGACACCCCCTCACCGGCTTCAGGGATTTACAGACCTCTGCAGCCAGAAGCATTTATTTGAACAGAGATCCTTTTTACAGCCACACCAGCGCCACAGGACCTGAGGGAGAACCACTGACCTTATGTAGATGAATCACTCCGATATGAGCGACTGTGTGTGTGGTTGTGTGTGAATCTCAAGGGCATTTGCTAAGACAGCACTTGGGCTTGGCAAGCACTTTTGTTGTTATGTTGCCATTTTCTGCCCATTTATGATGCAAAGTATGCTGCTGGTTAAAATATAGGGTTGGAACATTAAGTTCACATGAGTTCACACATAGGATCTCTACATTTAGTTGATACCGTGAAAATAGTTATATTGTGAAATGTTGTTAGAATATAAAAGAACAGTTTTTAGATTAATATATGTTCAATTGGCATTTGTCCTGTGAACCAAAGCAGAAATTATATTGGTAATTTCTCCAGACATCATGAGGTCCATTCTAATTTGATGATTTGGTTATACTAATATTTAGTTGCATATACAGTATATTCATTCATTCATTTTCTTTTCGGCTTAGTCCCTTTATTAATC
>CAIGQV010017532.1:14204965-14223846 GCA_903798115.1 Danio jaintianensis
ATCCATCCATCCATCCATCCATCCATCCATCCATCCATCCATCCATCCATCCATCCATCCATCCATCCATCGTTCTATATATCTATCATTCTATTGTCCTATCTATCATTCTATCTATCATTCTATCTGTTTATCTATCTATTGTTTTCCATCCATCTATTCGTCCATCCGTCTGTCTGTCCATCCATCCATCTATTCATCATTTTATCATCCCACCTGCTGGTATATCCATCCATCAATATCCATCCATCATTCTGTCATTTGGTCATTCTCTTTGTCTGTAAGGCAAATATATATATTTTTAATTTCCCAGCCCTGATGAGTTACATTGTTGTTCTTTAAAAAACACACAGGAAGTCATGAGTTTATATATAAAGTATAACTTCTAGAATTCAGAGAATTCAAAGAATCGTCACGGGTTAAAAATACACCATTGTTTCACAGAGAGCCCACCAAGCAGAGCCAAGACCGTTTCTCCTCCACAGTTTGCTCATCACCAGGCGTGGAAATCAGAAACCATCTACATTATTTAACTGAGTACGAGAATGAGAGAGGTGTTACAGCAGGATCAGAAACATATCATATGGAGCGTCCTAACGGCATTTAACACCACTGTGAAACAAGAGCCGAGTCCAGTGTCATGATCTGACCGAACCTCCAGTTACTCTTCACAGAACGTGTCGCCAGCACAATAGCAGAGCAATTACAAGAAGAAACGTTTAGAACTAAAATACAAAGCCATCCGCTTCCCTGTAGAGAAAAATGCCGGATTGTTTAAGATACATTATCATTGTCAGGCGCATCGATTATCTGTAAGCCTCTTCACTCCATACTTCATACTTTCCACTTGAATGTATTGCACTCCATTTTGGACCCCTCGCGGTTTCATTGTGGCTTTTTTAGTCTGGGTGGTTTTTACTTTGATTTTGCACACATCATCCATGGTATTGATTATGTTTTTCTGGCAATTGCATATACCCCCTTGCAAGCTCGTTTGAGGGAAACGATTGAGTTCTTGCGAGAATTAATTGGGGTATATTGACAGTAGCCAAAAGAGGACCTTTCTTCTCCCCAGGGGCTTTGGATATCGAATGAGCTCAGCCCCTCTGTCTTTTCCAGCCATCCAGCTCATTGATTATGATAATGTGACCCAAGGCCAACGCTTTAGGTAATTTGTCATAAGCTGCTAGTGATGATGTTTTTATGTCCATCCATAGCTGCTCGACCACCACATCAGATTGTCACAGTTTATGAATATGGACTCAAGATATATAGTGTAAGCCATGAGAAGCATCTACTGCATTAAAAGAAGATGGCAGAAATGTGGCCCATTGCGGTGTTCAGTGAGAATCTAATAATACTGACTAAAGAGAATCCAAAGTGGCTTTCAGCCTCTTCTCGTTTATAATGGCAACCTCTTTCTTCTTGTCTTTTATGTCCCTTTGTGAGAAATTGTCTCCTTGCTGGAGAATCCAGGCTGAAGCAGGCAATAAATGAAAAAAAAGTGGTGATAAACGATCTCATTTCAAGTTGGGTTATTGCCAGTGTTTTACCATAGTAACACAGTGAGGAATTGCATTGCATTTAGTCACTGAAGGAATAAAAGGCATTTAGATAATTATAGTGATGCACAATGTATATGCTGCCTTTGTTGCCACTGTGTTTGTTTGCCTTATGTTTTTGTTTAATTAGACTTAGTAAAATTCATATCAAGATTTATATTTCATCATTTCTATCAGTTTTCAGCTTCCACATATAAAGAATTAGTGACATCAGCCTTATTTTCTATATCAGTGAATCGCTTTAAGTAATTAATAAGTTATAATCAATTTAATGGTATGGATACGCAAAACATAATATTTTGATGATTTTCTTTCTTCTGAAAAAGACAAAAGATAGTTAGAGTTGACTTTCACCTTATTTTACGAAACAGCTTTCACAGAAAAAGAAAAGATAGAAAATCTTGTATATTTATATTTATTTTGTATATTTGGACTAGTTTGGATTTACTTGGTATCAGTCAGAGCATTTCTTAATCATTTACAGGATGCATTTAGAAAATGTTTTAAAGTGGTTGTTCACTCAAAAATGATAATACGTTCATCATTTACTCATTGTTCCACATGTGTTTGAGTTTATTTCTTCTATTGAACAAAAAAAGAAGATATAGCGAACTGAAGAATGCTGGAAAAAAAGTAACCATTGATTTCCAAAGTAGCCATTGATTTCCCCAACATTCTTCAGAATAATTTTTTTGTGTGTAACAGAAGAAAGAAATTAATCTTTTTTTTAACCACTTCAGTGTGAGGAAATGATGAGGAACTATTGATGGTGAACTATTTCTTTAAGGTCCTGACTCCTGACACACCAAGCCAGCAGTCAATAGGTTGTGGTGGCCATCACTGAGCATCTGTCAGTTTAGTTTTTGCTTTGTGTTCTGCACTGGTTGGACACTGTTATTGGATATTTGGTTGATTGATCGATCACCAACCGTCATCAACAATAAACCTTTATGTCACTGAAAGAGAGAACTCTGACTGGCTGCTCAGTTAAAAAAACAAGTGATGAAAACAAGCAACAGACAGAAGGATGTTTTAAGTTTGAATTAGTTTACCTGAGCATTTCAATATGCAAATGTTTTATAACCACATGAGCCATCTGGAATAAAGAAATTGATCAAAATGAATCATATTAAAAAGGTCAGCAAACATTTCTGTTTACAATTTGTATTGCTACATTTTTGGTTTCAGTACTATCTGACATAAGTGCAAATCCAGGGTTTTTCAAGTGTGCTAAAAAATCTAAATTCAAATAAACTAGTTGGTTGTTGAACGAGTTGTTTAGCCGACCATTAGTTTAGTTATTACCATTATTAGACCAACTATTCGTTGATTACTTTGTCTCATCCCCAGTTGATAGACCGATGTATATGACAGTGATTTGATTTTATATATCTTATCTTGTGCACATCTAACGTATAACGGTGCTCCAGCTGGACTTATAATGCTCTCAAGGTCAGGGTCAAAGGTTAAGACCAAATGCCCTGATGGCTGCAAGGAGAGATCAGATGTCAACTTTAATTTTAACCTGCAGTGTTTGCATGGCTAATTTGCTTTTGTTTTAGATGCTGCTTTCTTGTCCATCTCTTAAAGGTTCCACTCAAACGATTTCTCTCTAAGTTTTTTACTTTTAGTGTTAGAGGGTTCATGCAGTGTAGAGGCAGTGGGACATTACAGTGTGATGAATTATTTATAGAATGTGCAACAGTAATGATGATCAGTTAGGCCTTTGAATTCTACCTGTGGCTTTTAAAGGCTCTCTGGCATATTTAATTTACATTTAGTCATGTAGAAGAAGCTTTTATCCGAAGCGACTTACAAATGAGGAACATCGCAGGTTGTTTACTATTAGAGAAAACAGTATTTCCAGAACACAGTGGTGAATTTTGTTTAAGCTAGACTAGCACACGAGCTAAACCAGAAGTGAAATGCAGGTGAGAGGTGAGCATTATTTTATAGTATGTTGAAAATTGTAATTATATATATTCAATCATTCATTCATTCATTCATTTTATTTTCGTCTTAGTCCCTTTATTAATCTGGGGTCGCCACAGTGGAATAAACCGCCAACTTATCCAGCATATGTTTTACACAGCGGATGTCCTTCCAGCTGCAACCCATCACTGGGAAACATCCATACACACTCATTCACACACATACACTACGGACAATTTAGCTTACCCAATTCACATATACCACATGTTTTTGAACTTGTGGGGGAAACCGGAGCACCCGGAGGAAACCTACGTGAACACGGAGAGAACATGCAAACTCCACACAAAAACGCCAACTGACCCAGCCGAGGCTCGAACCAGCGACCTTCTTGCTGTGAGGCGAACGTGCTACCCACTGCGCCACCGTGCAGCCTTGTTTAGAATACTTTATTGTAATTGACCATTCTACATTAATATATTTGCATAGTGAATATTACAACTGCTTGCAGTCGGTTTAGTTTCATGTTTCTCATTTGACTGTGGCTCTTTCATTATAGAAAAAAGAAATCTAAACTCAAATATTCCTTCGTTAATTTATTTTAAAAAACAATTTAATGTGATTTTGCATTCATAGTGCATTTTTATATTTTTTTATCATTTCATTTAATAATTATTTGGTAAATATGTGTATTTTATATACACACTCATTCATTCATTCATTCATTTATTACTCACTCAATAAAATACCTGGTCATATTAGTCAAAATGCATTGAGATTTATGATATAATTTTAAAAAATATATACCTCTTCAGATTGATACAAAACCACCTTTTTTTAATATAATGATCGTGATTACACATCGTCCGTTATTTTTTTCCTAACCAATGGAACATGAGATCTTTTTGCAATGCTGCCTATATTAACGTCTCAATGCCTTTTAACAATACTCTGAATTCATTCTGCCTGGCATCAGGGGCAATTTTGCATATCAGGTACTATGTAAAATAGCCTCTGCAAGACCACATGCAGAGATCTCTCTCTTTTTTCCTCTGCTTCCTCCTCCCGCTCTTCCGGTCTGTTCTCTTTCATTCTTTCTTGCCTTCTCTCCCTCTCTCTCGATCTCGTTTTCTCTTCAATGGGAAATGTCTTGAGTTGAGCAAAGAGCAGTTGCATGCAGGAAGAGCGATAGTGGAGGAGGGAGGGGGAAGGAGGAGGGTGTTTGCGCAAGCTTGTAGGCAGATAACAGACCCAACCACAGATGGTGGAGCGAGAATGAGAGAGAGAGAGAGAGAGAGAGAGAGAGAGAGAGAGAGAGAGAGAGCGAAACAGAGAGTGCGCGCGGGGTGGTGTGAGAGAAGGAGGAAGGGAGGGAGGTGCAGTACGTCAGTTTTCTGCTCACTCAGTCACTGTGAAGCAGGTTGATTTTCTGCGGTCTTTCGTCGCAGCCTTACCGGAGACTCCTGCATCCATCTGAACCGGTTCAAGGAAGATCCAACACAATGTTTGTGCAACATTCTCACACCTTCAGTCCTTTTGATGGCAAGACTGTGTGACTGTGTGCTAGTTGGTGGATGCCAAGACCAGCAATTTATGTGCAGTGACATGCTTTCCTGCACCTTGGGCTGTTTTTATCATCTCCAGCAGTTGTCGTGGGTTTAGAGCAGCAGGCTATTGGCTGACAGGAGCGAGAGAAGGTACTTCTGCCTGTTTGTGACCTGTGGAAACAGGAACTGAGCATCAGATACCGCTGAGAGAAGTTTCAGGGCTTGTTTCCGGCAGCACGTGGAGCTCTGGCCCTTCACCTGAAGCTGTGGTCCCCCGCTCCCAACCCATTATCCCCTTCCCACCCCTGGAACCTGGAATGGTGCATTTGGTCCCACGAAGACCCGTGTAGGGAGTCCCCCAAACTGGATCCGACCCCGCAAATGACCGGCAGCAATAGCATGAGCAGTGGATACTGCAGCCTGGATGAGGAGAGCGACGATTTCTCCTTCTTCACCGCCAAAACCTCATTCTTCCGGCGGCCACAGGCAAAACAAGTAGAAAAGGTAGTGTATGAATGCAAGGCTGATGGGTTTGTGAAGACTGAGTGAGTGCATTTGCACCTATAGCAAAAAAAAAAAAAAAGAGAAGCGTTTACACGGAAGTACAGTTTTCCTTACGCTTGTAACTGCTGAATTGTAAGAAATGTGTTTTGGATGCATTCGGAACAGGTTTATGACCTAATGTGTTTTGACTGAAAACACAGCCTGTCTGTTATGTTTTTTTTTGCATTATGTTCAACACTGTTCAGGTTGTTAGATAAAAGATTTTGTAGGATGTGCACTCTCTGAGAAAATGGCACAAAGCTGTCATCTGGTTAGATTTTGGTTGGGTTTGTCGATATATTGATTGAAATAACAGAGTAGTTTTTAGAGTGTAGTCAAGTTACTAATATTTACATTTAGGTAATAATTTATTCATTTTGGGGACTAATACATTAGCCTTTACTTATTGATGTTTTTTTAAGGTGCTAATATGCACCATCGATACTAGTACATGTCCTTACTAATAAGTTTCTTTAAGGTATCCTGCTAATACGGACTATTTAGGTACTAATACTTTCTCTTTACATTCTAAAAAGTATGCACCCTTTAGGTGTTAATGAAGTACAAGTGTGAACATTTTGAAAGCTTCACTGAAAGCTTTGCACCTTTTTTTCTGAGTGTATGTGTCAGAGAGAAACCTTTACACTTTAGAACGACTCCAGACTCTGTTTAAAGAGTGACTAGCTCTCTAGGACTTGAATGATTTGATGCAAACAAGCTTATTCATTATTTCTTTTGCTGTCATTTCAGAAGATTTTTATTTCAGCCATTTTTGAGCTCTAACTGAAATATAAGCTTTTCCACTGCGTTTAGCATTCTTGAAATGTGTAGATAAAATAAAGGCCAGAGTTTCTACGCTAGCAAGGCTGTTTGTTCGACTCTCATGGACGGATTAAAATGTATACCTTGAATGCCCTGTAAGTCGCTTTGTATTATAGTGTCTGTTAAGGTGACAGCCAAAAGGGGGTTAGTAGGTGGCTAATGCACCGTTGCATTGAGGTTACTTAAACTTACAATGATAATAAGAGCTTAAAGATGTTCCTTAAGAAAGATTAAAGAATGTGCGACCATTTTAAGCCTCTGTTTTACACTGATTTAATAAGTATTTATTAATAGACCTGAAGAAGTAAAGTTTCATTCTCTGTAAGGCTGTAAGGTTTGCATTAATACCATCCACTGAAAACCTTAATGCAAATTGCTTTTACTTTAGCTCATAAGCTGCACATCTTGACCTTCAGCATAGACTCTTTTAAGCATGGCAGGGTACATAAAGTGCGCTCTCACACCCTCAGAGCTTTCTAATGCTGTGAGGGGAAGGAAATGGCTGCTGATTGTGCCAGAAAGGCCAGTCCTTCCCTGAATCAGAGAATGTGTTATTTTACAAGACCCCATAGTTTTTACACTGACTTCCTGTTACGTTAGGCCTCTATATATCTCATAGTGACATATAGTTGCTGACTTAAAAAAAAAAGTCGGTCAGAGAGTAGATTGATGTTGTATTCCGAAGAGCACAGAAGTGGAAAGAATACTACATGTCCTTAAACACTCCTGTATCTGGGCTGACCAGCCTTACATCACTTTCTGCAGTATCAGGTTTGGAAAGAGCTCCTCAGGATGTGAATTATTTATCCTGTTCTCATCTATGTCTGGACACAACGTGAGCTGTCAGTTTGAGGACATTCAGTGGGCATGGTTTAAATCATTTGGTTTGGGGTGTTTTATATTGGGGACTATTGTATAAAAGTTTGGGGTCTGTAATATTTTCTAACGTTTTTGAATGAAGTGTCTTTTGTTGACATTTGCAGATGTTTGATAAAAAAATTAGAAGATTGTGAAATATTATTGCAATTAACTGCTATTTTAATTAGTTTCATTATTTCTGACATGGGGCTGCACGGTGGCGCAGTGGGTAGCACGTTTGCCTCACAGCAAGAAGGTCGCTGGTTCAAGCCTCGGCTGGGTCAGTTGGCGTTTCTGTGTGGAGTTTGCATGTTCTCCCTGTGTAAAATTGTCCGTAGTGTATGTGTGTGAATGAGTGTGTATAGATGTTTCCCAGTGATGGGTCGCAGCTGGAAGGGCATCCGCTGCGTAAAACATATGCTGGATAAGTTGGCAGTTCATTGCGCTGTGGCGACCCCAGATTAATAAAGGGACTAAGCCGAAAAGAAAATGAATGAATGAATGAATTTCTGACATGCAAAGCTGAAGTTTCAGAAGTATTTACTTTAGTTTCCGGTTTCAAGTAATCCTTCTCAAAAAAAAAAAAAAGGATTATTTGATGAAAACGGAAAGTTTAAAAGAACAACAAAAACTTTGAATAATCTTTTGTAAAATTCCAAATGTATTTTTTTGTCATTTTTGATCAATTCAGTTCATCCTTGCTGAATGAAATGCAGCATAAAACTATTATTATGATTATTTTAAATAAATAAAATCGTAACACTTTAGTTTAAGTACCAATTATCAACTAGCTTATTACCTGATTATTAATAAGAAATTGGCTGTTTATTAGTACTTATAAAGCACATATTCTCCAGGATCTTAATCTACATCCATAATCCTACTAAATACAAACATTATTGCTACATTAGTAACTATTAATAAGCAGCAGATTTATAATATGGAGACAAAGGTCATAATTAAAGATTTATTAATATATAGCGAGAATTTTACCTTCAAATTGTGACCAATAATATCTTACTAACCTCAAACAAATAATAGTTTTAAAGTAAGCTGTTTTTTAAATGCTGAAGATTGATAGTTTGGCTTAATAGTTGGTTGCCTTTTTGTAAAAATGTTTGTTCTCCTAAGCAGTGCAAATGAGCCTAGCCTGACAAAAAGGTTCAAAAAGGATTGTTTGTGTATCGTGTCGCTAGGTGCAGGGCGTTACTTGTAATTTCAGCTATTGGCTGACAGACGTTAGAGTTATGTATATTTGTCTGATAAGATCTCATTTGGTAATTATTTTGGATTATAAAAGCATTGTTTTGCTTCTACTGAACAAAAAATAAGCACGGCTTGAACAGGCAGAGACTGAAGGTGAAGTTAACTTGTACAAATTCTTCTTAGTATCTCTAAAAGTGCTCTCAGAAGAACCCCAGGGATGGATAAATGGAAGATTAGCTTGCGTTCTCACTTCAGTGCACGCATTCTTCTTGCAAGTTATGGGATTAATATTGCTTTATGGATCAATAATACATTTCCTATTTACTTTGCCATGTTAAACAGAGGCTTTTAAAGCAGGCTCTTTGAGTAATAGTGTCTTGATAAATGCTGCTGCTTCTGCGTTCAATAATCATTCCAGAAGCTTCCAAACAACACGTCAGAAACCTTCTTTATACACGTCTTAAATTGGTTTAAAGCAGCAGTTCAACCAAAAACGAATTCAATCATTTACTCACACCCTACTTTTTAAAGGCCTATTTGAGTGTCTTTCATGAAGTTGTATATTGTTTTCCGACTATGGAATTCAGTGACTACAGCATTCTTCAAAAAGATCAATAAAAATGTGTGTTCCATGGGAAAAAGAAAATCATATGGAAGCACTTGAGGTTGTAAATGTTCATTTTTGGCTGGACTATCCCTTCAATCTAATTTTTTGTTGATTTTAGACTAAACTGACAGCCATTAAGGAAGGGAACAAGAATGAAATAGCTCCTCTTTAAGGGCAGCCATGGGGACGTCAACATTTGAATAGGGAAAGTCATGCAAACATCATCCGTTTGCTCAGGGTTTTGCTGTTTCATTGATGAGTGCTTATTGTGTCTCAAATCTGGTAGATGTTACAGATGTGGTGCCTTTTCTGAAAATGTCTACAGCAGAAACTTCTTAAAAGGACGGTTCACCCAAAAATCACCTCAGCCTCCACTCGTTCCAAACTATTTTTGAGTTTCTTTCATCAGTTAAACACAAAAAAATATATTTTGAAAAAGATTGAAAACTGGTCACTTCAATCTTTTTTCTTTCTTTTTTTTTTTACAATTGATGTTAATGGCTACCAATTTCTGTCTTTAAAATATATTTATTTGTCTGTTCACTAGAAAACAAACTCACTTTAGGGTGAGCAATTGATGAGTAAATGTACTTTTTTGGCTGAACCATTATAATAGCTGCTAATATGAATGGCTGTTTAAGATCACATGGATGCTGATTGCACAAACAAATCACCATGTTAGCTTGCTATAGGTATTCCAAGATGCATAAAAGCAAAACAGACCCAAGCGTAATTCACAGATAATGGAGAGCATCTTTATGAAAGGCACTGGTATGACTGAAGGCGTACGGCTTGTTGTCCTGATGTCCTGTTTATTGAAGTGCATTGCATGTGTGCAGAGCTGCAGTGAGGAGGACTGATCTCCTACTGCACACTTGACCCAGTATTGAGAGAGAGAGAGAGAGAGAGAGGCGTGTGGGAGGAAGCAGAGCGTCAGGCTTCATTCCTTCACTGCGACAGAGAAACACACGAGCAAAATCAATTCAGAGCAGATAAATCTTTGAAATCATGCTGAGAAATGAAGTCTCACATCTATTTACAAGGGCTTGGGATCAGTATTTGTTCTGTACTGTTGTAATATATCAAACATAAATGATGAATGCTTGAAATGAACAAATATCTATCTATCTGTCTATCTGTCTATCTGTCTGTCTGTCTGTCTATCTGTCTGTCTGTCTGTCTGTCTGTCTGTCTATCAATCTATTTATCCATCCATCTATCCATCCATCATTATTCTATCTATCATTATATCTATCGTTCTATCATCTTTCTATCTATTATTCTATCATCTCTATCTTCTATTTTATGCAATTGTTTTTTATATGTTGTGTTTAATTTTTTTGCATTTTTAAAAAACTTTAATAAATGAATTAAACACTTAAAGGATTAAAATTACCTATTAAATATGACGCTTAAAATGACCTATTGTATATACGTTACTATATATATATATATATATATATATATATATATATATATATATACAGAAATACAGAACACAAGACAACAAGCATGAATAATTAAAAGTCAAGACACCAAAGTAAAAAATCATGTATGCAACAGTGAACTGGGGGACCCTTAATCTTTCTATATATAGACTCCCATTTGCTTACCTGTGTCTGACTAGCCACGGCAGACATTACTGCAGCCCAAGCCAGTGCATTAAAGTACATTAGCAAATGCATTAGCAGTCACTCACACACACCGTGTAAAGAGAGACTTCCTCTGAACACATAGGCTTCCCTAGAATTGATGTTGGTGAACACTTGCAGCTCTCACTTCCTGTATTTCGTGTTAGTGCAGTTCTCACGCTGATAACCAGCACATGCCGCGTCTATCAGAAGCAGGTTTTGAGACTGTTGGCTACAGATGGAGATGACCTGCGCACTGCCTGAAACTGACACTAAGAGCATTGAGTTCAGTCGAAGTAGCCGTATGTTGTCTTTAAAGAGATAGTTCACCCAAAAATTACCATTTACTTACTATTTACTGACTCTTTACTTGTTCCAAAGCTGAAACCTGCAACTATTTACTTCCATAGTATAT
The DNA here is from genome assembly GCA_903798115.1 of Danio jaintianensis. Taxonomy (NCBI): domain Eukaryota; kingdom Metazoa; phylum Chordata; class Actinopteri; order Cypriniformes; family Danionidae; genus Danio; species Danio jaintianensis. Next base: position 14,216,086 of record CAIGQV010017532.1, read on the forward strand.
AGATCATAGGTTTGGAAGTAAAGGGTGAGTAAATGATGACAGAATTTATCCATTGAGACACTGCAGGTGAACAGGATAAAGAAATAAAAATTAATATTAATATTTAATTACATGTTTATAAAATGTTATGTTTAAATATGCAAATGAAGCATTGCTTTATTCAATATGCACTAATTTGAATACATTTCAAGGAAAAAAAACTTTGGATGAAGTCATGTTTTAAATTCCAGTTTTTTGTCTAAGAGATATATTATTACATTATTATAACATTTAATCTCATAACATTTCTTTGTAGAATAAAATGTTGTATATAATCAGGCAAATTATGTATGCACAGGTCCCTCTATACAAACCTTCAGAGTATAGATTTGACTAGAAGTGCTACAGAAAGGAGATTTATGGCTTAATCTAGGAAGAAAAACTCAATTTTGAGAAAACATCCTTAAAATGATGTACAAATTATGACAAAAGAAACATGCATTTGGATGTTTTCTTGAAAGTCAAACAGCTCAAAATCTCAAAAAAATGACAGGTGCATGCAGTGCTTTGACATAAGAACACCTGCATGACATGAGGCAATGATTTTGAGATGACTGTCTGATGATATTGGCAGCCGTGCCCTTTTCTCTGGTGTCATGTCAGCTCTGTAAGCTTATATTTGCTCAGGTCAGGCCCCAAGGCACCTTGTTATGTTCATGGTAACACCCTGCACTTGGACCGTTCATTATTTTCTTTCCTCTGTTTGTTTAACTCTCATTTTTTGATTTAAAGAACGACTTACAACATTTAACAATGAAAGTCATTCTTCAATAGAGGAAGGGCATATTGTTCAAATGTGCCTCACATGACCTCAGACCTGTTAGGTAGGTTTTTATCTGTTTAAAAAAAAACATTTACATATAGATTAATGCATGATGTACTTTCTTTTGTACTACTGTACATGCACTTATGCAAGAAAGTACTGGGTAAAACAAGGCAAGCTAAAGGTTAGGTTCAGAGTTACCTCTTTTTACCCAGTTATTGTTTTTATTATTATAATGAGCATATACAGTATCTACATGCAGAACTAGACTCTAAATGTGCTACCAAAATACTAATTTACCAGACATTGTTTGGGTAGTAAAGAAATGCAGGATTTATTTATATACACTATAACAAATGCTGGGGTCCACACAATTAACAAATGTTAAAAAAGACACAAATCAATTAAGTTTATTTAATCGTTTTTACAAATTGAAGTGGATTGAACATAAAACAATTAACTTGTCCTAACCCCCCCCCCCCCCACCCCCTTTGTTAAAAATTGTGTTGTTTCAACTCATTTTAAAAAAGTTCTTTGAACAAGCAACAAAAGTCATTTTTGAGTGTATAAATATCCCTACAGCTGATGTATGAGTATTTTTTAATGTCAGTTTGGGCACTTTCTGATTTTTTTACCAAAATTGGTGTCAAAATTTGGTGGCACTAGAAACACAGAAATTACTATTTGTTTTTTTGTTTTTTTGGAGCTGTTTACAAATGTTTCTATTGCTTTTCTATAGCTCTTTATACAGATGGCAAACAACTAAAATACTGTATTATGCATGAACAACCAGTATTTAAAGAAACTGACAAAACGCATTAAAATTCTTCAGATTTGGTTAAAAATAAAGTTTAATAATAAATCATTAAAAAGTAATGTCATACTTGAAAAGTAAGAAAATGTGATAAAGCAAAATAAGGATTCATTTTCTTTATGAAAAGTACATATTTACTACTCAGTTACTATTGTTATAATAAGCATAGTATCTAAATGAAATTCTAGACTCTCAAATAAAGTGTTGCCAAAATAATCATTTGCCAGACATCTTTGGTTCACCGCAAGGAGTGTTCTAGAAAAATAATTGTCTGCCACACAGTGTTTTTCCTGCAGTCACAGGATATCCGGGTTGCGTTTGAAGTCGTCTCCGCTCACTCGCTGCTACAATCTGACAAAGTGTGATTCACAGCTTTCTCACTTCAGGTGATTTACTTTCTCAAAGCTGGAGGAAAGAAGAAGTCCTCATTTTAAGAACATTATTACATATATTCTATTTTGAAAAAGGCATTTTTATAAACACATAAACCCCAAAGTGTTTTCTTTCAGGCAAACTACTCTAATTAGGTTTTTTTCTTTTTTTTGTGCATGTGTATCTCTCTCTCTGAATGACAGTAGATACAGTGAGCACAGAAAATCGACAGGAGAGATCCACACTTCAGCCTCCCACTATATACACACACGATGGCCTTTATTCCAATTACAACTCCTACGCTCAGGAGAGCTCACTGTCACACACACTCTTACACACTTGCTCCAGCAGAAACCACCAATACACTACTCTCCACTCTGAATGTTATAGTAAAGATTCTTCCCCCTTTCATGAGAAAATCATTCATTCATATACTCAGAATGTGAAGGTGATGATGGGAGATGGTGGACAGGCTTGGATTGCTCTCGAATGTCATGCAGGCTGTTTGCACTTTTATTCACATTTCATTTATGTTTATACCTGGTTTTTTAATCCATTTCTTTTGTTCATTTTAGTCCAGATTTCTTTAAGAGGACAGTCTGTGGGTGTGTGTATACGAGCTTTTTTTATCTATTTTTTTTCAACACTTTATTATTAAAATTTTTTATATTTTAATCTAATATTGTTGAAAAAAAACAAAGCTTTTGCATATGTGTGTGAAAGGAGATGATTGAAAATAATATGGAGAGCAGCAGCTTTCATTTCTGCTCTGATAGCTGTAAAATTATGCTGAACTCAGGAAATTGTTTTAACCTTTAAATCAAGTTTTAGAAGGCAGAAGTCTAAATTTCTCCAGCCAGAGCATTTAAATAACATGTTTAATGTTTAAGAATGATGTCGGTATGCAGAATAGGATTGGTGTTATTCGTTGTTGTTTTTTAAAATACTGGTGCCAAATCAATATTTTCAAAGCTAATAAAATTCTTCAAAAAAGACCCCCAAATAGATGGTGGATGACATTTAAAGAATGTATTTTTTTTATTATTGAAAAAAACAACAACTTTAAATTGAACAGAATTTTAAAACTTTAAAAAAGTATGCGTAATTATATAAAAATATAAGTAAACATAAAACATGATCTAAGCCACCAAACTGAATAATTTAAATCTAATTAAAAACTACAAAATTAACAGCTAAGTAATTTTTTATATTCAATATATGCTACAAACCAGCTTCAAATTTCAGCAGATCCTTTGTAGCAAAATTACCAAATTTGGCTTTTTTGAAGAATACTTGTCATGAGATTGTTTAATATTTTTCACAATAAATATAATCTTTTGACAAAATAGTTAAAAGCCTGATGTCATACCTTCTAAGTCACCGTCCATCATGCAATAGCCATGTCTGTGCTTTTTCACAAAAATTATGATTGATAAAAATGTGTTGTTTTATATAATAGCTGATATCCATTATTCCCTTCACATATCCACTTGAGATCTAGACATGGACTACACCACATCTTAATACAAGGTGTAAACAGGGCTGTAAGTGTGTGTACAGTCAAACAGACTCAATATATCTGAATGAGAGCATTAGAAGAGCAGTGGACGTTCAAACTGCTCTCCATTGTTTCTCCCCATTGTTCCAAAAGGCCACTTTCTCTGCTTTGGATTTGAGGAAAGGGAGGGTGAAAGATAAATTTAGCAGTTCACAGTCCTCTAGTCACAAATACAGGAATTCCTGAGAGATTTCTGCAGTGTGCACCAAGGGATTGAAGTTAGCTGGAGAGGAATGAGGATGCCACAGAAATCCACTTTGTGTCTTGTCTACATTGATAGAGAGAATCAGATCTTTTATTGTACTTTATTGTAATATGCTGTGAAAAAGAAATGTCATATCTGACTTAAAAAGAAACACAAGTATGGGATTTATTTTACATATATTTCATAACTATTATTATTTCATAACTACTATTATTATATCATAACTATTATTTCATCAAACTACTTATTTGTTTTATGTTTTATTTTAGACAACTTCATTGTTTTATGTTCATGTTTTATGTCCTTCGTGTTGTCCCAAGTTCCCAACACAAATCAACTGTGTTTAACCCAGCATTTTTTAGTGTACTTCATTCACGACTCATTCCAGAATTGCAGGTTCCGTTTATTTTCCTTGAACTGGAATGGTATAACAAATTTATAATTTTACCAATTTATAATAAGTTAAATGAATCCATTATTAATGCAAAGTGCTTTAAAAGTGATGGGGAACATTTGATTCTCTTACTAATTGTTGTTTAACTTTTTAAACCACAACAGAGCTGACATTATCTATTTTGTGCCTAAAACAAAACTTGTTATCATATTATTGTTTTTGAAAAGTGAATGAGAAATTTGCTGAAATCTCACAATAACATGGTTGACAAATAATGAATAATAATGGTGTACCTTAAACATTTTGCACAAATTATTTAGAGAAGAACAATTACATGCCTCAATGCCTTCCAGAGTTTCCCACCAGACAAAGTGACATCACTTGGAGAAAGTCACATGCTTTTTCTATCAGTCAGTGCTTTAAATATTGTTATATGTTATGTTCCTTTTTATAACCAATGTAACTGAAATTACAAATAATACAGAAAATAATTTTTTCATGAAAATGTCTATGAAACTTATATTGGTAACTTAGGACTTTATTTATAAGGATAAAATAATGACTTAATTCATGATAATTGAAGCTGAAATTATTTTTTAATTAATATTTTTTTGAAGACAGAATGTTGCTAAATACACATACGAACATTAGTTTTTAGAGATAACTTGATATTCATTCATTCATTTTCTTCGGCTTAGTCCCTTTATTAATCTGGGGTCGCCACAGCGGAATGAACCGCCAACTTATCCAGCATATGTTTCACGCAGCGGATGCCCTTCCAGCTGCAACCCATCACTGGGAAACATCTATACACACTCATTCACACACATACACTACGGACAATTTAGCCTACCCAATTCACCTATACTGCATGTCTTTGGACTTGTGGGGGAAACCGGAGCACCCGGAGGAAACCCACGCGAACACGGGGAGAACATGCAAACTCCACACAGAAACGCCAACTGACCCAGCCGAGGCTCGAATAACTTGATATAATTTGTTATATTATTGTACAATTTATTATTATTATTTTTTTTATAATAGTAGGTTTATAAAGAAGATGCAAAATGTACCTGCCATTCTAGAATTACCCAGAGACAAATAATATCCCTAAAGCTGGTGTATGACATTTTTAAATATGTTTATTTTTTTCTAGTTTATTGACTAAAACTGGTACAAAAACTTCCGCTATTTGGTGCCCCCAGAGACCACCAGAGATATTACAGTACACACTTTTTTACATTTAGGTTGCATTCACATGACAACAGTGACCTGAAAACAGAAGTTTTTCCATTGCATTAATTTTGTTTTGACAGCTTTGTCAAACTATCCGCATTTGCACATATCTAGGCAAACAACTAAAAACAATGTATTATGCATGGCAGACCAGTATGTGAACAAACTGACAAAATGCATTGAAAGTTTTTGTTGAAAATGGTGCTAAATTATTTTAAAGTAAAGTCACAATTAAAAAGTAATTGAAATATAATAATAATAATAATAATAATAATAATAATAATAATAATAATAATAATAATAATAAGGTCAAAGAAGGCTTTGTATTCTTTATGAAGAAAATATTTCCATGTTTTAATTTATTTTAATTTATTTTACTTTATTTTACTGTTCATTAAAAAAAAATAAAAAACTACATTTAAAAATATATATAAATTCATTACAACAAGAATAATGAGTAATAATTACAGATCCTAAACCTAACCTTAACCCTTGTTGTTACTTTTACTTTATTAGGTATTTTGAAAAATGTAACATTGCCGTATAGGGACTTGTAGTGGCACTAATAACTTCACTTCTAACCATAACCCAACTTTTACCACAAAACCTAATTCTTACTTTTATAAACTTAACTTAAACCCTCTAGTTTGTCCTAAGCCTAACTGCACTGTAAAACAATGCTTGGTTCCACACAACTGGGAATTAAGTTAACTTATTCGTTTTTACAACTTTAAGTGGATCAAACATAAAACAATTAAGTATTGTTAAGTATCAAGAATTGTGTTGTTTCAGCAAATTTTAAGTATTTTGAACAAACAGCAAAGATAATTTTTTTGAATATATAGCATTAATGTTGGAAATTTCCAGGAAAAGAAAAAATCCACAGTCTTGCAAGGTATTTAATGAGATTGTCCAAAAAAAAAGTAGTTATAATGTAAATCCATAATCCTGCAAGGTATTTATTGGAATTAAAAAAAGAGAATGTATTTATGTTAATTCATTATGTTGCATGCCATCCAATATCTAATATATCCAATCTAATATAGTACCCAGTGCTACTGTCTAAATATAAATTTGACATTTAAAGCAATTTTACCCCTCACTGAGGATTTCATCGCTTCATTTGTTGTATTTGAATTTTTGTCACCAAATACCACAAGACGCAACAGCAGAAGTGCAGCAGAATTGCACATTTCCTGTCTGCAGCCTCCATCTTTCCAAACAAGCTTCTGTCTCATTTGAGCAGTTTTCGGAGCTTTCCGCCCATTACACTTATCCTTGCCAGGCAGTTGTAGTATGTGGGCCGGGCAGAAATTAATTTGTTTGCTAAACGCCCAGATAAATTCTTCTTCCGCTCTGCTCAGGCTTAATGTTTGTGTCTCTTTCTGCTCAATGAGACATAGAGCTGCCATGCCGGAGCCCCAGGGATCTCCATGAATTAATGATCGAGCTTTTTTCATTCTTATTCTTTCGTCCCAGAAAGAGAAGAGAGAAACTCATTTTGCGTGTATTACAGGGGATGCAGCTAGTAGCTAAAAATACCTCGGACTGAATCTTTGTTGCTAAGGCTTGCTCAGCAACTGCGCTGGATGTCAAACCCTCTAGAAAACCCCCTCCGTGAGCACGCTTTTCTTTCTGTCACTGGAAACGATGGAGAATTTAGCATCATGTGCTCTGTCATCATTCCTTCTGCTTTATTTCTCCCTGTTATTTCTAAGAAGGTGTGAGTTACCAAGGGACAGTGCTCAGTTTGTGATATTTGGAGAATTATTATTTTTTATTGCATGCATTTAATCAAAATGCATTTAAAATGTAATATTGTGATTACTTCTCTGACTCAAAGCTGATTTTTCAGCCATTTTCTGTGTCACATGATCCATTGCATTTATGTATTTATGTGCATGTTGGTCAAAGATGAAAAGGTATTTTTAGGCATCAAAAAATAGCAATAGTTTTTATGCAAAAATATTGTCAGGCATATTTAATATTAAAATACTATTCCATTGACATTTTAAATCTTTATACTTTGCCATTATCTTTCAAACCACTAGACTTTACCAATTTGTCAGCAATAAGATCCTAAAATATAATGAAATGTAGTATATGGCGTTCTTTTTATATTAGGTGCATGTACAAGAAATAGGTATGCTATTTTATTTTTGAATAAATATATGTGTTAGGTTGAAAAACAATAGAATGTTTTTTTTTTCAATCAAATGTATTTTTTTCCACAAAAGATATTTGAAACATTAAAGTAGATCATTTTTGTTTGCATTTAATGTGCTTTCTCTATTTATTATATCGCTTTTGCAAAATTTATTTCATGCATCGACCAAAATGTGACACATTGTGACATTCATGAAATAAATGAATCACAATA
>CAIGQV010017532.1:14236322-14251825 GCA_903798115.1 Danio jaintianensis
CACACACACACACACACACACACACACACACACACACACACACACACACACACACACGCACAAAAACAAACGTTTTGGCTTTAATTTTAGTAAACTCGTGGTTAGTTTTTTAGATGGGAATTTCAAGTGTCATATGTTTGACCTAAAACGTGCTGGCTTTGTTTTGCTAATGTTTTGATTTGAACTCCCTGTAAACAGCAACATTTTGGCTCAACAAGCACCTCCTTGTATCGCAGATAAGTTTAAAACTCAAGTAAGTTTGAGCCAAAATGGCGTTGTTTTGGCCGCGCCCCGGGCAGTCCCTCACGCGTCCTGTTTGATGACGTCGCGCTGGGCGAAGCAGAAGACGCTCTTAGCAACAAGCTAAGAAACCACACATCCATACGGGCACCATTACGGGACGGAACACGCGCCCAAAACACTCTGACGGTTTGTTTGAGACGTTAGCCAGTGCTTGGGTGCGACAATGAGTTGATTTAGTCTCCTTGTTATTAACAATAGAAGCAGGTTGGTATTCTACAATCCGGAAAAGGGGAGACGCTAGCCTGAGCTTTAGCTACCCGCTGGACCGTGCGCTCGGGCTGGGATGAGTCTTCTGGTCAAATCGACAACACGACATTTAAGAGAGGGGAAGAGTGGAGGAGGTCGACGTCGGTTTAATGTCTGGACTCGGTCTCACGTCGTTTTAGAGAGACGGAAAACGCTTTTGTGTTTTTTGCAACTTTGAGTCTTCATCACCCTCCTCTTCATCGAGGACGACCGCTTCTCACCCACCATTATTTGTTTTATTTTTATTTTGTGAATTTCTGCACATCTAACGTCATGCGGGAAATATAGATACACCTATTACTTCTTCTCCATGCTTGTAAATACAGGTGGTCAAAGTGATAAGCCTCACGAAAACAGCTTAAAGGGGATCATGGCTGAACCCTGCAGCACTGTGAAGTCGTCAATCTAGCTTGTGGACATCTGACAACAAGCTTCCCCTCGGATATGAGACTTTGTTGATATCTCGCTAGTCTCGCTAGAAGGACTTCGCGTCGTTGTTTTGGATGGATCTTGCTGTAGCGAAAGTATTTTTCAGAAGAAAAATAATTATTTGATGTTGATTGCATGCAACCATGATGATATTGAGCAGAAAACCAGATGGCCCCGTAACTGCAGGTAATTATATCCATATGAAATGTAATATCCAGCTATGTGAGTTTGCTGTGTCTGGTCTCGGTTCACTTGGCAATTCGAAGACAAGTCGATTAATATTTTTATTTATGAATTCACAGCCCTTCGGTTGTATCAAAAGTCACGAGCTTGCAACCACATCCTGTTTATTTATTTATTTTTGTTATAAAATTGTCACATGTACATCAGCAGTGAAAATGCACGGGACACTGGCAACCGTTGTCCCTGCAGGCTTTATTATATCCATATTATTAGGTTATTGAGTTTACATGGGATGTTGTTAGTCAATATATTCGTAGTATGTGAGAGTTTGAATAGTTGCAAATATTAACAAAAAATCAATATTGCTTTGTTTATTATAATAAGAGTAACGGCTGACAATGCAACTGACAATGCAAATTTAAAGAGTTCACAAAAAAAGTACTTACCCACAAACCATTAGGCATTTTTCTCTCTTTTGAACACAAAAGAAGATACTTTGAAGAAGGCTGGTAGCCATTCACATAGTAGGGGGGAAATACTATGGACGTTTTCTTCAAAATATTCTATATTTTGAAAAAAAAAAAAAATAATCTTTTAAACAGAAGAGATTCAACCAAGTGAAGGGTAAATACATTTTCAGGATTTTCATATATATATATATATATATATATATATATAAGCCTTTTGGATTCATTGTTTTAAAGAGACAGGCCACAAAGGAATTGCATTTCTTTATTAACTACCTTATTGTTCAAAATATAGCAATTTAGTCTGAAAAAAAAAGGACATATTTAGAAAAAATATGATGTTGGTCCATACAAAGTCAGTAGGATCCAAAGCTTTCATTGTATTAAGAAAAAAATCATTGCATAATCATACAAAATATCTTTTTGTAATCCACAATAGGTATAAAGTCATACAGGTTTAAAATGACAGAAGAATTGTGTCATAATTTACTCACCCTAATTTTTGGGTGCAATGTAACACCCTTAAGGCAAACGTGGTCTAGGTCATTAAGAAGCTTAAATAACATAATCGGTCAGAGTTGTGGAAACTGCTGAAACTGAAATGAGTCATGAAGCCTGGTTTAATATGTAGCCACCTGCTGTGTAATGTGCTCAAGGAACTGTCTGTTGTCTCACACACACACCTGCAACTTGGTTACATTCCTCCCTAAGGGGATTTGTGTTTCTCAGATGGGAACATTGTTTTTTTTTCTGTCTTCCTTATGTTTGTGTAATAGAAAGTTTTGTTTGTGTACTGGGCGTATTGGACGATGAACCAATGTGTGTATTAATATTTTGCATATGGATTCACAGTGTTTGCTTTTTCCACAGCTCGCCACGGGGATGGTCTGTATGACTCCTACATGCGCACTGATCACATAGTGAACCCGGACGCTGATGTGAATGGACAGAGTCCCTCAGGACTGCCCCCTCTCCCCAAACACACTGTAAGTCCTGATTTCCTGTTCCCCCAGAACAAATGCTCAGGACTGTCTACTAGAGGTCATCCTCTTGTGGCATTCTTTCAGTGAGCCCTTGATGAAAAAATGTCCTTAGTGCTCGCATGAATTCCTACAGAACATCAATCAATTCTAAAGAACTAGCGAGCCTGAAAATCTGTCCTTTTTCTATCGCTGCTCCTCTAACTTAGTTTACTCTAATGGTTTTTCACCCCTGTGGTTCAGAGTCTTAGTTTAGTCCATGTCCTGCTGCCATTTGTGCATCTTGGAACGTTGTGTATTTAGACAAGCCTTCCTCCCACATTCTGATAGTGGTGCAAGTTCCATCTGCAGCACACCAGTCTGTTTATTGTGCTTCCCAGCATGTATATCACATGGAAAGTCTATAACGCATAATTTAATCAAACGTCTATTTTTATCACGAGCAAATGCACTAAAACGATATCAGGTGTTCAAACTGGGCAGATTAAACCTCTTTGTAGATTACAGTATGATACATCATAATAGGACCGGAGATGGTAAAGGATATGATAATCCGATTCCCCACTGTACTATTATGCAATAAATAATTCGGTGTACGTGTCGGACCCGGTGACATTATTTTTGGTGAGATAAGTATATCACTTATTTTGTACTTTACAGATGAGGACTGGAGCTATGTAATTGGCATAACCCTCTTAATATAATTAACTAGCAATTGGTATTCCTTAAAGGTTCAATAAACCATTCGGGATGGGGTGGCTTTGATTTTCTGGCATTTGGGGAACAGGCAATTGTAGTAGCTTCCAGTAGTTTGTTTGTTCTTTTAGCTTCCCATACAAAATTAAGTTTAGGTCATGTACACTCCTTGTGGGGTCAACCAAGCTCTTTTTGTTGTGATTGAACAGCTGATGCATTTGCCTGGTCTCTACAGTATCCTTCAGCTCCCAACACACTGGTTTCTATTTTTGTCTCACTCCTTGGAACTGTGTTTCCATGCCCCTTCCCCCTCTAAAATGATTGGCACAGTTTACTTGGCACCTTATAATTTTATCTAAGTGACCTATTTTTTTTCTCCACTTTCATGTTTTTCGTTTCTTTACTGGATGAAGAGCCAATCGGGCCATAGCTTGAGCTTAAATATAAATCTTTGATAGTGGAATCACAAATGCAAACATGACTTGAAGCAGACTTGGTGCATTAAACAACCTGAATATGAAAGGTAGTTCCTCTATTCCCAGTCACTCAGGAAAGCCCACTGGGACTGGCATAAACAACAGCTATTTATGACTTGCTTATTTTGTAAGGCTGAAGTTGAATGCATATTTAATGATATAGTTAGCAATTCCTCATCTGTGGTGAGAATTCTTTCCAAACACTGTGCTATGTGTGGGAACTCTTATGGTGAAGTCATACACCCTTTCTAAAAGTGTTTTCCTCATCACTTGTTTTCCCAGTCCATTTAAATGAGGTTAGCTTTGTATACATTGCCTTTCTGTACTTTGTTTTTTTAATGTCTGATGGCAGATTTTAAAAATTAGATTCTTGCTTTAGTAGGTTTTTCCTGTATTCCCTGTGAGTGAGAAAGTAACGTCCTGTTCCACCAGTTTTCTGTTCACGTTCCAGTCAGCCTACAGAGACAATGTCTGGCATTCTCTGTCGCCACAATTATCATTCAGGCATCAAACCTCCCCCTGGTTCCATGTTATTCCCAGGGTTACTAGGCAGCTGATCAATTCTGCACGTTTGTGCTATTGATTGTTTAACACTGGTCTGATAAAACCTCAGGGATACAGTACATTGATTTTTCAGTTGTACTCAGAAGCCAAAAGCGATAAGAGGAAGCCGCCCTTTCACTGTGAACATCTACTAAAAACATAACGTTGGCTTTTGTCAACTTCTAATTTTGTCTTATGCAACTTAACATAACGTTTTGACAAACTGTTAAAAATATCTCTTTTCTTTTTGAAGGGTGTCAGCAAGCCTACAATGAAGGATCACCAAGCAATCCGAGGAGGACAGATGAAGGTGAAATATGTTTACGAGGACACCTACAACCGCAAACTCAATGGTGTGAGCCAGCACAATGGCACAAGCCAAGTACCAGCAAAACCCCAACCTGCAATTTCCAAAGAGAGAAGCGTGGACAGCAACAGCTCTGTGAAATCCTCAGAGAGCTCAACAAAAGTCACAAAGCTGGGAAGCCCATTGACCCCAGAACAAGCTCTCAAGCAACATCGGCAGCAAATGACTACCTTGGAGCAGCAGGAGATCCACAACTATCCTGAGATCTACTTCCTGGGACCAAATGCCAAGAAAAGGCAGGCAGTAGCAGGGGGCACCAACAACAGTGGATATGATGATGACCAGGGGGGATACATCCACGTACCTCATGACCACCTTGCCTATCGCTATGAGTTTCTCAAGGTGATTGGCAAAGGTAGTTTTGGACAAGTGGCAAAGGTTTACGATCATAAGTTACAGCAGCATGTCGCCTTAAAGATTGTGCGCAATGAGAAGCGCTTCCATCGGCAAGCTGCTGAGGAGATCCGAATTCTGGAGCACCTGAAGAAGCAAGACAAGACAGGCAGCATGAACGTAGTCCACATGTTGGAAAATTTTACCTTCCGCAATCACATATGCATGACTTTTGAGCTGCTCAGTATGAATTTGTACGAGCTCATCAAACGCAACAAGTTCCAGGGTTTCAGTCTTCCACTGGTACGCAAGTTTGCACACTCTATTCTCCAATGCCTGGAAGCTCTCCATCGCCATAAAATCATCCACTGTGACCTGAAACCAGAGAATATCTTGCTGAAGCAGCAAGGCAGGAGTGGAATAAAAGTCATTGACTTTGGTTCCAGCTGTTTTGATCACCAGCGTGTTTACACGTACATCCAATCCCGCTTCTACCGAGCACCTGAAGTTATCTTGGGATCACGATATGGTATGCCTATAGACATGTGGAGCTTTGGTTGCATTCTGGCAGAGCTTCTTACAGGATACCCATTGTTTCCTGGTGAGGATGAAGGCGACCAGCTGGCTTGCATGATGGAGCTACTGGGTATGCCACCTTTGAAACTGCTGGAACAAGCCAAGCGTGCCAAGAACTTCATCAGCTCCAAAGGCCATCCACGATACTGCACAGTTAGTACACTTGGCAATGGCACCATAGTTCTCAATGGGAGCCGTTCTCGCAGAGGAAAAATGCGAGGTCCCCCTGGGAGCAAGGAGTGGGGAACGGCCCTCAAGGGCTGTGATGATGCCACATTCATTGACTTTCTGAAGAAGTGTCTGGATTGGGACCCTAGTACTCGTATGACACCAGTTCAGGCTTTAAGACATCCATGGCTCTACAAGAGACTGCCCAAGCCTGCACCTGGTGGTGAGAAGACTGTGGTGCCCAAACGGATCTCAGAGCACAGCACCTCCTTCCCTACCATCATCTCCAAGGTACCCCCCGTCATGAGCTCAACCAACAACAAACTGCGGACCACCATGATGGGGGACTCCACTGGAAGTATACCTTTTCGCACAGTGCTGCCGAAGCTTGTTTCATAGAGATTCCTTAGCTTTTCAGGGATAAAGACATATATGTAGCAGTTTTTAGAAGTGGATTTTTTCTTTTGTTTTGGTTGGTTCATTTTCTAAAAGAGTGTCAAAACTCACCATTTGGATTTTCAATGAAGTGTAACAAACAATTTTATACAAATATACTGTTTTTATCAAATGGCCTTCAGAGTGTGAAATTCAGGGCTGTTTTTTTACACCCTGCTTTTGAATCGAGTGCTGTTAATTGAGGTGGGTGAATTTTTTATGCTGACTGCCCCTTGTCCTGTCCTTTCTGAAGTTTACACAACTTCTGTTCAGACAATTGTACAACTTTAGCATCTCTAAGGGCTGTTTTGTGAGTTTGTAACATTATACTTTATAAGGGCTTAGAGTGAGTGTTTGCATTCATTTACAGCAGACTCTGATCCTTAATTAAAAAATAAATCTGTTTTAAAGCTCATGTCAAAAATGATCTTGATTTAATTCAGATGAGCATATTTCTAATTTTATTTGAATGTTATCCTCCCCAGTCACTCGCATCCCAGCAAGAGTTCAAACTCTCAGCTGTTTATGTCCACAAATGTAATGTTTTTGAGAAGTTGAGCATTGGATAAGTTGTCCTAGAACAAGATATGAGAAAGTTAGACTTTGGACATGGTAGTGCCAATTCCTGGGAAAGACCGGCACTGTTCCACAGTTGTTGTAGGAGCCTGTTTTTATCAGTGCTATTTTGAAAGATCTTGGTCAGGTTTCGCTGGAAGGCAGTAGGCATCACATGTTTGTCTGTACATGGTAGTATGCATTTCCTCGAAGCTGTTGAAGCAGTGCAATGTTTGCTCTAGGTGATGATAGATACCAAACAGCTAGCATGAGGACTTTTTAAATATGTTCATAGAAGTAGATTAGAAGTTTATGTGCATCACCGGATTCAGTTTGTATGACTATAGTGGTTCGTTGTTGCTTTGTTTGCAACCACAGCAACTATTTTTGTCATTCATTTGTATGATAGAAGATAATGCAGTGTAAATTCCCCTCCCCCAAAGCTCACCATCAGGACACTAAGTAGTTGATTTCCAGTGAGTCTGGTTCATTGTGTGGCCTGGAATATCTCTTTATAGTGACCTATTTTGTTCCCTTTCACTGTGAGGTTTACAGGAGATTCCTGTTCTTTATACAGTCCAGCATGCAGCACGTTCACCCACCCTCAATGGCGCTAACCAGTGTCTGCACTTTGAGTATTTGTCCACGTGAACCCATTAGGACAAACAATATATGCATTTGGTTGTTTGGAAAGTTGTCGTATGATCTATAGTATGTTTATTGACACTGCCTCACTCTTTCTAGCTGTGAATTGAGCACTGACTGCTTAGAAGCTAATTGTTTCAAGGTAAGACACTAATCTGCTGAAGGACTGTGAAAATGAACATCGCTTGACCCATTGGCCCTGACAGGTGTGTGTGCAAAGCATCTGTGCACTACCTGGACCAAGGTAAGAACGAGGATACCATGACAAGTCATTGGAAAAACAACATCATGTCTTTTCACAACTCTTTCTCAGGTTTAAACTCCTTTTGGGGGTTTACTGGACATTTATTTATGATTCCACACACCTAGAGGGTGTAAAGATGATCTAGCGTTCAAGTTTCATAAAAATCGAATGACTTTATAGATGTTGGTGCTCAAATTTAGACCATGAACTCCAGGTCTCCATAAGCGTCTAAGTCCAATAATAGTCTTTTTTTTTTTGGATTCATAGTCTCCCACAAAGGTTCAGTTGTCTTTTTTTGAAGACATCAGGGAAAGCATCCTGGTGAAAGTGGTTTAGTGTTGTTTCTACCTCTTTCTTGCTTGTGAAATCCATCTTGTATGTTCTGGAGAGATCTCTACTACACAAATAGCAGCATCTCGCTACACAACTTTCTACTTTGCTTCAGTGATCATGCCTGTTTGCATCATCATGAATTTTTCACCAAAGCACCCGCTCACATGGCTGTCTCTCTGTTTTTCGTCTCGCTGCGTGAACCCCTCAGTTCAGGGGAATCTAGTCTTGTGCCTTTTAACTGAATACACTTGACTAAATCATCAAGGCTCAGCACGGGATGACTAATGTTTCTCTTCCAGCTTTAATGGTCAGGGTTTTGTATTGCTTTTATTTCACCCTTTTATAGAGTTTTTACTGTTACTTATATTTTAAAGAGAAGTGAAAGAGGTAATGATGTCAATTTCCTTTATGTTGACTGTTGGCCATGTGGTTCAGAGCATGATAATCACAGGACGCATGTAAAAAATCGATAAAGTGAAATGGGGAAAGAGAAGATTTAAATAACAAAGTGTGTGTGAAAGTAACCAAATGATCTTGTATTAGTTTCTTTTTTTTAAAAAAAAAAAGAGAAATAAAAGATGGATTTACTATTGAGTTGTGTGAAATTTGTCCAGTTCTCCCTGACATTTAAAGATTTTGTTTACTTTGGGGTGATCCGTCCTTCTAAAGTAGGCATGACATTAAAATTTATGAACAAAAGAATCATGCTTCCATAGTAAAGTAGGGTGTATTTCAGTGTTATTCTGCATCAAAACCGAATGCATCAAACTGAAAGGGTATTGAACACACCTATGAAATATAATAGGCTTTATGCAAGAATGCATTCTAAAACATTATTGGAATTGTTTGTGGCCATTGTTTGCATACTTAAGTTATTATTCGTGACACAAGTGTTCTGGAAGTCAAAATCGCGCTCTCTTTGTTTTTAACTGTGTGGTCTTTATTGAACTTTTCAAGAGACATTTTGTGTGTCTACGGGTTTGGAGTATTAATTCACTAAGTGTTAAACTTTAAGCATTCGATTATTCATAACCAAACACAATTAAAACAAATAGGTGTCCTACATATGTTTCTAGCTGCTGTTATGTATCAGCATCAAAGCAGTAAAAAAAATAGTCAGGCAGACAGGCAGCTTCTGTGAGGTAATCTACTTCAGGTGGTATTGGTTATGTTGTTTTCAGTAGCTCGTTTTTTTACTTCTAATGCTTTTTTTTTTTTTTGTCCTTATAGTTTTTATAATCCTCATAAAATTTCAATTATAGTTCCAATTGGAAGTACTGAATGTTCACACTTTATAGAATATCCCATATTCAAAAGTAGGTCATTAGGTAAATTGATGTGGAGACACAACAGGATACTTAAAAACAGTCACAGACAGGAGGTCTGGAGATAATCAAAACAGAACTCTGATTCTCCATGAAGCATAAAATCGAGTGTCTTTTATAAACGGTGTTAGCCAGCCTCCCCGAAACTTGTTAAAACTCCTCTGAACGCAGCTTCAGAGAAGGCAAACCGGTCGGTTGCTGTGTTTGCATATGATGAGATCATAAACTTACCACAATATTTACATGTTCCAAATGGATGTTTCTCCTCATACGAACAACGTCACAATACAGTTGGTGAGGTATATTTCGTAATGGCAAAAATACCTATTTTAATGCAATCCTTTGCATTGCTGTCCCAGCCAATGTTGATGTCTAGACCTAAAATAAGCAATATATATTTCAGATGACTTCATGTTATCAATCAACCCTTCATCTTCCTTCCACTTTTGAGTTTCCTGAATAAGCTAAAGAAATCTTCTGTTAGCCTGATGTCTTTTGTAAGCCTTTCTAATGAAACTATAATATTGTTTTAGCAACCATAGGTACATTCGTATAAGTTACCAGTGCTCATGTTTAGCTGATATATTTAATGGTATCCCATTGTGTACAGGTGTGCATCTTACACACGTCCACCATTTTGTATTAACAGATGTGCAAGAAATGTTTACACTGAAAATTTCAATGTTCAACTGTTGTGTTTTGTGTAAGCTAAAAACATCAGATAACCTGTGTGATTTTTCTGACTTTAAAACTGAGAATGCTTCAGTGTACAAACTAAATGCAATATTCTACCCTTTTGAATGCTAGAAATCCATGTACAGGAACAGCAGACACGCAATGCGCATATGGGATTAATCAGAGCAGGTGTGTGACTATAAAAGCCTGTCTGGGGCAAGTCCTGACCGTCTCTTTGCCAGTCTTCAACATGTCCAAACAGGCTCAGAACAACAGTGCGTCAAGGTAGGCACTCGTACCTCATCAATCTCATTGAGATTTAGGGACAACGTGGTTGATTTAGCCTCATAAAACTGTCCTCTTAGTGGAGAGCAGATTAAGTCAATCCCATTAAGGATCCAACACACTGAACGCATAACCCATATGGACTCATTGGTGGACACGGTAGCCTGGTCCAAGTAGTTGCATCCTCCCTCCCTTCAGCCTTTGCGTCAGGGACAGTCTTCCAGGCTGAGGGTTTTACAAAGACTTAGTCCTCTGGCCATATGGAGCCTTTATGGGGGATTGCAGACCAGCAGTTGTGATGAGTGTCTGACCATCCATTAATGTTGCAAAGGGGTGATGAGGATGCAATGTGATTTTGCTTTGTTTTTACAGACATGGGCAAAATTGTTGGTACCCATACGTTGAAGAAGGAAAACCCATAGTGGTCACTGAATAACTTGAAACCGAAAAAAGCAATGATTAATCGAAAATAAATAAATGAAAATCAAATATTGCATATATTGATATTGTGCTTCAACCAAAGCATTATTAAAGGCAAACTACTGAAACTGGCAAGGACAAAATTGAAGGGTACCAACAATTTTGTAAGCGTTTTAGAGTTTTTTTTTTTTTTTTTTCTGAAACTTGTACAAAGCATTTAGCACCAGGTGAGCCACTGAGCAAGTTTACTACTATGTGTTTGGAAACTGAAGTTATCTTGTGTATAAGTGGATGGGAATGTAAATTAAAAAATGCAGGGTTGTCGTAACGTAACCCAACATTGGGTCACATATGGACATATCGAACTCTGAGTTTTTTTTTTTTGTTTTTTTTCAGGTAAAGGTCCCATAAAGAGCTTTGAAAAGTGCATTTTTGTTTGATGTGTGACATAATTTGACTGAAACATAAAGACGGGCCAGGACATAAAGCAGCTCCTCCTGAAGCCATCCAGCACAAAATGACAGAAAGAAAACAACAGCTGTTAGAATCCTGCAACTTCAGGGCAAACAATGACCTCAAGAAGAGATCCTTTTTGTTTATTCATGTTATCATCACATGCTTCCATGCGTTTTGATATCTCTCTATACTGCATGCTTTGAACTTAAATGACTCTACTTAAATGAATAGTTTGCCCAAAAAGTTAAATTCTTTCATCATTATGCACACATATATGCCAGTAAAATATATGTACACATTTATTCCAGAGAAATATATGTTCATATATGAATAAAACATATATGTACACATATATGCCAGAAAAATGTATGTTCATATATGTATACAACATTTATGTAAACACATAAGCCGGTAAAATATATGTACACATATATGCCAGAAAAATACATTTTCATATACAGTGCTCAGCATAATTGAGTACACCCCATTTTGAAAATGAATATTTTTATCCATTTCTCAATATAGGCAGTGTAATTTGATGCATTTAAACAAAACAGATTTATTAAACAGATATATTTATTAAAATAATATTTTAGTCACCAAACATCTTTAGAAATTGAAAGATAATACAATTAAATTCAAGCAAAATATTGCAAAAAAATGAAATAAAATACAACCTACAAAATTTCAACTAAATTTGTAATTTTTTTTGCTTCTCTTGATTTTTCCTCTTTTTAAAACATTTATAACATATAAATTGGGCATCACGGTGGCGCAGTGGGTAGCACGATCGCCTCACAGCAAGAAGGTTGCTGGTTCGAACCAAGAAGGTCGCTGGTTCGAAGCCCGGCTGGGTCAGTTGGCATTTTTGGAGTTTGCATGTTCTCCTCGTGTTGGCGTAGGTTTCCTCCGGGTGCTCCGTTTCCCCCACAGTCCAAAGACATGCGGTACAGGTGTATTGAATAAGCTAAATTGGCCGTAGTGTATGTGTGTGAATGCAAGAGTGTATGGGTGTTTCCCAGTGTTGGGTTGTGGCTGGAAGGGCATCTGCTGCCTAAAACATATGCTGGATAAGTTGGCAGTTCATTCCGCTGTGGCGACCCCTGATTAATAAAGAGACTAAGCCGAAAAGAAAATGAATGAATGAACATAAATTTGGGTGTACAGTACTAGTTTTTGGACCGTTATCATAAGTTATTTTGTTAGATAAGCTCCAGATTTGGCTTCAGTACTGACTAATCTAATGTATGTGCACAAATATAATATTGTATAGCTTCCTATTAAAAATATAAATTTAAAAGATAGATTTGTGAGGGGTGTACTTATATATGCTGAGCACTGTATGTATGCAACCTATATGTACACGTTTATGTGTAATGTACACATACATGTATACAAAATATATGTACATATCCCAGGAAAATATGTTCATATATATGTATAAAACATAAGCCGTTGTCTGTCATGATCTTTTTCCCTATACTGCGAATGTCAATGGTTACAGGTATTCAACATTCATTAAGGTAGGAAGGTTTGGAACCACTTTGAGGGTTAGTTATCAGTGAGTAGATTTTACATATTGGGTGAATTATCCTTTTATCGTTGATTTCATTAAGTTCTTAGAAAGCCATTAAAAAGGGCAAAGCATTTCGTCCCTCCAATTTGATCTTACTGATGCTAGTTAGTTTTATAAAAGCCAATTTGAAGCCCAGTTCAGGATTTTATATGCTTGTTAGCTGGAGGGGATCTAATAAAAATGGTAGAACAATATTTGATTGCGTCAGCGATGAAAACAAACAGATCTCACCGTATTCCCACCTGGATCTGAGCATCGCTCATATTGACACGTTTCATTAGCCGAACCAAATGCGTCAATACGAAGTGGGTCATAAAGTTTTTACACTCTGTTATTGCAGTGTGTTTTCCTATAAAAAGCAAGCCATGTCATTATTGTGACAGTTGTTGAGAGAGTCGACCAAGCAGGTCTACTAAAACCGTGACCTTTCTGAAAGGCTGTTTATCTAGAATTAAGGCTGCACAACAGGCCTGAGAAGTTCTGTCTTACAGCAACTACTGTGGAACAAAATCTTTCAGGCTTGACAAGCTTGCTAAATATGAATCATTCATCTGCGGTATGCTCTACCAGACAAGAAAAAAATCTAATTCAAATGCCCTCATTGCGTTTCCGTTCTGATGATGCTTTCAATTTTGCTATTGGGTTGGGATGGTAGTATATTAAAGCTTGCCCTGCCCCCTTCACAAAAACACTTGTGCAACTGCGGTCTTAAAAACACATGTCCACACAAGCCGCACGCCAGTCCCCACAACTGTGGAGCATGGTAAACAGGCTGAAAGGTGGGGCCGCATTTTAGGAACATTTGTCCCACAACCCGAACATTCCACATTCCAGTGCTGTAGCAGAGCCTCATAACAGCAGCTCTGATCTTGAGTTCAGTCACCGACACACACACTCCAGAGGTGGATATACTTGTGGTCCACTTGTGTTACCCCAATAACACAAACTCATTAACATAGGTTTTGGTAATATACCACACGTGCAATCGAAAGAAATAAATTGTAGCAATTATCTTTTTAAATGGTACACTAAAAATTTATATGACAAAAAGTCATGACTACAAATGTTTTTTTTTATGTTACTTTAACTTATTTTAATAATTTGATCAGGTTTCAATTAGATTTTTTAAGTTATTCAAAGTTTAACTTAATATTTTTAGTCAGTTGGATTAATATTAGTTGAGATGACTAGAAAAGTTCATTTGATTCAACTAAAGAAAATAGGGCAGCATGTTTTTTTTTAGTTTAAGGGAGGTCTGATTTTTTAGTATATTAACCTACTGAGATTAAAGAAAAAAGCTAAAAAATGATAGTAATAATAGTAATAAATAATCAATAAAATAAGACAGGTTTGAATTAAAAATTAATGAAAGATTTAATCAGAATAAACACAGATAAAACAAATATAAAAATCAAATAATCATACAATATTTATTTATAATATATATTAAAAACAATATATGAGCAATATCATATGAGTAGCAGTGCAATGTGGCTGTATATGTGGCTGTATATCGCACTGGTGGGAGGCGTGGGCCTTAGTGTCCCACCAGTGACGATATATATAGCCACATCGCACTGCTACAAGTGCGATATTGCGTTTATACAACAGTTCGACGGCATAATCGTGTATATAAAAAAGAAAATCAAACACAGAGAGTCTCAAAACCCTTTTGTAAGAGGAACTACTTTCTTCCGCCATTTCTTCATATCTGCAGCTGACGTCAGAACAGCAGAAGCAGTTACTAATACACCAACGTCACTTTAGAGCTAGTATTTGAATAATTCTCTAGCGTAATGTCTAAAGTGATGACAAAACAGGTGATTTTGCTCACATTTTAAGATTATAAGGCTGAACGGCATGAAATGCCATCAGTCTACAGAGATTTCCCAGTATTGCTCTGTTGCAATCAGGAGATCACAATATTACTATGGTATAAATACAGCACTACAACATAGATAGAAAGTCATTTACCTGTTTAACCTTCCTGTCGTGTTCGGGTCAAATCTGGCCGGTTTACAACTTAAAACATTTAAATATTGTGTTTTACATCTTATTGCCTCAAGGCCTTATGATATCCTTCACACTATGCACTTGAACATATAAAAGTGATGATCAACTCTTTCATTGAATTGTGAGTGATTTAATCAACCTTGTTACACCTGTGGTGTTCCCGGTCAAATGTGATTGCCATAGGAAATGAATGGGTAGCCAGACTATATTCATCCATCAGACAGAAAACATCCCCATACACACCACCCCAACTCACTCACTCACTCACTCACTCACTCACTCACTCACTCACTCACTCACTCGCTCACACATTTCAGACTGAACAATGTCTTGTGCAGGTACACATCTCTTTTCTGTGCTTATGTGCTGATCCTCCAGCCTGATCTCACAAGAAAATTTAACTATTTTTCTTTTTGTCCGTTTAGTGGCTAATTTGTACAAGTTCAGTCGTACGAAAATTTACGATTTTAAAAAGGAGGCATGGCACCCAAACCAACCGTCATTGGGGGGTGAGCAAATCATACTAAATTGTAGGAATGAGATCGTACAAATTCACACGAATTAGCCACTAAATCAAAAAGTTTCGAATAGCCATGAGAAAGCGTTGGATCCTCCCAGGTGAATCAACTTCCTGATGAAACAATGTATCATATCTTCACACAGACTAGACAGGTGTCTGTTATGTGGACCCATCTCTCTCTGTGTGTGTGTGTGTGTGTGTGTTCCTTTCTTTCTTTCTTTCTTTCTTTCTTTCTTTCTTTCTTTCTTTCTTTC
>CAIGQV010017532.1:14251835-14292345 GCA_903798115.1 Danio jaintianensis
TTCTTTCTTTCTTTCTTTCTTTCTTTCTTTCTTTCTTTCTTTCTTTCAGCAAACCTCTGGGTCTAACAGGGGCACTTTTAGCTTAGCTTAGCATCAATTTTTTATCATCTCGCTCAAAAATTACCAAAGTAAAACTAGTGCTAGTTCTGTGTCTATACCCTCAGTCACTATTCTCATCATTAGTACACTAATATAGTCCAATTGAAGGACTGAAAGAAAATTCGAGCACTCAGTATGGAAAGGATACTGTTTTGTTTGTGCTTTGCTGGTCGATAAATCATTCAGATGGATTAAAATGTCAATTTCTTTGGTCAGACCCTGTGACAGTTATTTTAGCGAGCTGTCTATTGGTAATGAAACAAAGTATTTTGATTTCTGTCATCTATTGTTCATTTTGTAATACATTTTCAGTGCCTATTTGTATTTTCACTGCAGTTATTTTATGTCTAATTCTATAAATTAATGTTAAACACTACTTTAAGACATTGTTCACAGCTAAAGAATGTTGAATAAAAATTTGGTGGTGAAAAATGTTTTTTTTGTGCTAATTTAAGAGCAGTTAAAACAGACTGGTCAATTTTGACCCGGAACACTAAAGTAAGGGATGGGATGTGAACACAATTGAAGGGTTAATAATGATTTGATCAGCTGTAGTTTGAAATTACACTGTTTCTATCTTAGGGCTTATTATGTGGTCTGTGTCGCCATCTTGTGGATGAACGGATGAACATTGTCAGCCGACTTTGCTCAAAGACAGGCTAATGGTTGCCGACGTGTTGTCTCTCAGAAATAAACTGCATAGTTGCAATCTAAACAGCTACATTCTCGACTAAAAAAGCCTCAAAAGTACATTATGTTGTCCAACAGCAGCATATATATATATAGAGATATATATAGATATATATATATGATGCGGTGGCGCAGTAGGTAGCGCTGTCGCCTCACAGCAAGAAGGTCGCTAGTTTGTGCCTCGACTGGGTCAGTTGGCATTCGCTGCGTAAAACATATGCTGGATAAGTTGGTGGTTCATTACGTTGTGGCGAAAAGAAAATGAATGAATGAATATATATATCATAATGTGTGTGTGTGTGTGTGTGTGTCGAAAAATTGAACAATCATAAAATAATTTTTTATATTATACATGAACAAATGTAATATATAAAATAATGTTAAAATAATCAAATAGCAATCAAATATTTTCATGTAATATTTTTGACCCATTTATAAAATTAATTTCTTGATGCAGGAAAATGTAAAAATGTCTTTTAGATTTTAGGATAGGATCTTTCACATGCAGATAATCATATAGATCTGAATGCACTGAAAATTACAGAATCATAGATAATAAACTATACCTCCTAATGTGTGTGTGACTACAATTTTTATTATATTATATTTAAACTTACATTTTATTTATCTTTTTCAATTAAAAACAACAACAAAAATGTAATCATTTTCATTCATTCATTCATTTTCCTTCGGCTTAGTCCCTTTATTCATCAAGGGTTGCCCTTCCAGCTGCAACCCAGTACTGGGAAACATCCAGACACACTCATTCACACACATACACTAATTTAGTTTATTCAATTTACCTATAGCACATGTCTTTGGACTGTGGGGGAAACCGGAACACCCGGAGGAAATCCACTCCAGCACGGGGAGAACATGCAAACTCCACACAGAAATGCCAACTGACCCAGCCGGGACTCAAACCAGTGACCTTCTTATTGTGAGGCGACAGTGCTAACCACTGAGCCACCGTGTCGCCCTAATCATTTTTAATGACAATAAATAAACAAAGGTTTGTTCAAAGGTCTTTGTACTGGTATTCTTCAATATTATCAGTGGGTTTTTTTTTTATGATCAACTTCCTCATTCATGTTTCTTGATCACTGTCTCTGTGTGTCTGTCATCTGTGTTTTGCTGATTTGTATGGCTGATCTCAGCACAGGCTTCAGACGCCCCTGAAATAGTTCATGAGCCCACAGTCTGCCTGGAGAGCAGCAAAATGACAGCATGTTCTTCTTTTGGATCCTCCGTCTGAGGAGTGTCTGCCTGGGAACCCCGGATTTTCTGCCTCAACTTATTTCTGAGGCAAGAAAAAACGTGTTGTTTTTTCTTTAACGGAGACCCTCATTAAAAAAAGTCACAGCATCTGCTCTCAATTTTCACTCTTCCTGGCTCCCCAAATAATTTCCTTGCTCTTTTCTGATAGTGTTGACTGGCACAGTTCTTAAAGAGGCCACAAAATTGACATCACTGTTCGGTGACGCAACTCGCTCAAGTTGCTCTCTATATCTGCCATCATAACACTAACGCTTAAATAGACAAGAGACATCAACACCAATCTAACAAGAGAAGCTTTCATCATGCCAACAGTATGAGCACTGAGGTTTATTTGAAGGGCTTTTCATAGTTATTTTTCTTCTGTAATATATGGCAACATTAAAACAAATCCTAAAGAAACATACTTATTGACATTATAAATGAACAGAAATGCGGAATCCCCTCATAATATGGGATTTCACCGAATTTGGAAATATTTAGGAAGATTAAATCAAAATTAAGTTAGAAAAGTTTTGAGTTTCTGCTGTTTCAAAAGTGAACTGCAGAGGGTAAGCGAGTTTTAAAAATATCCAGCCTGATGTCACGTAAATATTTTACATGTTGTCAGAAAAGAGGCTAATTAGAACAAATACATATGAATTTATTCATATAAAAGTGTATGATTTTTAAAGAGAAGCATATCCCCAAACCTCTACCTCTCATTGGGGGGATGAGCAAATCATACTAAAATCTGTAAATGAGATTGTACAAATTAATACGATTCAGCCACAAAATCAAAATGTTACAAATTAATTTCAATGTCTGATAGTTCTTTAAAGAACTGTTTTGGGAGGTTGTCAATTGATTGACTGTTTATTTGTTGAACCCCAAATTCACATTATTTTACTTATTTTTAAATAATTTACAGTTGTCCTTAAAAACTACTTTACCCACAAGGCTATGTAGAAAAGTCTACCAATCAGAGTTGCAGGAAGCAAAGTGTGCTTCGCCCACTTCCATGAAGCACTGCAAATGACATAAATGACTAGTCAAACACTCCATACACTCTCAAAATACTTTCATATTGGTACATATGCATATTTTGCAATAAACCTGAAAAATATTGTTTATATATATTATCATTTTTAATTTGATTGTCGTTTATATGCCTCATTGTAGTTGTTGCCTTCCATTACCCGATTTTCATATCATTATTTGTTAAAATTAAAGTATAATGTTGGTATTCTCATAGCTGGTTTAGCATTAGTTTTTTCATTAAAAAATTCTTTAAGGAAGACTTTTTAAATGAAAATGAATAGTAAAAACTAGTATAATAGTTTTCACAGCCACTTTTTTAATATGTTGGGGTTTTATTACAGAAAACAAAAATACAAAATCATATCATATACAGAAAGTGAAGCATCTTTGTCAAATGTAATTCATTCATTTGAAAAGAAAGAAAAAAATCACTTTTGTGATTTTGGTTACTAAAAACTTAATAAAGCATGTCTCATAGGGCCTTATGGAAAAAGGAGTTTTGATCATATCTGACCTTTAATGCACTAAACAGACTGAATATACTGCTGTTTACAAAAGAGACAGAACTTTTGGATTGCAGCCCCGTTCTCTCAGGAATGGTTTTGTTCTGAAGCAGCCCTATGAAAATTGCTGTTAGCGTCCCGTGAGTGGCCTACTTTCCCCCTGGACAAGCCTCTTGTTCATGGTGTGCTCCATAAACATATAATTGGGGTATGAATTTTGTGCAACTTATGCAAGTGCTTCGCGCAAACCTGATTCAAAACACTTAATAAAGGGCACCGTTTTGGATGCTTGTTGTCAGTGATTTTTCACGTGTCCAAATTTGCCTTTTTGCTTGTAAATAAAGCCATGATGTGAATTAACTGCTTAGTGTAGAAACAGGGTCTACTGTATGTACACTGTAAAAAAATGAATGACAAAAAGTCAAGACAACACATCTTTTTATGTTGATTTAACTTATTTTAGTAAGTTAATCGTGTTTCAACTGAATTTTTGAAGTTATACGAAGTTTAACTTAATATTTTTTGTCAGTTTGATTGATGTAAGTTGAGATAACTAAAAGGTTAATTACATTCATTCATTCATTTTCCTTTGGCTTAGTTCCTTATTTATTAGGGGTCGCCACAGCGGAATGAACCACCAACTATTCCAGCATATGTTTTACGCAGCAGATGCCCATCCAGCTGCAACCCAGTACTGGGAAACACCCATACACACACGCATTCACACACACACTCGTCCATTACGGCCAATTTAGTTGATCCAATTCACCTACACCGCATGTCTTTGGACTGTGAGGGAAACTGGAGCATCCGGAGGAAACCCACAGGAACACAGGGAGAACATGCAAACTCCACACAGAATTGCCAACTGGCCCAGCCGGGACTCGAAGTGGCGACCTTCTTGCTGTGAGGTGACAGTGCTAACCACTGAGCCACAGTGCCGCCCAAAAAGTTAATTTGATTCAACTAAACAATTTAAGTCAGCAAGAATTGTTTTTACAGTGTAGGTTTCAACCAGGTTATCTCACAAGTATCTCAAAAGTAACTATTTTACATCTTGTCAGAAGTTCTTAATTCTTAAGAAAAAGCATTACTTTTTAAACCCCACCCCTAAACCTACCCTTATTGTGGGATGATCAAATTGTACTAAAAGGTGTGAATGAGATCGTATAAATTCATATGAACCTAATTCTATAATAGATGTATGTTATGTATGATGTAATTATAGATGTCTATAATTCATTCATTCATTTTCTTTTCGGCTTAGTCCCTTTATTAACCTGGGGTCGCCACAGCAGAATGAACCGCCAATTTATCCAGCGGATGTTTTACGCAGCGAATGCCCTTCCAGCCGCAACCCATCACTGGAAAACATCCATACACACTCATACACTACGGACAATTTAGCTTACCCAATTCACCTGTACCGCATGTCTTTGGACTTGTGGGGGAAACCAGAGCACCTGAAGGAAACCCACGCGAACACGGGGAGAACATGCAAGCTCCACAGGGAAATGCCAACTGACCCAGCCGAGGCTCGAACCAGCGACCTTCGTGCTGTGAGGCGATTGTGCTACCCACTGCGCCACCACGTCGCCCTAATTACTATTACTCAGTTCTTAATTGCATGATACCTGTTAATACACTGTTAAAGCACTTTTTATTTAATTTATTCCTTTATTCTATATAGTCATGGCCAGTACATGCTGGGATGTATACAGATTTTGTTACATTTTTTTACTTATGTTTTTAAAGTTATAAGTTGTAATAAATGTTTATTAATTAATTAATTAATTTATTACATTTTAAGTGCAGGTAGCTGGTTATGCTTTTAATTAATAAATTATATATAAAACAATATATTTATTATTATTATTTTTATTATTATTATTATTATTTATTTATTTATTTAATTTTTATTTCTATTATTTTTAATGAGTGCGTGCATTTTTAAATTGTGCAGGCCTGATTATTTGATATGCAATAAAGGGTCAAGCCGACTCTCGGACAGAACATATTGTGCATAGACATTGTCTCATTTCACAGGAAGCTTGTTGCTAAGCATCACTGTTGCTAAGTAAACAAGTTATTTGTAGCCAGTGTCAGGTTTCAGCTGGGAGGGTGCGACGTCAAAAAACCAAAAGAGAAAAAAAACAAAAAACATCCTGGACTAGATTACAGGTGACTTTTGTTCCTGCCTGAAGATTTTGTCTTCCCTGTAATTCACAAATACACAGGAGTGCTGCTTGTTCTTCTTTATCTGACAAAGAATTATTCAGATCTTTGTTAATATCATTGTCTGGTTCAGCAGGTTTGAGATATTAAAAGGATTCTTTTAGAAGGCAACACTGTAGACAAATGGGGATAAAATTGATAAATATTAGTAAATCGGATTTATAATCAGCATGTATCAGTTCAGGATTGCTGCCATTGCATTTTAGCCAATAATGGGATCTTTGTGGCTATAAAAAGAGTTTTATGGCTAAAGTCATCAACTATACTTATTTATAGTCTTCATAGATACACTACTGCTGGTAAGAGTTCAAAGTTTTAGTAAGATATATATATATAAATCCAATAAAGGTAATATAGTGGAATATTTAACAAATAAATATATAAGTTTATACATAAAAAGGACATAAGTTTCAAATGTTAAAATCAGGATGAAATATCCACTTTCAGAGGCTGTCGAAAACACGTTATTCGAAAAAAACCTAAAAAAAATTGTAAACAGCCAAAACAGCAAATAATGTAAAACGTCTTGATTTTAACTCAAACCCAGAGTGCTTGAAATATAAGATATATAAGATATAAAATATAAGGGCTATAAGAGCACAAACAAATGCTGCTTCTGTCTGTATCCTTCTCAATTGTCTACTTTCATTTTCATGAGTAAATTGTGTGTATTTATTTTTAAATATTTGAAATATCAGAAAATGGCCATACAAACACCTAGACCCTCCCCTCAAAGAAATTAGATTGAAAGTGACAGATAAAAAGACTAGGTGAGGAGAGATGTCAACATACAAAAAGAGTAATAATGAACTGTTACATTTTGAAAAATTGGTTTTAAATAGAAAATTAACTCAAGATGTCACAAAATAAATGTGACAACAACATTTTTTTAAAAGTAAGCAATGCAGCCTTACTACACATAAAAATAGAACAAGCAAATAAGTCTTTCTACCTGATATTAAATTAATTATATAAAAACTAATAATGAACAATTTAAAAGAAAATACTGTTTTGTTATGTTTTATACCTCAAAAACATGTTTCACTCATTAATATTTTAAATTATAATTTGTGATCCTGGACCACAAAATGCAATAAAGTCTTAAGTTGCACATATTATTTCTATTAAGCCAGAAGTCATTGGTATATTAATAAAGATCCTGTTTCATGAAGCCATTTTGTAAATTTCCTGCTGTAAATACATCAAAACTCAATTTAGTAATGTGCATTGCTAAGCACTTTATTTAGACAAATTTAAAGGTGATTTTCTCAGTATTTCAATTTTCTTGGACCCTCAGATTGCAGATTTTGAATATGCTGTATCTTAGCCAAATATTGTTGTGTATATCCTAACAAACCATACATCAATGGAAACAAAATGACACTTATGTTTCAAAGTCAATCTTATAATAATTTCTGAGAACACTTACTATATAATTATACCAAAATATTATGCACACTTTCATGAGACTACAACTAAACCAAACCTAAAAAAAATATCAGGCTGAAAGTGAAAGTTTAAAACACCAGGAAATGTTTCCTTCTTCTACTGGTGATCTGAATGACAAAAACACATTGTGATACCAGGTGTAAACAGTGCCTTTGTTTGCTGCATATGAGGAAATGGTGAAGGAAGGCCAGGCTCTCTGTGTGGAGCAGCTGTTGGTCATTGTTGTGCAGCCACGCTGATCACTTAGTGCTTTCCCATGTCAGCAGGACTGGGCTCAATGCAAGGCCTTGAAGGGCCCTATCCGTCTGCTCATGACAGGACACTGTTCACAAGTCTCCTTTTCCACTGGCCCAAGGTCAGTTTTATAGCATATAGCAGACTAGATTTAGATAATTATGTGGGTCAGTTCAGCTGGTCATGGATCAGTATTAAAGGAAACAAGACAGCAGTGGGGTCAAGGTAAGCGAGGGAGTCCAGCTCATCCGCTCTGCCAGATCCACAGCAATTAACAAGACACTTGATCAGGGATTAAACAGCCGCCACTAACAGATTGAAGGCCAAACAAACAACAAACAGTCATAATAAATTCGTCATTCAAACAGAGGGGTTATTTGGTGCAGTCCACCTTTATTACTCATGTAAGAACAGGGCATGGCCATTGTAACTTAAATGTGTTGAGATATCCGGTCTCTTTCACTTCAATACATTTTTAACCATGCAAAACTGATTGTTATGCTGATCGGTATTGGAAACTGGTATTTTCTTATCATCATTTCTTTTAATGTATTGTTGTCATAAACATACTAGTTTGTAGTGCAAATAGTTTGACTGTTTACTACCTTTTGTTATTCCTAGTCATTTAGCCATAGCGGCTTTCACATTCATCGAACACATTCACAGAAAAGAGCTTAATTCTGGATTGAAAGATACTGTAAGTGGATTGATTGGATGACCTTTTAGTCATCAGTTCAGTCACCGTTTGGGACATTTTAATGATCTAAACAACTTTTTTCCCACTTTGAAGAACTTTTTTTGGAATGTAAAATTCAGATGGATGTTTGGGTTCTTTGTGGAACCTTTGAGAGCTTATCACCGTGATGTTGGTTGTAAGATTAAGAAAAAACCTAAAAGGTTCACCCAAAAATTAAAATTCTGTAATTAAATACTCACCCTTATTTCATTCCAAACCCCTAAGACCTTCATTCAGAACACAAATTAAGATATTTTAGATCTGAGAGCTCTCTGACCCCCCATAGACAGCAACTCTCACGACATGTCCAGAGGAAGAACCAAAAACATTGTCAAAACATGTCATGTGACTTCAGTGGTTCAATTATACGAAGCTCCAAGTACATTTTGTGTGTTGGTACACAAAAGAGTTCTTGTATTATTACAGTCGAACCACTGAAATCACATGAAATGTTTTGACAATGTTGAATGTTTCGGTAGCTGTTGCTGTCTATAGAGGATGAGAGAGGTCTCTGATTTAAATATCTTTATTTGAGTTCTGAAGATGAATGAAGGTGTCAGGGGATTGAAAGGACATGAGGGTGAGTAATTAATAACAAAATTTTCCTTTTTGTGTCAACTAAAACTAAAATGTATGAACTGTGTTTCTTCCCTAATCTGATGCTGCGTTTTAACTTCGTCTTTAACACATCTAAATGCCTAAATGCATTTAGTTCCTGTCATATAATTGGCTGATTAGGTATGTGCCTGTATATATCTTCTATGAATTTTAAAATCTGAAAACACAGATTTTAATGCCTCTGACATTTCAAGGTCTTCCATGACTGTACAAACCCTAAATAACCTCTTTCTCATTGCCTATAAACATCTAAAGTGGTTTAAATGATCTTTTAAACCCTTATTTGTTCCCTTAGAGAAAGTTATAGGGTTAGTTCATTCAAAAATGACAATGTACTCCCTATTTACTCTCCGTCCAGTGTCTCCTTTATTAGTTTCTTTTTCTATTGAATCACAAAAGAAATAGACTGCCATAGTAGCAAAAGCAAATAGTACAGAAGTCGATGGCTGCATTTTCAGACAGAAAAAGAAACTCAAACATGTTTGTGACAAGTGAATAAACAATGGCAGATTTTTAATATATGGGTAATTTATCCCTGTGACGTTTTTGAGACTTCTACTGAAACAAGCCTGCAATAGAATTTTCCATTGTTCACTAAGGTATAAAAACCGTATATGAGGTGTAACTGCATTCTGTAGTTCAAGGTTACTTGACTATTGCATTGTCTTCGTTCTCTGTACAGGAGACATCTGTGCACACTATTTGCGTTGAAGTCTAATTGGCCAAGAGGCCTTGCTAGGGGTTATTCATTTAATCCTATTAGGCTGTGAAATCTACACTGAAACATGAGGCTTGTATTTGCAGCAATATTAGAATGTGATACTTATGCCAATGTCTGAGGCATGGCAGTTTATTTATAACACTCTCCTCTGGACGACGTGGAGAGGGATTAGTTTTGAGAGAGGTTACTCTTCATGCAAGAATGATAAGGAAACACCTCAGATGGCCTTTGGTTCAAATACCCCAAGATGGCCATTGTGTATGCATGAGGAGAGGCTGAGGTATAGTGCCCATCCCAGTGTGTCTGAAGGGCGGACAGCATGCCAAGAAGGCCTCAATGTAGCTCAGGTGGATAGCATTAAAAATGCATTAATATGCTAAATATATTCAATTCAAATATATAACAGTGAATTGGTATAAATAACAGTGAATTGGTGAATACTTATAGTGTTTTTAAACTATACTATTGTAAAGTACTTGAAATATTCGCTTGTGATAATCCTATAGTTGCTACAACTATAGAACAAATATAGCAAAATAGGCTAATTACCCAATAGTACACTATGTGTTCTACAATTATATGTATTATACTACAATACCACACAGTTTACTGTAGTAAACCTAAAGTATGCTACAGTCTTTATTGTAGGTTATCTGTTCACTGTAGGTAATACTACAGTATACTGTAACATTCAATAACAAAGTGTTAAATATATATATTAGGTGTGTAACAGTACGGTACGGCAACAGGAATAACAAATCCTCAGTACTTGCTTTTTCTGTTTATTTTGAACAGGCAGAAGTGTTTTGTCACAATCAGCTACAGAAGTGAAGAGCTTCTTGTGACGCAAAAGTACAAAATAAACACAATAATGAAAAATAAAACTTTATAATTAGAAAAATGTGTATTAAACTTTCAAAGATTAAGCTCTCAACCCTCTCCTAAATCAAAAGAAAAACAACAATTGTGTATTAAATTTAAGATTCAGTAAAAAATGACACCTCTTTTACTGAAAATGCATCCATAACAGCAGGTGCAGCGGAGAACAACTGTTCAATATTATGTGTGTGTGTAGAGAACGCACTCACTTACTCACAGACTGACTCACAAGATGAGACAATATCTTATTTTTCCATTGTTTAAGATGTGCATGACTGTTATGCACTTGCGTCTTCCAGCATCACATTTTTTAAACTTGCATTTAGACTTGTAGACATGGTCATAGATCTTGGTTCATTCAAAATCCCAGTAGATGAGCAGTTTCTGAAATACTCAGACCAGTCAATCTGGTAGCAACAACCATGCTACATTCAAGGTCATTTATAGGATAAGTTCACCCAATAATGGAAATTATGTTATTTCAATCCCTGTAGGCCTTCAATCATCTTCAGAACACAAGTTAAGATATTTTGTATGTAATCAGAGCTCTCTCATCATTCATAGACGGCAAAGCTCATGGGACATTCCAGAAAATGAAGCAATATTCAGAATAGCACCTATTCAAAACTACTTTTCAAAAAGGTGGTGTGTATGTGTATAATACATGCATAATACATGATCTGATCTGATCAATACAATAATTAAGAACAATTTACCATTGCTTAAGACTTTGTGCTGTCCTCGAAATTCTCATCATCTCTTCAAATCCTCATAGATATACCTAATAAAGTGGCCGATGTTCGTGTGAATGACTCCAGAGTTGATCATATGGAGAGAGCTGCTGTATATTTTATCTAGGGCAGTAGGCAGGCTGGAGTGTTAAGTGTTGAAACGTGACTGAGATCAGGACAGGTCAAGGATTAGCGAGCCACTGGACTTAAACTGACCCGGTCAATGTAAGGAAATAAATAAGCGATTCAGCGAGAGTGCTCAAAGCATGAGGCCTCTACTGGAGCAGAATGGGGAAGAGGAAAACATCAGTTTGGATGGGGTACTTTTATAGACTTTGAGTAGATTAACAATGTCAAAAAGCAAATACAGTACTTTTATCTCGACTGAAGTTGCAAAGACTGTCCACAAGCATTGCAGCATTATCGGGGTGACTTGTGTTTCAGGAGTAATCTTGCACACAAGTGGCTCTTGTAATCTAAATGCAGGATCAGAAGGTTTAGGCGGATTTGGCGTCTGTGCCCATGAAGCACAGGCATGAACCGATAGATCTGTAAGATGAAGCAAGTGGCTCACATTTCCTTACTGCTGCTGGCCAGAACCGATCAGAGATCAGCTGGGTATAGAAATAGAGAGTCGACAGCAGGTGTGGGGATCTGTTGTACGTCAGCGTGTGCCTCATAGATTGGATAGTCTGCCAATAGGTCAGAAAACAAAAATGTCACCTTCCTCGCATGCTACAAAAGAACATCATTGGAATGTTATTTAATTACATCTATATTTCTCTTATTGTTTTATTATCTTATTGTTTTATTATTGTTTTATTGCCTTATTGTTCTGCCAACAAAAATAGTTGCAAGCTAAACAGTAGATGTACTGTAACACCAATTAACAGATGTTTTGATATAACAGATATCAGTTTCCAGCATTGTATGATTCAATGATCTTTTCCTTTTATTGACACTTTTGAATAATTGGATTATGGGACCTTGAGCTCTGCTCTGACTGCTTTACATATTAGAAAGATAAACACTTTTTTAAAAGCATTTTTAGTAGTTTGAAGCTGTCTGGTTTGGTATTACCAGCCTGATCTCACAAGGAAATGTAACTATTTTATGTTTTGTCAGTTTAGTGGCTAATTCGAACGAATCCGTACGAGTTCAGTCATACGAAAATGTATGAATTTTAGAAGGAGGCGTGACACCCAACCCCATCCCTAAACCCAATCGTCATTGGGAGATAAGCAAATCGTACTAAATTGGACAAATTAGCCACTAAATTAAAAAGTTACGAATTGCCAAGAGATAGCGTTGAAATTACAGCAACAAAACAAAAAAGTTAATGAGCTGCCAGTACTTTTTTGTTCTTTTACAGATCTGTGTGTGTATATATATTATTTTTAATACAAACTATTATTTTAAACTGCTAAAATGTCAATAAAAGTCACTTTGTTAAACTGTAGAGCTAAAAAAAAAAATAGATTAAGATCTACAGATGATTCAATGACTCATTTTTAACACCATGTTAAGAATGGTGTTAAGAACGTAACGTCTTATATATTATATTTGAATAAATCAGTTGACAGCCGTTTATTACCAACTAATGATATAATCACTTAGGAACAATTAAATAAATACATTTGAAGTAATTAAATGTATTTAAAGTTTATTCTGTGATAGCATTGCAGAAATTTCCTTTGGTCTTACTGGGAATTTTTGTAAATCTACTTAGAAACAAAATGCATTGTGAACAGCATAGAAAAAAAACATATGTCAAAATCTTAGATATTCAATATATAGTTCACGGATGTTTGTTCACTGCCCTGATGAAATGACATGTTTAATTCTGTTCGCTATTCTGTCAACCTATAGTCTTTGCCAACCTGGCTGGCTCCCATCTAGAGTAGTGGGTTACTGGGTCTGGAACTACAGAGACGCAGACTTGCCTGAAAGTTTATCTGAGGCCTATTTGGAAAAACAATCCCAAATCAGTTGTACAGGACAACTGGAGCATCTTAGCCTTGTCATCAGTTTGCTCCAGTGACTGAGAAGTGAAGTGTAAAGTGGGCCAGTTTTTGTAGCTGAGTGAGAACCAAGAGAACCTGGCACCCAGAAGTAGGCTAACAAATTTCTGCCATCAGGCCCTTTGTTGTTTATGCAATTGGCACAAGGGGGACATGACAGGCATTTACATGTGACTCAAACGTGCAAGTTTGGAGAGTGTCCACACGGAGCCCATGGTGCCCTACTAACCTATCAGGTCTTTTTGGTGTTTTATGAGAACCCTTCATTGTACATCAACAAAATCAATGTGGGACGATTTCAAAAACTCAAGCACAAAGAACTGATTGTTTAGCATTCAGTTCAGTCTACAGAATATACAATGCATTGTGTAGTGGGCAAGTGGGTTGGACAATGGTTAGATGGGTGAAATTAAATTGTCTGCTGAAGAAATTTGATATCTTACAGTGATCGTCATCGTAAACTGCAACGTGAACTGTATACTCAAACTGATAATTGATATGCATATCCCTTAACATATCCCTTAACTTTATTTCTTGCTATTGCAATGTTATATTGCATAGTTGAACCTTATTCCTTTATAATGTGACATACTTATTTAAAACTAAAAATGATCTGTACATGAGCAGTTTTAGGACATGAAGTGATATTAAAATAGTTCTGTAACACAGATTTTTTTCCATGTCAAGACTCTAAAGTTTTTTTTTTCAGTTTATGAGTAATGACTTGACTATAATAAACTTGAATAATTTCAGAACTTTGTTTTATGAGGAAAGAATTTCTTCATATTGAGTACAAAAAAAATTAGAAGTGACTATTTTCGAAATGCCTCTGATTGGCTACAGCATTCCTAATCTCAGCGGAAATGTGTGATTGGTTATAAGGCTCAATAAATGAAAAGTAAATAATTAAATAAAAAAATAATAATAATTTAATTTATTCATTCATTTTCACATTTGACTTTAATCATGACAGCAGTAAAGTTTAACTTAACTGGGGAATCTGGGGAATTTTTCCACTTGATCTTGATTTTGTTTTTGTTCATTTTGGAGACATTTTTGTTGATGCTACTTTTGACATTTTGTTAGTCATTACAACTGTACTTTATTAGTCAATGGGCCTCATAAATTGCCCTTTCCTTCTATTTAAGACAAAAACTGATTTAACTAAATGAAATAAAGCATTCTATAATTGTATCTAAAATTATTTCAAAGGATTATCAGAAGAAAATAACTGCTGTTTTGTATTAAACTTTCTATTATTTTATTATATTATATATTCATTTTCGATGTAGACATTCATCACGATGTCCTCTCCTTTATCCTTTTCCCTTTATCTCATACTCTTCAATCATTTTTTGATTTGTCCTGAGGCATGACAGAAAGACATGAGCTCAAGCTCAACAATGCTTTTATTCTGTCTGTCTTAAGAGTATGTGGCTTTCAGCAGAACAGGGGAATTCCACACATAATCATGTGACCTACCAGAACAGCACACAGCCATTTTCTAGACCACTACAGGTTCCCTGTTAGTGTGTTTACTAGTTACATACTTTTAAGTTTGTATTGCTTTTTAAAGTATGATTTTGCTCTTGTATTAAATGCAGTATTATAGAGCTACATTTGAATGAATAACTAGGTTTTAAAGAGACATCTGTCATCTTTTGCTTCACTTTTTTAAAAACCTGTTTGAGTTTCTTTCCTCTATTGAACCCAAAAGAACATATTTTGAAGATTTTTTTATTTTTTATTTTGGAATGAACTATATCATTTTAATGGCTTACTTTGTTACATACAAAGAAATAAACAAAGGAATACATTTTCTGAATTAGAGTTACAAAATAAAAGAATATATTGTTTTATTTTAATTCTACATGGACTTTATTTTACCATAATGTTAGTTCTTGCTATTAGAATGCAACAATTCACATTTTAGCTTTCTAACATTCTCATAATGTGACGTTATTACTTATTTTCAACTCAAAATTACTTCGAAATGGGCTTCCAGAAAAGGATAGGTAACCCAAAAATTTATCTTGTGGTCCTTTTTTTTTTTCCACTATTTGTTTTTTTCTTTTCTTCTTTTGAACACAAAATAAGATATTGGTAGCTCCTTCCATAGTATTTTTTCCCCTCTATGGATGTCGAAGGCTATCGGTTTCCAGCATTTTCAAAAGTATCTTTTTGTGTGTTCAACAGAAAGAAAATAAACTAATGAAGATTGGGGTTCCTTTTAATACACTATAGATATACATAAATGATAAAAGAATAATCTATGATAACAATCTCCCTTCTTGAATTTTTCATGAGCTGGTTGTTCAACATAGAAACATTTCACTTTAAGCTCTACTTAGATCATGTACATTTTACTTTTTTTTTATCCATTTTATTGCTGGCTAATGGTGTAACGTTTTATGACGGTGGTATTTCTAGCATTCCTATGAGTGTATCTAAGTATATGTTTGACCTTAATGTTAATATAGCACTGTCTCTTAAGCTACAGCACCTAAACTCCACAGTCTCTGGATAAACTAGAACACGTCGAACTGATTTCTAGACTGATGGGAGGGAGAAGACATTCTAACTTTACCTGGGCTTTTATTGGTGTAGCTTGTGTAAGCATATACTACTTTCAAGGGCAATTTCTTTTTTCTGTGCACAAAAAAAAAAAAAAAAAAGGCAGCTTTATCTGTGTGTGCACAAGTCATATCGTGCTTTGTGCCATTAACAGGAGGTGGATGACATATGGTAAACACTGGTTGAATTGGTTGGGTGCAGTGGGTTCACACACACATCTGACCACACAACCAAGCCAAGTCTGCTTTCAACAGACTACGTGTGAAATCAAATCCTTCTCTCAATATAACGTTCTCCACTGGGCTTGGTTGTTTTTAGCTTTTGGGAAGCAAGAGCGACTAGAAGCAGGTTGCTGTAAATAGACTCCATAGATGTGACTTGGCTCATATGCAGACTGCAGAACTCCCTGAAAAGGGCAGACAGGAGAATTATTATTGTCATTTGTTAGTTGAATAAGTAGAATAATGTAGAGAATTTAATAAGCTAAATGTACATTTAGAATTGTTTATTTTATGGGGGAATGGGTGCAATTGGCTGGTCTGCAAGGAGAAATAATAATATTGACCTTTGAAGGAATTAGTAATGGACACCTGCAATATAAAACAAAATGCATCAAATTAATTGCGCACCAACATTTACCATTTCCACACCTGTATAACTAACAATATGTGGTGTATAGACAATAAATAAACATTTGCATTCAACATTTTAACAACAACAAACAATATAGATAGACAGATAGACAGATACATAGATAGATAGATAGATAAAAATAATAATATAAATAATAAAAATATAATGTTTACGAAGGGTTGTATCAAATATCACACACACAAACACACACTGATTTTAAAATTTGTCCCCTTACTCCGACCGCATCCCCTAACACAACTTTCATTGAAAACATTCAGAATTTTTACATTTACAAATACTAAATTCAGTGCTATTTAAAGGCTGTTTTTCCCATGGGAACCAAAAATAATAATAAAAAAAAATAAATAGTGTCCCCACATTCAAACATTAACACTATGACATTTAGCCCCACAACATAAAGGCACACAAGCGTCTGCAATTAAGATAGAATAATTAATAAAGGGATACTTGACTCAAAAATAAAAATTCTGTCATCATTTACTCACCCTTCACTTGTTCAATACCTGTTTGAGTTTCTTTATTATATAACACAAAAGAAGATAATTTGAAGAAAGCTGGAAACCTTTAACCATTGACTTCCATAGTATTTGTTTTTCCTACTATGGAAGTCAATGGTTACAGGTTACCAGCTTTCATCAAAATATCCTATTTAGTGTTCAATAGACGAGTGAAACTCATAAAGGTTTATAACCACTTGAGGTCAAGTAATAGAGCCAATTTTCACTTTTTTTGGGTGAACTATTATTTTAAGTCAAGTGGTTTTTCTATTTCTGTAGCTCTGCTCAGTGTTGTGCTCTGTTAAGGTCACCACCCCTATCAGAAAACGGGCCTGCACGTGTGAAATATTGCTGACATGCTGATAACAGCCACAGGGCCCCTTAAAGTGTTAAGGCGTGAGTATGTGAAAATGAGAACTGTATTTTCAGTAAAGCTTGATTAAATATTTGCCACCATAACACTCATATCTCCACCCTATATAATGTGTTTTATAATGTGTCTGCTTTGCTAATCAACAGTGCATTCCTTGTGGATCATTTTTATATCAGCTAATCTCTTCCTCACTGTTTGACTTTTGATCCTATGCAATTAAGACAAATGTTTATTTACACTTTAACAACAGACCCGTTACTTATTTTAAAAAAGCCCCAGCCCCAAAGTCATTCTATTAAAACAGAAATGATCACAATTTTGGATTATTTACCTGTCTTATTTCATCAATTACTTTTTATTTCTTTTATTTTTACTTTTTTTTTTTGTTGCTTTTTTCTTTGTTTGTGAAAAGAGCTCATGCACAACACAGTGCCAGAAATGACATAAGGAGGATTTTGAGTCATTTCTCAATAACAGCAGCTGACTATTAAAGCTATTAGTTAACGATTCAGGTCCTTTGGCAAAAAACAATATATAAATCTGTTCTGTGCTTTTGGCTATTTCATAACACAAAAATGTTATGTTGAAATAACTTAAAATCTGTTGTATTCAAAGGGTGAATTTATCTAAAGCGTCATCTTGCGTCTTTCCTGATCATGGCTCACCTGTAAGGCATATATATTTTTATAAATAAAAAATATATATTATTATTAATAATAATGTTATTATAGTATTATCCGAAACTTTGGTTTTGTTTTAAAATAAATATTTAAAGGTGATATATCTATTTTGTTTTTTTTCATTAAAGATTGTAATATTTTGAGAAAACGTCTTTTGAAACGCTTGCAGACTGCGCCATCTTGCGGCTAATTGTGTTTCTCTCACTAAAATCGTTTTCACACAACAGCGACACCTGTTGATATTGCCTGTTGCCGACATAATAAATATAACTCCATCAAACTATAATACAGACTCGAAAAGCCTGCAAGAAAATGACGAAAATGTAATTTGGAAAAAATAGAATGTAGAAAACATGCCACCTTTTATATTTTATGCAAAAAAGCTCTAAATGACTAGTCTATATTTACACGTTTGAGTAAAATTATATTTATAGATAAACATTTGTCCCAAATCTCAAATAATAATATTGTTATTTAGAGGCTTTTAACAAAAGAGCAAAATGTGCCATCTTTTCAGACATGTTTATATAATTTTTAGTCAACACAACATCTAACTTTAGAAGTCAAGAAATATATATTTTGGTTGGAATATTTTAAACACAAAAAATGAAAACATTTGTTATTCTGACACACTATAATTTCCTGAAAAAAAAGAAACGTTTTAAATTAGAATATTTACCTGATGAAATATAAGCCTTTAGGCAAACATATACCTCATAAATGCAATAAAAACTGCAATTTTTCTGATTTTTAATTTTTTATTTATTTACGATAACTGTCTATATACCTACAATTTCATATTTGAAACGGGTCCATTTTTAGTAGGCCGCGGCTCCTTTAAGAGCGCAAGGCATTCCGATCTCCGACATGACGTCAGAGCAGCAAGACGCTGGCCGAAAGTCGCGAAGGGGCAGTGCGCGTCTCACAGAGGACTGGTGTTACAGCGCATGCTATTCTCGACTATTCAATTCAACATTTATGTTTTTAATTCACTCGGCGGCTCTTTCGAATAGCCGGTGACACTTCGACGACGTTTAACCTTGAAGTGAGTTTATGTAAGTCGCCTTTTTAACTCTCTGAACCCTGAATCAGTGGATTGACCCTCGACATGGATATTAGCTAGCTTAGCTAGTCACCAAGAAACCGAAATAACGGCGCGTCAGAGGGTTTGTCTTACAGTTTTATCGCTTTTAAACTGGTTTATGTGCCTGGAGCCGAGCTCACTGAGGCAAATCTTGGCCTTGGGTGTTGCCAAAGAAAGACTAAAGTTCGGGAGAAGTAGCTAGTTGTTTTAAGTACGAGAAGAAAAGAGGTTGGAGATGTTGACTAACGCCAACAGTCCGCCGAAGTTTCCAAACCAACAGCAGCAGCAGCAGCAACAACAACAGAATCCACCTCA
Organism: Danio jaintianensis; assembly: GCA_903798115.1. Taxonomy (NCBI): domain Eukaryota; kingdom Metazoa; phylum Chordata; class Actinopteri; order Cypriniformes; family Danionidae; genus Danio; species Danio jaintianensis. Next base: position 14,271,224 of record CAIGQV010017532.1, read on the forward strand.
GTTCATGCTGGGAAAAGGATCACTTCAGATCAAGAAAAATGCCATAACCGACGACTACAAGATTACTAGTCAGGTGCTGGGACTGGGCATCAATGGCAGGGTGTTGGAGATCTTTTACAAGAGAACTGGGGAGAAGTTTGCTTTAAAGGTAAGAATGAGACGTTCACGAATCTCCTTTTGTACATTATGATCAAACGCATATGGTGAAAATAGTTCTGTGTTCATATACAGCAACTAAAAACAAACTTAAGCCTCGTTTTCTGGTTATTTAAAAGCAGCGGCTTCACATTCATTCATTCAACCAGTGTTTTATATTTTAATTTGTAGTGTGTTTCAGCGTTATCTCTTTAAGGGATTTAAAAGTAATCAGGTAAGCTTTCTGCAGGTGTTCTTCTAGGGTACACACAGTGATTTGGGAGTGAGTTAATCATTCATTTTAGGAGCACAATGGAAATTGAACAGCCATCTGTTTTATTAAGAACCAGGTGGCAGGTTTCTGTTCCAGCTGGCCTTTGATATTAATGACAGCATTGGTCAGAATGGCTTGGAGGACAGGGCAGAGAATGACATAAGATCATGTCCCACGTCCATCAGTAGGGGTGTGTGTTTCATTTAGACTGACGTAAATCCTCTAGCAGTTACGCAAAACAGGAAGGTGAGTCTTGTTTTGGTCAGGTGATTGTGGAATGGGTGTGACCGTTTGCTTGTTGTTAAGGACATTGTCATGAGATTTTTATTTTTATGCATTGTTTGAAATGTAATGGTATTTGGAATTTACCAATCAAGTCACACTTTTTAGAGTGACATTATATACTGACATTTGCCTGAACTCATAAGATTTAATTTGAAGTAGCCATGAGGTCAGCATAGCTCAAATGTGACAGCAGTGCCTGGGTGGACACTTAAATTGAATTAATGTTAAGATCAGTGTTTGTTTCAAGGCAAAATGCCAACATGCATGAACTGATACAAATCCGTGTCAATGACAAACATAAAATTACTCCTGATAAAGGTATCTGCCAGATGCATAGAGATAAATTTAAAAGATGTGAAATGCCAGCTGAGCAACTGATCATTTAAAAAGTTTATTTTATTCGTTCTTTGTTCAGTGTTCTTTACAGCACACCAGAGTCATGATCCTAAATGAGAAAAAGCCACTACATGAACACCCACTCACACACAAATATGTTTATATGTATATATGTGTGTGTGTGTGTATACATTGGTTGTTGTTCTAATACAACTGTTACTTTGGGCTACAGGTGTATGAAAGCTTAAACTCATGATATAGTCTATTTTTAGATCCATAACTTGACATGGATGGTACTGAAAATAAGTCTATTAAAATAGGTTTTTTTCATGCCAGCACATTTTTGACAGATTCTTTGTCACATTCTGTGTATTTTCTGACCATGGTTATTTTCTGACTCCTTTTCTCCAGGAAATACTTTCCATTAGTTAAACCATAACTAAATACGTAGTGTACAAAAAATCTAATTAATTTCTTCCTCAACCTCATATCATGTTGAAATAAACTTGTAATAAATGAAATAATAAAGTGAAGCTTCCATCTTAATAGTAGTCTCATGTAAATGTTGCTGGAGGAATTGTATACTCCCTCTACTGTAATTTAATTGAATGTATTTTGCATTTTATTATCGCTCCGGTACTTGGATCTGGCAGTTATTGGTGAATTTAAAAGGCAATCAAAAAGACTAAGGGCAAGAATGTCTCAAAGATCAAAATAATCTGCTTCTGTGGTTGGCATCTTCCCACTCACTCACTCACTACCGACAACAGAAATGCAGAGGTGTTCATTCACCAAGGTAACATTTACATAGTTGAGATCTCCTTAGAGACATAGGGGTTTATAGTGAACTTGTAAGTTATTTTGCTGCTTTCTCAAAATGTTGCTTTGATCATATAGACATATTTTATGAAGGGTTATGCTGTAAGATTCAGTATTTACTTTTTTTGCTTCAGCTTGGTTGCATTGGGCGATTATCTGTTGAAGGAAAGCCCTGTTGGTCTTTCACTGATGATGTCAGCACTCTGGCTCGCTTTCTCTCATCGTCCTGGATCTCTGTGCGCTCCGGTGACAGATCTGGCTTAGCTTCACATTCATCACTGACACACGGCCTGGCTGTTTTTAGCTTCAGAGGTGCATTGCATGTCTGTGGGAGGCAGAAAAAGACTGGGGGACTGTGAAGCGAGATAATGTCTAATCTGCTGTGTAGAGAGGCCATTAATGATCTCTGTTAAGGACACAAATATTCACCCATTAAAAAACAGCATTTGTGCTTTAGGGTGCCTTTGATCTGTGTGTCTGGAGGAAAATTTGTCTATAGGTTACATCCACACTTAGCCAGATCTTTTGCCTCACGATTGGCTGTGAAGGTTATCAGTTCACCACACTTCACCACTGTTCACTGAGTGCAAACACGGGTACAGGGACACTGGTGCTTTGTAAAACCGGCCAAGATCAGTCGATCCATCAGCGGATCGCTCGTATGTCAACTCAAAGACAAACCAGCTGATCGATACAACTTTAAAATACTCCAGTGTCCCTGTATCTGTGTTTGCACTGGATGAGTACATGTACCATTACTCTCCTACTAAAACGTTTCCATGTAGATGAGGTCTTAAAAATAAAAACCTGCCGGTTGGTAAAATCAGTTTGACCTGAGGAACGGTTCATCCCACGGCTGAGCATAATTCTTTTTATGGTGAATTTCCTAGTGTACATTTTGGGGAAATTTACTTTTTTTTTCTTTTTTTTTTCTGACATGTCATACCTGGAAATATCCTGATTTCTTAATACCTGAAAATTATGCGTTGTTTGTTTATTGCTTTGGGTAACTGGATGCATGAGGAAGCAAAGGACAGCCTTGTTTTCAAGCCAAGGAATAATTATCTTTGAAAACTCATGCAGGACTTTACTGTGATGTTTAATTCATGAATGAGCAGGTTTGAACTTGTGAAGGAGCTGCCAAGTCTGCAAACTTAGCTGTAGTTATAAATACAAAATTTCTTCAAGGATCTGTTGAGGAGTGTGAAAGAAAAAAAACAAAACATCTAAAAGAAAAAAATTGGATTGATTTTGATTGATTATTGATAGCCAATTCTGTGCATTTAACTTTTTGTTTGCAAGTACAAACATCCTAAGTAGAAAGACAGACTGGAATCATGGAATTCCATGATTTTTTCAGAGAAAAAAAAAACCTTATTTTTTTCAGATTTGGGCTTAAATATTTTTTTATTTGTTTAAACCATATTTGCTCTTTGATCCATACATCAAACATAGGATAAAATTTTAAATATATTTTGCTAATTAAGTTAAGGATTAAATGCCACATGGTGTCTTTTCTTAGGTGTTTATTTATGGCTTTTTCCTCTGTCCATGTTAGTAGTAAGATTCAATTTTTGTCTAGTAAACATCTTTGAACATATCGTTGGTTCAGGTTTATTATGCTATAGGTAGGTGTTACTTTTGGGTGTCACCCATTCTGTAGCACATTCTGGAGAGTAATATTACACAGCGCTTGAGAATCGGCTGTTTTCAGAGGGTGCCTTGAAACCATGGTCCATGGACCAAGTCCTCTCTGTAACTTCAATATGCTCTGAACATTACCTATAAAACTGATCAAGGCCAGATCTGTTCATTTAAAATGGATAAAAATGAAAGTTATTGTACATTGCAGTGCCAAAATACTTTGCCAGCTTAGTCGATTTTTCTTTTCTTTTTTTTTTTTGGTACTCTGTTTCATTAGCCACACTGTCACATTCTAGCTTCTTGTTGTTTTCTGTGCTATGACCACAATCAGGTCAGCTTTCGACAGTTTTAGGCCAGTGAAGTATTTTTTTTTCAGCTTGCCCTTGCCCATCAATTTTTACACCGCCCCCAAAGTTTTATTTATTTGTTTTATTTTATTTTATTTTATTTTTTGCAAAAAAATAAGATTCGTCATATGATTCACCCTCATGAAATCTGTGTCTGAAATTCGTTTCCCTTTATATGATCTGTAAACCACAAGTACTGGATTGAATTTCATCTCCAAACAAAATAATTAAGTACTTTGAATGCTGAGCAGCTGTTAGTCAAATATATTTTCCAAACTTTTGCATGTTTCTAATAGGGATGTGCGCAAGTATTCGATTAATCGATTAGCCGAACGCATCAGCGACGATCGAGCATGAAAGCGATGATCGATTGGCTCTGAAATCAAATTACTTTCATTCTTTCTGATTGGTTATGCTGGTATTTGGGCGGTAGTCTGATATTTGATTGGTTATGGCTGCAGGAAGTTGCGGTCTAGAGACAAGACCGGAGCGCAGATCGAGTATGGCTTCTAAAGCGCGCAGCGATGTCTGGCAACACTTTGAAAAACTTGATGAAAAAACAGTCAAGTGTAAGATGTGCAGCGCCACACTCGTCTACAACTCCACAACGAGTTCGATGCGTTACCATCTTGCACATAAACACAAAAAAGGAGATGATGCCGGTGCCACAACCAGCAGTCAGACGAGCATAAGAGAATTCACCATCAGACAGAAATGCGACACAGGCAGGGCAGAGAAGATGACGCAGCTAATAGCAGAAATGACAGCAAAAGACTTGCTGCCTATTAGTTTTGTTGAAGGTGAAGGTTTCAAACGTTTAATGAGTTACGTTGAGCCCCACTATACTGTCCCATCGCGCAAAACAGTCACTGCAAGGATTGATGCTCTGTACGAGAAATGCGCTTGTGCACTAAAAGACAGTCTGTCGAAGCCAGCGCGGGTGGCTATAACAACGGATGCGTGGACATCGCTAACCACTGAATCCTATATGACGCTAACCTGTCATTACATAAACGAATGGAAAATTCACAGTGCAGTATTAGAGACGCGAGGTTTCGAGAAAAGACACACAGCTGTGAACATTGCCAGCTACCTAAAAGATGCTACAGAAAAGTGGCTGTTAAGTTCTGAAAAAGTTTTGGCATGTGTGCATGACAACGCTGCTAACATGGTTCAGGCAAATCAAAGTCTTTGGGAATCAGCGCCCTGTTTCGCACACACCCTGCAACTTGCAATCAACGAGGGCTTCAATAGCTATGTTTCCATCCAAAAATGCGAAATAACTTTATGCGCTAAACTGGAAAATCGCATAAAAGATGTGCGAATAAAGCAGCGTTTCCATCCAACGAGTCAAAGAGAACAAAATCGTCACTTCCTGATTAAATGGCGCCAAATATCAACAGTAAAAACGGAATTTGCTGAGGTAGGAGAAGCTGCGTGAATCTTTTCTTCATTTAATAAATGACTTGCGCCTCAGAAGGCAATGCTGACGCGCAGTGAACGCGTGGTGGCGTTTGAAGGCGTGAGACGCGGAGCACAGACGCTCTTAACAATTCTGGAGGTCATTAATAATATAATAACACTAATACTGAAATGCTTAAGGCATTTTAGAATGACCAAAACAACATTTCAGATGCTTTACAATGTGGTCAGCCTGCTGGTTTGTCCATTTACACACATTTTTATCATCACATGATCTCTTATAACCAAATCACATGACCTTTTTTTAATGCGCATACTGGAATTTGTTCGGTAAAAGTGTTTCCATCGCAGTTTATGCGCATCTTTTCTCATCGAATAAAAAGTTTATCCTACTCAGTTATGCGCATACATTTTTTATGCGCATTTCCTAAATTTATGCGCATCTTAGCGTTTCCATCAACCGATTTTTTATGCGCATATCCAAAATGCGCATAAAAATAGGTGGATGGAAACGTACCTAATGTTGCAACTGTAAAAAATGTAATCGCTGCAAGTAGCCGCTTGGTATCACATTTTCACCACAGCACAGTAGCTACAGCCGCGCTTAGGCAGAAACAACAAGAACAAAATATACCCGACCATAAGCTTATTCAGCATTGTCGCACGCGGTGGAATTCGGTGTGTGATATGTTTGAACGCCTTTTGGAACAAAGGTGGGCTGTGTGTGCTGTTCTGTCAGATCGCAATGTTACAAAACTTGCAGATGCAAGGACACTTGACCTAAAAGATGAGCACTGGGAGATTGTGGAAGAACTGACACCTGTTCTCAAGTCTCTGAAGTGTGCCACAACTGCAATGTGCAGTCAGACCCATGTTTCCAGTTCAATGGTGTATCCGATCACACACAGTCTCATTACTAGACACCTAAACACACAGATGAGTGAGTCTCCAAGAGTGTCTGAATTTAAAAATGCCGTAGCCGAATCTCTGAAACGGCGCGTAGTCGCAGTTACTGAGGATGCTGAGAAAGTGTATCTGCCTCTGATTGCAGCGGCTTTGGATCCAAGACACAAACATCTCAAGTTTCTTGAGACAGAGCTTCAGGAGAGAGTAAAAGAGAATCTAAAACGGCTTTGCGAGACAATCCCAAAACCTGTTAGACTCATACAAAGTAAGCCCGACTCAGCAACGGCGCTCGACACTCTTTTCGGCGAGGACTACGGCATGAGTGATGTTTCTGCGGATGACACCGAAATCGAAAGCTACTTCAGGGAGCCATGCATCTCTTTAAACCAGGATCCTTTATTGTGGTGGAAAGTAAATGAGTCTCGATTTGCAAGGCTAAGCACCCTTGCCCAGTGGTACCTGGCTGTTCCTGCAACTTCTGTGCCTGCTGAGCGCGTTTTTTCCACCGCCGGTCTAATTGTAAATAAACTTCGCACTCGGCTTTCATCGGAGCACGTAGACCGACTGATCTTTTTGAAAAAAAATATGTAGTCCTTATGTTAAGTTTTATTAGCCATGCATGGTAAAATATTCAGGCTGTTTTTATTTTAAGTTTAAGCAGCATAGTTAAATTAGGCCGGCTTTATTTTATTTACCTTCACCGACTGATCATTTTAAAAGAAATGTAATTTTACCTAATCTTAGGGTTTTATAGCTGTGGTAAAAATATTCAGGCTATTTTTATTTTAAGTTTACGCAGCCAAATTATGATAGCCTCTAATTTTCGTTATGCTATGGGCTACTTAACAGTCATTTGGTGAAGTCTTGGTAAAACTTTATTTTTGCGATCCTTTTACAAAAAAAAAAACAAAAAAACTTTTTTGATCCACAGCTGTTGTGGTGCTGCTGAAGTAAAATATTGTTTTGTTGAAAATGTCAGTTGCATAAAATAACTGAAAAGCAGAGTATCATGTGTGTGTTTTTTTTGTTGTAGTCTAAAACATAGAAAAAGGTAGGTTATCGTTTTAAAAACGGATCCAAAATATTTATAGAAATAATAAGACACATATTGATGGGGATAATACTGCAAAATAACTTTTTTTCTTTTCTTTTTTCTGCTGGGCTTCAGTTGTCGTTGTTTAAAAGCGCCCTGTAACGGGAGAAGCGCATCCATTCTGGTTGGCATGTAGTTCAAGCTCACATGCATTTTGTGTAGATAAACACAATTTGTAATATAACATTTACATATTGTGTCTCTAGGCTTTATGATTAATTTTATTTACAATGCGTAGAAAACCTACATGCCTCATGCTTCTTTAAATGCTTACTGTGTTAGCCAATATTGATGGTGATTTTTAATAACCCAACAGTGTTGATTTAATTGTTTTCTGAATCCTGTCATAGTTTTATCAACAACGTTTTTAACAGGGCTTTAATTAAAATATGTTTTTTTTATTTAATGTTATTTAATTGTCGCTATGACGCCATGCACACGCCCCCGCCTCTTGCTTAAGCTCCACCCCCCCCCGATTAATCGAGTACTCATTTTTCAAACCTGTGGATTAATCGAAATGAAGAATGATCAGAAATTCCCATCCCTAGTTTCTAATGCTCGCTTAGCGGGATATACTCAGAGATGCACATGTGCAAAATAATCATTCTTCAGTTGTGAAAAATTATTTGAAGATGCCTTGTCATATTTATTGATTAACTCGAATATGTACTTCACATCGATTTGTTTGAATGAAAATAGTTTTTTTTTTTACATGAGACGCTCCCCTCTGGGCTCCCATACTTCCTCGTGCATTTGCCATAAAAACACACAAACCACATGGCAGCAAGCAGGGAAGAACTCAGAGAAACGTTGCATTCTATGGACTGAAAAAGAACACTGCCGCACAGGCACACCTGCCAAAAACGACAATTCAGGGATCACAAGTCCCATGCATTCACAGTTAGATGCGTGCATTTGGTCCTGCTCACATGCCACAGCTTATGTATTTCTTATAGTGAGAACAACCTAATTGATAACTTGAGGCGGTATGTTAATAAACAAGATGCACGTATGAAAGAAACTTACCGATTTGATGTTGAATTTAACGTTGTTGTTTCTGGGTTATTTGACCCAGTTTAACATGACCCAGATTTGACCCAAATTACATGACCCAGCCACAAGGGTGTCAGGTGCCTTTAATATCAACACTGTGACAAAACACACTCAGGCCCCGTTTACACTAATATGTTTTAGTTTTAAAACGCCGTTTTAGAACGAAAACGATCCATGTCCACACTGGCGTTTCACTTCGCATTTCTGAAGATCTCAGTTCACATCACGTGACCACACACACACCCTGCGCTGCAGCGTATGCGGACGTCGGAACCTCAGGCAGTCAGCGGGTGCTTTGAGCACACCTCTCCAGGTGAGAGCAGTGCACGTCTGACAGCTCATCAAGGATCTACCGCTGGATCTCATCTCACTATAGTTGTTAAATGTAATAGATTAATTCATCTTGTCTCTGTCTAATGACTCTTTGGTCTTTTGAATTATTACTTGTTCTCAGGTAACGTGTTTTGGCTGAGCGCAAAGATAAGTTAATATATAAATTTATGTAACCACGTACACTGATTCTGCACATTTGACTGATTGCTTGCCTTTAGTTTCTATATTGTATAAACTTGTTGTATTATTGATTTCCATTATTGATTATTTAAACTAATATTCAGCATAAGAGACAGGGTATGTTTCATATTTTTCAATGAAATGAAAGGAGGCAGTTATGTTATAGGCTCCGTTTTGTTATAAATATGCATACAGTGAAGATGACGGTCATATGAATATGTAGCTACACGATGCCTTAACATTTTTGGTGTCTGTTAAGCTGATAGTGAAACAACGTAGCCAGGGTGATGCGAATGATGTTATAAAGTACAGTTCTCCCTTTGAAGATTTACCCGACGCGTCCTCGGAGTTTGTTTTCCATATCAAACTTGCGAAGTCTGAACTTACAAGGAAAGGATGCTAGACTGAACTTTGTGTACTTAATATTGAGAAAAAGCCCCAATCAGATAGAGGAATGTCTGGCAGCCACGCCTCCATTTTCAGATGATTCGGAGCAGCAGCGTTTTAAAACCAAACGGCCTCTTCAGTGTTTCCAAAACGCTCTATTTTTGGGGCTTGAAAACTCCAGGCCAGTGTGGACGGAAGGTGAAACCGTAGCAAAGGTTATGCGTTTTAATACTGAAACATATTACTGTAAATGAGGCCTCAGTTAACCAGTCTACAAGATTCAGCCGCCCAATGCAAATAAAGTAAAATAAGATGTAACCCATTGACCTAGTGTAAGTAATTTATACAAAAACTGATATAGGGCAAAATAAAAAAAGAATAAACCTAGTACAAAATAATAGGGAAATAAATTATCCCCTTTTTAACATTGAGTTCACTTTAATTTTATGAAATGGTTTATTATTATTATTAATTAAGTCTTATATGCAATTGTAAGTAAATCTTGTTAAATTGGATCTTTAAATGACAGCAAGGTACTTGAGAAACTTTAGCATTTTTTTTTTATATCCTATAATTAGCATAGGCTTAAGCTAATATAAGTTAACTTTCAACACCATGCATTCTTTTTAGTGGGGAAAAAAAAACGGGGATTATTATTATTTAAAAAAAAAAGCCATATGTCCCAGCCCTATCTTGTCAAATAGAAATTACTAAATAGAAGAGCTTAGTGTTAGGATCTGTTCATAACAGTTAGGTGTTGTGGATGAAATATAGGCTAAGTTATAATTATACTCAACACAAAAGTAAAAAAAAAAAGAAAAAAAAAAGTTTTTCACTGGGATTTTACACTCACAGGATTTACATGAGAATGAGGAAACAATGGTGTTTGCGACTTATGGTATGATATTATCTTAACATTCAGCTATGCCTAGATTTAATCAGCTTTTGTCATCTTTAAAGAAGCTTTCTGCTCATTCGTGATTTGCACAGTTTTTATTAGATAAGACAAAATGTGAGCGATACCAGAAGTATGAAGTTCTAGGTGCTTCAACTTCCTTCAACCTTATGTGCATTTTTATTAGCTGATCTCAGCAGTGATCACCCATGGGTGGTTTATCTAGTTGAAGTTTGTAAATGTGTGCACTTTTTTTTTCTTAATTTTTTTAATATTGAATATTGGTAGACATTACAGAAGGTATTTTAAGTTACGGGGCAGCACGGTGGCGAAGTGGGTAGCGCTGTCGCCTCACAGCAAGAAGGTCGCTGGTTCGAGCCTCGTCTGGTTCAGTTGGCATTTCTGTGTGGAGTTTGCATGTTCTCCCCGTGTTGGCGTGGGTTTCCTCCGGGTGGTTTCCTCCGGGTTTCCAATAGGTGAATTGGGCAGGCTAAATTGTCCGTAGGGTGTATGTGTGTGAATAGGAGTGTATGGGTGTTTCCCAGTGATGGGTTGCAGCTGGAAGGGCATCCGCTGCGTAAAACATATGCTGGATAAGTTGGCGGTTCGTTTCGCTGTGGCGACCCCAGATTAATAAAGGGACTAAGCCGAAAAGAGAATGAATACATTTTAAGTTGCAAGATTATTCAGGATGTCTGGTAACAGAAAAAAGATAAATAAAATAAAACAAACCTCTATTCCCAGACCATCCACTGAGGTCAAAAAAACACATGGAAAAAAATGGCTGAAAGGAGATAAAAACTTCTGTAAAATCTACTTCTTCTACTCTATGGTATCTTTTGGCTAGATAAGATCTCTTAAAGTTGTCAATAGCTGCTCCAGGTTTTGTAAAATTACCTCAATGATGCTTTAGATGAATGTCTAGTTTTTTCATGGTGAACACTAACCTCGTGTCCAATCCTCATGTAATGAGGAGTAACATGTTTCCATTTTAAAAGAACAGCAGGCCTTGCTAACCGATTGTTAAATGCAATGACGCTATGGGCAGTACATTGTACAGCAGAAGTTGGGGAAAGGCCAAACAGGGCTGTCAATGTGTTATTGGTGGTGTTAAGGGTCTGCGAGAGTGTTTAAAAAAAAATGTCCGACCAGAAGTCTGTTAGCTTCGGGCAAGTCTAAAACATATGAAGATGATCCACTGGGGATTGCTTGCTATTACAAGCTTAATTTATGTCGGAGAATATTTTAGCCACTCTAGCATTAGTGTAATGAGCTCTGTGTACCACTTTACATTGTATTAAATCATGTCTAGCTCAGATAGAATGAATCAAGAATATCCCTCCAATGGTCCTCTGATATGTCAAATCCCAGATCATGCTCCAGGTTTGCTTAAGATTATTAGTTGAAGGTGAAACCAAGGAGATTATTTTGCTAAAGGGCTGGTGGGAAAGTGGGGAATAACTTCTAAATAAAATGCCTCACTTGAAGAAAGAAAAACTCACATAAAGAAAAAAAAAAAAAGTCAAAAAATTTTCATACGTCATTCAAAGTACAAATGTGCACTTTTTTTTTTTTTTTTTTAAACACAAATGCAGGATGTGGACTGGAAGGAAGTATTTTTAATTTACATTTACATACATTTTTCTTGTGTGTGGCTAAATATTTGTATACTACATTACATTTATCATGTCCCATTTAATTACCAATGAAACTATGACTTGTTTCTCAGCAGGTAATTTGATGTAATGTTTGTACTTTGGTTATTGTGTTTAAGATTACTCTAAAGGAGGGATGTCAATTTCCATAAATTCCTATGATCGATCATTATTTAAATTAACAATCAATTAATCACTTGGTGGTTAACCTTAATAATAGGGCTGCACGACAACTCGGTTTCTGCCATTAACTCAAATGTATAGTTTACATCAATTTGTTAAAAAAAAAAAAAAAAAAAAAAAGCCGTCTGAGCTCCCATATTGCATCCGCAATTTATATAAAATAAATAAATGCAACATATAAGTTACCAATTACAGAAAAACTTCACACAGCATACATTTAGTCCTCATTTGGGTTCAAAAACAACATGCAACATATAGCCCACAGTCAGTGCAAACCTCTCAGTTTGCAGAAAAAGTAATTCCGAGTTCATAATAGTCCAAAATATGACGATAATAGTTAAACATGGCAGTTTGTTAATGTTTTAGGAAAGAAATCATTTGTTCCTTTGTTTTTTCCGTCTTCTCCTTTGTGTTTTCGCACTTCACTCTCGTGTTTGTCCGTTTCTGAAAGGATGTCAGAAGTATATAAGTGCACAAAGTTCAGTCTTGCATCCTTTCCTTGTAAGTTCAGACTTTGCAAATTTGATATGGAAAACAAATTCCCGAGGACACGTCGGGTAAATCTTCAAAGGGAACAGTGTACTTTATAACGTCATTCACATCACCCTGGCTGCTTTGTTTCACTGTCTTTACAATAAAATGAAAACTTGATATAAGGAACTGCCTATTTTAAATTTTGTAACTTAACAGACACCACAAATGTTAAGACATCATGTAGCTACATATTTATATGACAGTCATCTTCACTGTATGGATAACAAAACGGAGCCTACTACATAGCCTAACTGCCTCCTTTCATTTTCATTGAAAAATACGAAACATACCCTGTCTCTTTCGCTGAAATCAGTTTTAATAATTAATAATGGCCATTATAAAAGTATAATGTACAATAAGTTTATACAATATAGCAATCAGTCAAATGTGCAGAATCAGTGTACGTGGTTACAAAAAATTTATATATTAACTTATCTTTGCGCTCAGCCAAAACACGTTACCAGAGAACAAGTAATAGATTCAAAAGACCAAAGAGTTGTTAGATAAACACAAGATTAATTAAATATCAAGTTTAACAACTTTAATTAGATGACATCCAGCGGTAGATGCTTGATGAACTGTCTGACATGCGCTGCTCTCACCTTGGGGGCTGTGCTCAAAGCACCCGCTGACTGCCTGGGGCTCAGAAGTCCACATACACTGCAGCGCATGCCAGAACTGTGTGGTCACGTGATGTGCGTTTTCAGCGCTATAGTGTGGATGGAGATCTTTTCAGGAAACGCTATATGAAGGTGTGGACGTGGATCGTTTTTGTTCTAAAACGTATTAGTGTAAACGGGGCCTTAGTCACATTATCTGGTTGATGACAGTGCAGGTCCACTGCCTTATAATTTTTAACTTTTCAACACAAACACGCCCGTGAATGCAGGAGAAAGTGACGATGCTCCTTACAAGGCGAATATTGAAGTCTCGCAATGGTAGTTATTATTCCCAAATGCATTTGTTGAAATTTGTTAAACAAATAACTAATAAATACATTATTGTGCCTGCTACAAATACTGCACTGCACTGAAAAAGTGGACTGTTGTAATCTTAGCATGCTACATCTGTTGTGAAAACATCGTTTTGGCACCCCACCTCACATCGCACTTCGGCTTCAGAGGACAGATGTAACTGTTGTACAACCGTTTAAAAAGACACTGAACAAAGCATTTTCAGTTCATAATATTGTAGTAATATTACTGTAAACTACTTAGTAACTTCAGTCATTTCATTAAGGTATGTCTTCAAAAACTGAAAGTGTACTGTTGATGATACTAATTAGCTTTGCCATCTGGAGAAACATAAACAACGAGCATTGATCACATACTTACTAAATCCATAGAGACAGGACAATCAACACGAACTGGAACCGCGTCTTTTTTTAAATGGAGATGAGTGGCAAATTCGGATTCGAAAAGCTCTCGGGTAAAAATTTTTTTCCTTACAAACATAATTTTTGTGCTCAGCTCGGAAATGGAAATGGAAACAAAACCTTCGTTGCAGCACATTTATAAACGCAACACTGATGACCCATGTAACCGAACAATTCTTCTTCTTCCACTTGTTTTATTTACGGTTGGCAACACAATGTGGCGTCTCTCTGAACACTGTAAAAGGTAAAAACAGCGTTCGAAGCTATATTATGCATATTAATGAAGTTGCATCTCATTCACAATAAAGCACGCTGATTGGTTCGAACCAAGTCTTTCTCATGAATTAATGCTGAAAACTCAATGATGTCACTTTGTACCCACCGGTACAGACAGCCAATCTCCTTGCTGGGATTTACACAATGATCTCATCGCCGTGACGTAGCTTCAAAATTTATTTTCAAATCGGAAGAACGAATCTGCTCAAAACTACGCAAAAACAACCAATTTTCACTTTTTAGTGAAATAAATGTGTCCAAATAGTGTTTTTAGCAACGTGGGACATATATTTGTCTGTCAACTTCTCAAAAAATGTGTTTTGGTTTTTCGAGATTGCAAAGATTGCAAGAAGAAACAATAATTTGATTATATAATTTAATAATTTAATGATTAAATGTAATTGCCAATATACAACAGCACCATCTCAGATTTACATAAAACTTGTCAATGTGTGCGTCCGTGAGAGGAAACGGATGAAGAAAAATTGGTCCAAATTGCAGTATCACTTCATACTGGCCACGTATAAATCGGCATATAAATTAAATAAAGATTATATTTCTTGGCAGTATTCTAGTTATGGAGGTAAATTATTATTTTTTTTGCGTCCAAAAATTCAGCACACCCCTATTTTTGCATCCTAATGTATAACTTTGGTATAGCAGCTGATACATATTTTTCTATATAATCTATATGTTTTATAAATAATTCTGTTCAAAGAAAAAGACAAATCTGTTTATCTAGAATTGTGTTAATTATGTTAATTGAAAATATTTGCATTACAATTCATCTGCAGCCCTAATTATTTTATATTTAATATCTGAAGAAATAAGATGCAGTGTGACTGAGGTATGATAAACATGTTTTATCCATCCTCCCTGGCAGGGTTTTCACACATCTGTATTGTGGATTAAAGAACTGCTTATTGAATGTTGCTGTGACATTCATTTTGTTTAAAGTACAGAGACACCTGGTATTTTTGCATTTGGTCTGTGCATGAAATTATCTGACATTGTTACAAAAAAGGAAGCATGTTTAAGCTTATCCTTCTGGCAAATGGGTTTACTTCCCCTCTTTCTGAAATCATAACCGTTTTTTTTTCTTGTAGTAAACCAACCCAAGAGCCACACCTGTATGTAATTATGAAAACAGCTTAATTCCTAAATGTACTGACTGTAATTTTACTTTGTATTGCATATGTTTGGGTGTATGGCTTGATGCTTTTTTTTTTATATTAACTTACTGCTTATGTGTAAATACATATAGTAGTACATTAAATGTATGTAGTTTTTGTAGCATCACCAAATGTCGTAATCATTTTTTGAACATGCAGTTTGATCTTGTTTTTTAGTATAGGGAAACCGTTACTCGCGTGCAGCCTGTTTGCGCATTCTACTTTTTCTCCTATATTACAGTAGTCACCTACCAGAAGCAGCATTTTGTTTTGTAGGTTTTTTGTTTAGATCAGAATGATCTCACATTTCCACCCACAACATTTTAGCATGTCCTACAGGCACCAGACCAGCTTGACCACTCAAAGAAAGAAAAAAAAAAGGCTTTTATTCTGGCTCCCATCAATTCTGCTTAATGAATATGCAATCAGCTTTGACTTGAGCAGTCCCCTGTGTTGCTGTCTGTCTATTTTGATGGAAGGTAATTGACAACATCCACTAAAGGAGTTTCCCATCTCTCATCCTGTGAGAAACAGGTGGAAAACCCCAAAGGGAGAACGAGTGGCTTAGCCAAACAGAGAAACATGACTGCTGAAAGGATCATTATCATTGGCTTATGGTGATTTACACAGAAATGTCATCTGATAACACAGGGAAATTACATCAGCAGTGTCAGAGCTGTTGGTTACTTTTTATATTGCACTTATGGGAAGTGGGAGTTAAAGGGGTCAGTGTAGTGAGCTCTAATGTCTCGACTTGCAACCGAAGGAAGTGGGGACAGGATGTTTGACTTGTAGAAGTGAAACCTCTAACTGCCGCATGCATTCTTTTACATGTAAGGACACCTGGTGGTGGAATTGTACAGTTTGAAGACAATGACACTTGTATACCCATTAAAGCATTCTATTCATTAAAACTGGTTTTAAAAGTATGATTACTTCACCATTAGCTGTTTCTCACATTGACATTGTTCCCTTTTATAGTTCACTATGTTAGATATTTGACCTATTTAATGAAACACTCTTGGTTAAAGTTGCCACAAAATATGTGATCAATGTGTCATATTGGTCTGATTATGAATGGTTCATCCAGGCATGTCTTTTTTTCTTGCAGGTTCAGCCCCAAGTGTTATTTTTTTGTTTGTGTATTTTTGACCCATTTATTTATTAAATAAAAATAGTTTGCTTCTATATGTATTGTTTTGCCATATAGTATTGACACAATCTAAAAAACATTTTGACTCACTTTCAGATTATGAAAAAAATAATAGTACTTCTACTAATTATTACTAAATGAACAACCACAATTAATTTCTTTGTTATACTTCACATAAAATGTAGAACAGATACAATATAATTAAGTAAAAACTAATAGTAAATATCTATTTAACAGCAAAAGAAGAAAACTTCAGTTTGTCACCAACTTTTTTTTTTTTTTTTCAATTAGGCTATAATCTACTGTTTGCTTGAAAAGAAATATTATAGAATAAATCCGCATATGTGACTGTTCAAGTGCAGTGTGCTGCTAAACAGAACTCAATTCAGGATTGCATTCAGTCTGAAAGAGGAGACACTTTGTGTATTTCAGCCAGCACAAGTAATGCATTGAGTTTTTTTTCCCACAGCTTTTTGGCCTTGATAACTCTTTAACATCAGCACATCTTTTCTCAATTTTCTTTGATTCATACGTTACGTTGTTTGAAAGGAAAATACTTTCTTCTGATATGTTCTTAATATTACATATTAATATAGGCTAAGCTGTATGTAGGCCATTGCCAGTTTTGTACCCTATAAGTATTTTTCCCACCACCCTTCTCCACAAGTTAAAAATGTGCAATTAATGTGTCATGTCAAGAACTGTGGGTCCTGGTTTGTATGAATTATGGGTGGGTCAACTGCCATTCGTTTTACCTTACTGCAAAGATAAATCTTTCATACAATTTACTTTTTTTTTTTTTAAGTGTGGTCTCCGTGGCCATTGAGCATGTCAGATTTGACTGATTTTATTATATTTTATTAAAAGGTCAGAGTTCACAAAACTAAACTAAATGCACTGTGCACTTCCTCTCACATGCTTGTGTTTCCCATCTCCAGTGTTTGCAGGAGTATAAATGGAAGTTAATAGGTCACTCTTTGGTGACATCACTTTGACTATTTAAGCCAGGGGTTTGCATGCTTTTTCACTCTGGGGCCCACCTCCTTCTCCGATCAAATTTTGAAGGTCCACCTGCTTGTCATTTTCTCTTTAACTGTTCAAAGTGTTAAAAAACAAACAAACAAACAAAAAAAAAACATTTGTTTTGCCTTACGCTATTAATCTTGTATTTTTATACTGCAATTTATTATTTTTTTAAATTATAACAAAATATATTTTTTATATTATATTAAAACACATTCAAAGCTGCTGATTTCTTTACTTCAGTCATTCTTTACAACTACAGAGTACTTCTTAAATAACTAAACATGACTGGCTACAGATGACAAACTACCAGCAGTCACTTTGCAATGGACAGACTGAATAGCTACTATTCATATTCATTAAAAAATAAACAAAGAAATGTAAAATACAGTGAAAACACTCTAAATCTGTTCGCATCGATCTGAAGGCGTCTGGGTTTACAGCTGGGTATTATTGGGAGATGTGGAACAGCTCCACCAGAGCTGTTCACTGATGCTCATATGCAGAAACACCACTGAGCCTCGCTAAATGCTCCTGTGCGGAAAAACATCTGTTATAAAACGCTTGCAGGACATTAATGTAGACAACTTTGTGGCTATATTAAAGTGTTCACACAAAATTACACAAAGAGAGCACGCATCGCATAGTTGCTGAATTAAGGTTACTTGCATGTGCAACTCTGACACATGATAATGATGATAATGATCTTTACATTAGCATAACAGTTTGCTTTATGTAACTAAGAGATCCAACTAGTTCCAGTTGACGTGCTGCTGTTGGGAGAATTAAACTGCTGTTAAGTCCAATATCATATTAATAATGAAATCAAGCAATTATAGATAATATTTAAGTTCATTTTAAGCTATATCTCGCAGCCCACTGGTTGAGAATCCCTGATTTAAATAATGTGACGTGGCATGAGGTGATCAGTCTGTAACACTGCTGAGGTGTTAGGAAGCTCAGGTTGCTCTGAGAGCGGCCTTCAGCTCTTCTGTGGTGTTGAGTCTGATGTCTCGCATTTTGTTCTTCAAATTACCTCACAGATTCTCTGAGTTTTGGGTCCGGCAAGTTTGCTGGCCAATTGAGTACAGGGCTATACCATGGTCCCTTAAACTTGTCTCAAATAATAATCTCAAATAATTTATTTGTTCATCCTTAAAACTCCTTTTTTCTGTTCTGATTTGTCACTCTGTTGTGATTTGGTGTAACCATAACAGCATGTTTCATATGACAAAACATTGGAAAAACTAGCATCAACCCTCCACATCAGAATTAACAGGAGAATGGTAGTTAAGCGCACATATTACTTTTGAACTTGAAATGCAAGAGTTTGAGTGAACTGACTAGGAGATGGAAATTTGTGTTGTAGTAAATTCATTACCTTTTTATACGGTATCAGTTAAGGTTGGGTATCGTTTGGGATGATTTCAATACCAGTGCACCAGTACCGGTGCCAAAACGGTGCCAGAACCGATACTATTGAGCCACAAAATTATGGTGGATGACACTAGAAAAATCTTTTATTTAACAAAAAATATAGTTTAATCATTTTAATTGAACAATATAATTGAAGTTTTTTAAAGTATACATCAATTCATTGATCATATATCATATTTATTTCAATTGAATTGCATTAATATATTTCTTTTGATCATTTGTTTGTTAGCATGAATTTAATATTTGTATTATGCAATTAACATTAGATTAGCTTACTACTAACCTGTGGAAAGGCTGTCATCAAAATAGTGAACTCCTTTTTTCTAGGGTTGGGGCTTGTGACTACGTTTACATGGACATCAGTCATCTAATGATTTGCTTTAATTTGAATAAGACAATAATATGATTAAGGTGTTTACATAAATTGCTTTTTTAATGTTTATTTCATGATCCCATTTTACATGTTATATCACATAGATTGATTAAAGTCATTGCGTCACCAGGCTATCCACGTTTCCTCCGGAGTTTCATGTAATTTCAAGTGTTTCATTTAAAATTTTTCAACTTTAACTGCAGTTCCACTTTCATTCAGCAACATATTGTTCATGCCCCGTGACAAACAGAGGTATTTTTATGAGAATATGGACTGTTGTTTTAATGGAATTTGATCCCGCACATCGTATGGAAAGAAAAAACCTCTGCATTTCGTGACACGGTTGCCTGTAGTCCTTTAAGGTAATCAAAAATCGCTGTTTAGATGGTAGACTCTTAATCAGAGTGTTGTCTTAATCATATTAAAATCGGAGTATTGGTGTCCATGTAAAAGTGCCTGATGATGTCGCAAGCTGTCAAAGACATTCCTCAGCCTTCGATGTGGCCTCAAATGTGTCATTAAGTTTGACGGGTTCCCCTTACACGCAACTTTTGTAAATCATCTGCTTCACGTTGCTGTGTCAGAATCCTTGCTTGTAAAATATAGCCATACTTTAGAATGCTTAGTTTAAGCAAATTTGATGAACGCGATCATGCGTGTCTTTGGCTTGCCATACTGTAGGGGAATCACTCACCGGATGCGCTGTACTGTGTGCGTTGCCTACGTGCGTGCGTTCCTCAAGCAACAAGGATAAACGCAGACTGTGTTCTATCCCTCAAAGTTGTTTAACATTAAATGTTTAGAGATGGTGTGACACAACGCGTACCTATCTGTGCCTTTGATGTACCCCTTGATGCTTCTTGCGTCCTTGTCGCAGCGCAGAAATTCATATGCTGATTTGGTCCAGTGCATACCGGTTACAAAGGTTATGGCACCGGGTTTTGGTACCCAATTCTAGTATTAGTGCATTCGAATACAGTTTCCACTCTTAAAACCATGCAACATTCTTGTGAATGAGTCGTTTTCTACCAAGTTAATTTGCCATTCATTGTGTGCGGTGACCAAAAGTGCCGTTGTGGGTTACCAGATGACATGTTGTTTTAGATGTCTTCACTTTCCGAAGCTTTTTGTGAGAGCACAAACCAGAGTGTGCCTGTAAACCTGTTGTGGGTCATAGGAAGTAAATGAAGGGGTAACGCATATATAATACTATAAATTATAATAACTTGTGGACATGTTTTGCAATGTGAATGAATTTATGATAAGAGGAAAACAGTCCTGAACAAATAAGAGGAGGTATATTGTGATGTCTTTGTTATTGTATGTCAGACAAAGCTTATTTTGAGTTAAGTCAGAGGGGTCACTGGCAGATGTCTTTAATCAGATCAAGACACTTTGACACAAACATGTTTACTCTGACATGTTGAAAGCCAGTCATCACAATGCGCTATAGTCTGTCATCTCACACACACACACACACACACACACACACACACACACGCGCGCACACGCATACACGTCTATGCTACTAAGAGGGGACAGTTGCTCTGTACAGGCCAAGAGGGGACCAGGGTTTCTGCTCCTTTTAATGAAACAAAAACCACATACAAAATTTTCTTTTAAGGTGTTTTTTCATAATATAACTGAAAAGTCTTTTACATTTTTTTTTTAAAACACATGCCAAGTGGGGACCTGAAGCTCTGGATGACGTCTACCTATCCAACAGGGGACCTTCATAGACTGCAGAGACACTGAGTGTGAAACACACAGACTGCTGGAACACTTTTAACTCTTTATTTACATGCTAAACTTTAACGTTATTGTGTGTGTGT
>CAIGQV010017532.1:14292355-14328111 GCA_903798115.1 Danio jaintianensis
TTAGCTGGATATCAAGGGTGCTTTGGGGTTTGGCAGTGAAATCGGAGCACACTCTGCCCCGCCACATGTTTCATTGGAGAAAACCAACACCCTCCCCCCCCTCACACGACACCACACGTGACGCCACCCCCTCTCTCGTATCCCCCTTATATGCAAAACAAAGCTCGTGCCACCTGCCATATGTCTTTTCCTTCCTGTCACTCACAATGATCCATGCCAGATTTAATGACATTTAATATCTTAGTCACTAGAGTCTAATATAGATGTTCCAGTTGCAATCAGTCCGGACAGGTGGCTGCCCTTCAAATCTCTGTTTCTGTGACGCAAGCTACATGCACCTAGTGCACCTTCAGACCCTTTATGACGCACTTTCGTTCTCCGTTCCCTTATTTACACTGTCACGGCTTGCATTCTCTTAAACTTGTCTCAATGACAACACAGTGCAAAATTGTAGTTTTCACAAATGATTTAGCAAACCTTTAAAAGCCAACTTGCGTGGATGTTAACATATTTGTGTCAATAGTGTTATGGTGGCTGTAAGTCGCTTCCCACTTGTAGCGTTTAATAAAGATCAACTTTTTTGTTATTTTCTTTACGTTAATTTTTTTATAAGCATTTCTTTTTGGTCTTCACAAAAAGCGGGCGATAGACCAGTGACTGCAATAATTTGTCTCTGTTGGCTTAGCAACATGATTCATTCGTCAGCTCAACATATAATTACATGTGTCGCTTGAACAATGAAATGTCTCACCTTACCAGACTGAGCTTTATTTCAGATACAATACCTAAAGTGTTTTCAGAAACCAGGCACCGTTTCTTGTCTTGCATAATGTTAGCACAGACTGAGTATGGCTCTTTAAAATGTTACAAGGTTTGTAGTTAATTCAAAACAGCCACATGTAGTGATTTCTGGTTTGAACTGGATCTTTATTAATCTCTCTTAGGACAAGTCTTTTTAGACAGGAGAGCTGCATAATGTATTCTATCCATCACCTGTTCTTTTAAATTAGCACAAGTAAACCTGTCATTTCCATCATCAAGATGCTACATTATTTCAATCCAAAATTCATGACTAGTTGCATTTGCACACGTTTATTAATGTTATAAATAATATAATATAATCATTTCATAATATAATTTTTAATGTTCACTAATTAAACAGCTGGAGGCAGTTTTGTCTGCAATAGTGCAAATAAACCTATTGTTCATGCACTCATATTTTCATTCTTCATTTCATTCATTCGTGATTCTTATAGATAGATTTTCTCATAGTTTTCTCATATGTAGCTATAAATGCCGACAAATGTCAAAACATTTATGTTTTTTGAAATGACAGTAGTTCAAGTAAAAGTGGAGTCATTCAGGTCTGTCACAGTTGAGGCTAAGAACAACAGAATCGCTTGTTCTGCTCTGCATTAGTGAAATGCCACCTTGAAGGTTTGGTGTGCTGTGTGTGGGTGATATCAGATGTGTCTGCATTTTTACTGTTGTGTTTCTTTACTATATTTTAATCTTTGTTTACATTTGTGATACCCAGCTTCTCACATTAGACAAGTTTGGTATGAATCACAGCTGTATGTTTGGCTGGAGGCACATAATATTTCCTGATTTATCTCTGTCAAATAAGCTGGTTAGACCCTGTAGGCTGGTGTGAGGACATGGGATTTCACAGGGGTGATGTGGGCTGTGTGTGAAGAGAGGAATTCTGAGACCTCTAAGCTGGCTATCTGGACAAGAGTGAACGTATAACATTGAACCCCCCAAAGGCATTTTTTCCATTGCTTGTCATACATATCTGTGTGCTGCAGGACAGCATGCCTTTAATAGTGGCCTTCTGCTTGTGGGTTTTCAGGAGGCAAGAAACATAACTGGATTGAAATGAATTTTATGTTTAGCAATTCAACTTTTTGCCCACGTCATGGATGCCAGAGTTCATGTACTTTTCATGAGTCAAGAGCTTTTGTGTGAGTGGACAAACAGAATTTCTAAGTGTAGTCTGATCGGAAGCATCATTTGTTCTTTCTCTCTGGTCCTCATTCCACCTGATATTAAAATGCGTTTACAGATCAAAAGTGGTTTGCAGAGACACATTACCATTTCCACCTTATATTATTATGCATTCAGATGCATCTGTTGTGACCACTTGTTCAGATTCCATCCAGATTAAACATCACTTGTGCATCAGCACTTAATGCACAAATACTGTTGAATTAGCAAACTGCTCTTATGCAGACTACAAGTGAGCAGTTAAGCAGACAAATTCAATGAGTGTTGATGGCAACTTCAATTTTGATTTGTAATAGGCCAACTACAGTTTTGGTCATAAGGTTTTTCCGCTGCATTTTTTGCATCACAGTACATTTCAAAATAATCATATGCATTCAACCAAATGCTTTTTTTTGGCTACCACTACAAACAATTTTTTTTAGACCAGGGATGTTCAGTCCTCTGCTGGTTAGTTTAACTCCTACCCCAATTAAACACACCTGTAGCAGCTAATCAAGGTCTTATGCCGTGGTCACACTAGAGTTTAAGCGTGCAAAATCCTGCCTTAAGGCGCTGCGAAAAGGGGCGGGATTAAACAAGATGATTAGACATTTTAAAAAAGCGAGAGATTGGTTCATATTTTACATTTCTGTACAGAGAGGTCATGTTTTCATCTTCGATTGGTCTCATGTAGTCATGTGATGCGATTTCGCAGGTCAGAGTTCACAAAGCTTGAACTTTTGCTTGCGTTTCCGGTCTGTCACATTCGCATGCGTATGAATGGAAGTCTATGGGGCAAAAAGTGCAGTGTGACCACGGCTTTACTAGGCATAATACATAAGTCCAGACAGGTGTATTGAGGTGAGTTTGATCTAAACTAAGGACAGTGGCCCTCTGGGACTAAGTTTGGACACCACTGTTTTAAGCCGGGCATACATCGAGTTTTTTGGGTCCTATTTTTAAGCCAAATTCTGACTCCTGCGACCTTTCTTTGAATCGTGGTGAATTTCAGATTTGTCGTGCATTGTTGTGTTCTTGCAGTGTACAGGGGAAACGGAGAGTTGATTAAACTCTCCCAATCAGATGATCGTCTGGTTTTCTGACATGTCCGAAATTTTGCTCTGCCCTCGTGAGAGAACCGCACAGTTGAATCAAGTGTAAAATGACCCTCACATAACGTCCTAAAAACAAGATTCTCAAAAAAAAAAAAAGTCTGCTAGTCTCTGTGTACTTTATGCTCCAAATATCTCTTTCAGTAAGTTGAAAGAAGGTTCTTTTTGACTGAGGTATTACAACTGAACCATAGATGCTGCCATAAGTGACTTTTTTTTTCTGGTCTAGGGATTTACAAAGACGTGATGCTCTTAACACTTCTAATAGTGCTCAGTTTTCCAGGGTTGTGGCTCCTTTTTGCAACATTTATGATAATATATTTTTAAAAGGCCAACTTTATAAAACTTGCAATGAATGGGCATTTATGTATTTTCTCAGAATGTTTACATTTGGGCAAAATGGTGGCGTATTTGACTTCAGTAAAATACAAAAAATGGCATCTGAGCAATTCCATGAAAATGTCAACCTTATCATGAAAAAATTAAGTTTTTACCAAAATAACAAAACCAATTTAAATTTGCTGAATAAGGTCTGTATTTTATTGTTATGATGTGCTCTTGTCGAATTTTTAAGGAAATTGCTTTGTTTGTCCATGAAATATGAGTATTGTGCCAATGGTAAATTTCATTTTCATCCAATCACATTTCATGCTTTCAAAAAAGGGGTTAAAGACTCACTTTTTCCATGCTTTATGTTAACAGTAAGCATTCTGCAGAAGGATTGGGGTCTGTAGTATAAATAATTACACTCACTTTTTCATAACATCACTGCCTTTTTAATTTATGAGCTACATATTTAAGACATCACAAAGCTTCAATCACGTGTCACGTCCGTAACGATTTAATGAAAAAGTTTATATTGTGTAATAACTATTATCACAAATAAAATGAAACTTTATATACAAAGTCAAAATATGTCCTTGCTAATTATGATCGACAATTCATCTCGGGTCTTTGCTCTACACAACCATAATTTTGCGTTACGGACGTGACCATTTTAAACTCCCTATTAATAGCCTATAAGCAAATGACTGGCGCATATTTGTTAATTATGATGCCGCGTTACAATTAATGACTTACATTACATAATATCAATATGTTATATCAAGAACTAAACATTTCAGTTAAACATAAACAACTTCAGTAACATTTCAGAAATAAATGTTTAATAAAGAGAACATAACGATTTACATCTTGGCGCATAATCTTGGTGTTTTGCGGACCTTGTGTTGAGCACTTCTTCTTGTTTATTTTGTAGATAACTGACCATCAAATAATACATCAAGTAATTAAGATACAGTTTATACCAAACGAAATTCGTTTCAAGAAGATATTTTTCCCAAGAAAAAAATATGAAATTTATATTTTTGGTTCGTGCCATCTTAAACAACTGTGCGGGTGGATGATTTGTTCCGTTATGTGTAAAATAAGGATTTAATTAATGCTCCACTGTAATTGTTGTATATGTCATATTTTTGCTACTTTTTTTTATTATGCCTTGAGCATCTGATTTTTCCTCTGTGCGGATGTGCTTTTCTTTTCATGTCATTTGGCTTTCATCACAGTCGAGTTCAGGCCAGGGTTTAGTAAGTGAAACTGGCTGCAATTTAGTTTGCCTGGCAGGGAAATATACATTTAAAATACATTAAATACAAAGGCTGGTTATTTTATAGCTACATAGCTGTGATTTTGTTGGACATTATTTTCATGAGAAACGCAAAGACCGCATTTATCCTGTTAAAAAGTGTTTCCTCAGCACTGTCATGATCGCTCTGTGTAGGCTACAATGTAGCACAAAATCTTTACAAAGGGGAAATCTGGTGCATAAAAAAACAAACAAATAAACAGCGTGATCAACACAAATCATGTCACAGATAAGTGCGAAAAAGTAAATGCAAACATTAAATAAAAGATTTCGTACCTGAACACTTCACGCAGAAGTGACCCGTAAGCATTTCCAACGCAATCTCCATAATGTTAAATCTGCTAATTATTTCTGCATACTTGCACGAGGCTCTCGCAGATTTGAAGCCCACTTAATAACCGCTTTATATGTCTTCAGTCCAGCGCTCACGAAGCAATAAACCTCCATGTATTTTGTCTTTTCCCACTGCTCAAAATGCGCACAATCCACACATTTAAAAGACCGGTGATTGTGGTTCACACATGGGTCACGCTGCAGCCACATGTGCAGGCTCCAGTCGAGTTTTAATATCATGCAAAGCATAAATATGTTTTTATTTTATTTATTAAATTACTATTTATAAAGATAAATTATCAAAGCGACACAATTCATTTTCCAAGCTCTTTATCCAAAATCTAAGCACTTTTCAAACCTTGAAAATAGGCTATAGCCTACATTAAAATTTAAAACATTTTCAAAGATTTCCAGCACCCAACAATTGCGCTTGAGTGATTATTAAAATTATATTACAGACGGCAACATAATAATAAAATCTTGATATTGATGTAAGCTTTTTACTACATTATAGGAGTAGCCTATTAGCCTATATTTGCTAGAAAATCGATATACGATCTGTAGCTGTAAATATTTCATTCAATATATTTACACAATCGGTTATAAACTATAGCCTATAAAATATAAACATTATAGTCATCCATCGTACACGCCTATAACCAAAGGCTATTTTTTCTATGCTTGTTTAACATAGCCTACACACAACTTTTCATAATAAAGCTTACTCCCTCACCCTGGTCTTCTGCATGGACAAACCTGGCATGACTGCCGACGAGAAAAAGAAAGCAAGCGCATAGAGTGGACAAATTAAACTATTTATTCAATTGACTTACACATAACTAGAATTAACTTTGTGATCAAATATAATATTGCCATAACTGTGACACAACTAGATTTTGATACCATACTCCACACTGACATAGCGCACTAACAATCAGGCAATGAATCAATTCAAGTTCGTCTGGAAACACTAACATTTGGAGCTCGATAAACATATTATAGCTGATTATGTTTATTAGCAATTGTATATCATTCAGGGTAAAAAAGCACCATGTTAGCATGCAACATTGTTTCCGAATTCCGAATGAACATTTGAACCTTTAACAACACACATGCCCTAATACAAATTAAATATAACAAGGTGATATCTATTTAGGTTTGATTAATTGTGCAACCTTACTATTCAGATGTCTTAGAGGTTAAAGTTTGTTGGTTTACGTACCCTACAGATATCCACAAATAGGTCTTGTTTGAAGTTTTGAAAGCATTTGTTTGATTTTCAGAATGTGTCAACTGTCAATATCAGAGCAGTCACGTCCGTAACAAAGACAAGTCACGTCCGTAACGATAGTTTTTCTTCATGAATGCAAAAATGAAAAATTAAATAAAACGAGTTATGTATGTTCCATGCAGAGCCAACCCTTATCCTTTTGACTGTTATAATTGTTTTTGGCTTCTGCATTTTTATTCACAGAATTTCCACAAAGTATGTCATCTCACAAAAACTCACGTCTTTTTTTGTCACGTCTGTAAAACATTCATTTTGCTGTTATTTTAAATATTAAACACGTGTATAGACAGATTTTTTTTTTTTTTTGATGCCTGAACTTCATGGTTAAGGGGTAAGAAAAATATAAACAGATATTTCAATATACTGGTAACATATAATTTCTCTGAGTATATATGGTTAATTTTTTTTACTGCAAATGTCACATCCATAATGCTGGAATCAGGCTTATTTGGAAATGGCTTACGAAGGAATATGTGCCACATTTTAAAAGATTTGTATAATAACTGTATTTCATTAATTTATAGCATTGTACACCAGTGTTTTGAAGTATGAACATCTACACGTCATACCTTTGTTACACACACAGAAACACAACCATAAGTAGGTGATAAGTCATATAATGAGCCAAAGCTCATCGTAAACAACTTATAAACGGAGGAAAACATACAAATATACAGAATATATATACAAATATAATAATAATATACAAAATTAAAATAATACAATGAACATTATTTATCAACAAACATAAAGTAACTTAACTCTAATGTTCATCACTGATGAGGGTTATAAAAACTAAAAAGAACCATAGTAAAGTCAATAAAGTGTCATGACGGGAAATTTGGGAGTCAATTTATGGTTAATAACCATATATATTAAGTAAAGTTGCTGTTAACAAGGTTATGGATTTTTATTGTAGGGTTTTAACAGGTTTTTAAAGTAATTTTTTTTACAGTGTAGAATCTGATCAATTTTGAAAGGATCATTGGATGCTTTTGTGTAAATCACCCAATCTCTTCCCTTGAATACACTTTTCATTCATGAAACAAATCCCATGATTGATACTAAAACCACATTATTGTCTCATGACTGAGTACTAATAGTGTCAATTAAGGCATTAATTCACAGACTACAGTGTAAAGCACACATCAGCCAAATGTATAGAATTAAAAATGGCAATGATGCAATGTTACCTATAGAGGGAGGCAAAACTCTAGAAACTGTAACTCACTTTCACTTCTTTCTCCCACTGGAAAATTCAGTTTAGCTGTATTTGCTAGATTTAATAGGTCTATTAAAAATGTTAGAATTTGTTTTATTCTATAAGGGTCTATAACATATTTTCCAAATTACACCTGGTCAGAAGAATAGATGTTTTTATTTGTTGTGATCACATGGTTATATATCTGTTCAACAGAATAAAGAATCTCATAAAAGTTTGGAACCACTTGAGGGTGGATAAATAGAGTAAATTTTCTTTTTTTTGGAAACTATCCCTTTATTGGTTTGAGTGTCTAAAAATTAAAAGTGTAAACACGTGAAAATTTTATTTTTTAGAAATGCTCTAAATTTAGTGATTTTTCTCATTTATGTTATTTTGTCCTTTCATTCTGTTATAAATGCTTTGTCATGTACTTTAATGCTATGAATTTGATATTAATTGAACTTCTTTTTCATCCTGTCTTTCAGATGCTTCATGACTGCCCAAAAGCTAGACGAGAGGTGGAGCTGCACTGGCGGGCCTCGTCCTGTACCCATATCGTCAAAATTGTTGACGTCTATGAGAATCTCTACCAAAACAGGAAGTGCCTTCTTATTGTAATGGAGTGGTGAGTCATCGTCACCTTCTGTGTCTTCAGTACAGACATCAAAATGCCGTTTTTATGTTCATTGGTTTATTTCCTTTCAAACGGCTTTCCATTTTATAAGCAATTTGCAATTCTGTGAATAATCCTTCCATTCAAAAACATTTCACCTTAAGCAACCCTAGATAATATTCTTTGCTCCATGGTAACTTCTTTTCAGTTTTATGATCTGGCCTTATCTTTATTTACTTTATTATCTCATCTTGGTAATAAACAGCCAGATGTAAAAAATAGTGCCATCTTAAATGCCAGTGATAAATTATTCCAGAAATGTGAGTTAAAGCATGTGTGACACCGTGTTTTATATAATGGAGTCATCGTTATGGGAACGTAATATCGAATCAATTTTGCTGTTTCATTGGTGACATTTGGCCAATTACAGTTTGAGTAGACATTTCATGAGCAATAAAATGACTTGACATTTGCATCATGATCGCATTTTGTTTGTATGTGCTGATTTGCTTTGTCATGAAGACCTTGATTCATTTAGTTACTCTTTCACAGCCCCTTAAGTCATTTGTAATGTTTTGCTGAGGTTTCAGTGCCTCATATGTGTAAATAGTTTACCAGCAGGTGTTTGGAGGTTATTTACAGTAAAGTGCGAAGACACCTATGTACCCCTTTCATGTTTGAGTGAATTGAAAAGTCCCGTCTGATGACGTACCACACCAGGGGGGTGACCTCTCCTTCAGATGCCGCTTTTTGTTTTTCCCACACTTGAAACATGAATGCTACTTGGAACCTCTTCTTGCCACCATTGCCAGCAAGGTAGCAGAACACAGGTTGCTTCATTGGGACCGTACCTGCTGCAATCGAAATGCTAGTTGCATGAATGCAGGCTCTTGTTTTGTGAAGCAAAATAATAATGTTTTGCTTAAGTCTGCAATAGACTACTTAAAATGCTAACTACTGATTTGATTTAGAGTTCAGGTACTGCTTTTAAAGTGGAAAGTGTCATGTTTCCATCCACCTATTTTTATGTGCGTTATGGATATGCGCATAATAAAATTGTTGATGGAAATGCCAAGATGTGCATAAATTGAAAATGTGCATAAAAAAGTATGCGCATAACTGAGTAGGATAAAGCTTCATTCGATAAGAAAAAAATGTGCATAAACTACGATCGAAACACTTTTACCAAACAAATTGCTGTATGCACATTAAAAAAAGTCATCTTGTATTGTTATAAGAGATCATGTGATGATAAAAATGTGTGTGAATGGATAAACCAGCATGCTGACCACATTGTAAAACATCTGAAATGTTGTTTTGGTCATTCTAAAATGCCTTAATCATTTCAGTATTAGTGTTATTATATTATTAATTACCTCCAGAACTGTCAAGAGCGTCAGTGCTTGTGTCTCACGCCACCACACACTGAGAACATTCAGAGAAATTTGCCAACTCTAACATTTTTGCTTTTAACATAAACTATTATGCTTTTAAATAATTTGAAAGAGGTAATGTGATACTGTTTTCTTAGTAAATTTTGTTTATTTGGTGTAATACAATCCTAAAATATGCTTTATTATTAAAAAATACTTTTGCTTTTCTAGAAGTGCGCGAATATGCTCAAATGTCACCCGAATCTGCTGCTTCAAACTAATTATTCACCCACCTCTATAATTTTCTCTAATATAGATATCCACGCCCAATGGTCTCACTAATTAGCCTTTACCTATTTATTTCTTTTAAACAGAATTTTGAATCGTTTAGTGATGTTAGAGCTAATCTGTACATCTATGATGCATATTATATAAACATTCATTTAAAGTTTGGCTTTGTCCAGATTAGCTTGTATTTTATTAAAATAAGCACAGGCATTGTTACTCCCTTTAGACTTTAATGGAAACATCGCTGATGCCGTTATTGCAACACATACAAACTATATGGCTGTTTCCCAATTAGAATGTAGAGAACAGACATTGTTGTGCAGACCAGTCTTGCCAGGTTACCAAGAATGAACTCGGAAGGATGCGAGAACACAGAACTTTAATAGAAACAGAAAGATGCTTTTGAGAATGGAGAAGCTCACTGCATTTCTGCTCTTGGTATGCCACCCAGCCCCCCATTTGTCCTTTTTTTAAAAAATGTTTTATCCTTTTTCTATCCATTTTGGCTATCTATGTCTGTCTGCCAGATTAAAAATGTTTCATACACATTCATGCTTTAGAGAAAGTAGTTAATATATGCAACTATGCATTAAGGCTTGATCTTTTCACCTGTTATCTGTGCATCACTATTCTGTACTTTATTGCAGCACCTCTCTTCCCAA
This sequence comes from Danio jaintianensis, assembly GCA_903798115.1. Classification (NCBI taxonomy): domain Eukaryota; kingdom Metazoa; phylum Chordata; class Actinopteri; order Cypriniformes; family Danionidae; genus Danio; species Danio jaintianensis. Next base: position 14,302,863 of record CAIGQV010017532.1, read on the forward strand.
TCTTTCATAAATGCTATGGTTAAAACATCTGACAAAAACAAACAAACAAACAAACAAAAAACATCCCCAAAATTAACACTCCTTTCTGAAAAGCCGAGATTGTTCCGATTTGTCAGCCAAACCATTGCATTGCGATTGGCCGAGCAAACACCTCCATTGTGGTTTTCTGCTATAAACTGTCCACCTCACATGCACTGTGCAAAAGCAGACTTTTGCTTTGAACTGCTAAATCTTTCAGAGACAACACATTCAACTAAAGACTAGTCTTCTTTTTATGTGAATGTTTATAACGAATATATGTTTAGTTGGGTCTGAGTGACTTTGTTTGAATGATTAAATCCATTTGTGGGAGAAAAAAATTAATGGAACACTTTGAAGGGCACATTTAAGTTTACAATACAGACATATGTACATTCATTATGCATTTACTATGTAAAAAGTCATATAAATACTGTTATAATAAACATTAAGTAGTGACTGCAGGTTGATGGTAAATAGCAAAAGTACTGATGCAACACTAAAAATGTAAAAGTGAAAGTACACATTTTTTAACAAAAAAGCACATTTTTTAAATTCCTGAGGAAAAATTACCCGATTATAGTAATTTGAGTATTTGTACTTTGTTACTTTACACCACATTATATATTCTATGTGGACATGCCATTAAAATAGGGTATACAGTTTACAGCAGGATGAACTGATTGCAAAGCATTTCTAGAAAGTGAGTGTAATTCTCGTAAGATGCAGTCTAACATCAAAGCAAGCTAAATTACCTCATGTATACATGTGCTGTATGTCTCCCTTGAGCTTGAACTAAATGCATACTATTTGCATGGAGGAGCATTATGTGGCACTAGTTTTATGCTGAATATTCTCTTCTGTATGTTAATGTAAGTCACTATCTTGTCTAGTTTCAACATGATTTGGCCAGTTTAAAAGCCTGCCTTCACTAAACTTCAAAGTGATGTGCTTTGAACCTGAATTCGCACACCTTGATTGTATCAGATATGATGTAAGGATTAGAAATCACACCTTCCTGTTTCCATTTCTTTGATTTATGACTTTTCCTTTGTGTCTCACATGCGCTGACTCGAACATTTTCTTTACTGACTGTGACAGTTGTCACCATTGCTCATCAGCAGATATGAGTTTATGTGAATTTCTAGGCTTTTAGGGAAATGATTCTTTTTTTTTTTTCATTTTTTTTTTATTACAATTTTTTTTTGTTTTAAGATGATTGAAAGTGTTTTAATTAGCGTGTCCTGTCTTTTGATTTCAAGGTCATTCATCATGTTCAAATCTATTTTTGAAAATGACAGTTTTCTGGAGAATAGTTATTGTGTGGTGTTGATGCTTTTTAGCATGCTAACAGTCAGCTCTTGGCTATATCCTTACTGGCTACATCATTAGGCACACCTCTTCAGTTGCTGCTTTAATCTTTTTTTTTTTTTTTAAGTTGCCAGCCACCGCCCGCATTTCTGATGATTTTCACCTAAATTTGATGATGCTCAGAATATTTTCTGCTATGAATATACGACCATAATATATATCAGAATAAACATCCAAGCTTCTACTTTAAAATTAAAATCTAAAATCTTAATACGTTAATGTTTTCTCACCGCTCTACTGCAGCTAGGTTTAGGCAAAAATACATTTTTAGTACTAAAAACAGTGAAAAATTTATTATTTTCAAAGTAGTGCTTTTTCAAGATTTTATATGTCGTCCAGATTAGTGGGGGCACATCATCTTTTTGAGGAGGTCAGAGGAGAATGACCAAATAAGTAACTTAAGTAGTAACTTGAATAACTACTAATTTCAACAGAGTATCTCTTAATTCATGGCATCATGTGAAACTGTGAAACAGACCAAGACCATTCTGCAACATTTGGATGTAAACAAAATTAAGTGTAATCAGCACAAAAGCATCCATTGTATCAGTGGTTCAAGCTGCCAGTGGTGTAATGGAGTGGAGAATATAGGCAATGCAGAAATCTCAAATCTTTATCTAAAGTCCTAAGTTCGAAAGTATGCTGCATGATTCTTGCTTTTAAATCATTGTGTGGTTGGTTGCTCTGTAATGAGCAATATTTCTGCTTCTATACGTAATCATAGTTTTATTAGTGAACTTAGTGGATTGTTTTGCATCCCAAAACATGTTTTGTGTCTTTGATATGTGGAACATTGCTGTCTTAAAGATGACTTCTAACGACAGTCAAATTGAGCTTTTTCCTAATCTGTAGAAAGTACTATAACAGGCTACATATGTTTGGTGTAAGTATTTTTAGCTGAACTCTTGATCAATTTGTGGAAGGTCAACTGTGCGTAATCTGGAGGTTGCTAACACAGTCGTTGCTAACATGTGTTCTCTGAGTGTCTTCATCTCTTTAATGTAGTACAGAGGAATAGAGAATAGGATGCTTTGTTTCCACTTAACGTCTCCTTTCATTCTCCTGCCATTCACACAGTTGCCATTTTAAAAGCAGAGATGACTTCACATAAAGACATCATAAATTTGTTATAAATCTGTCAGAAGCATGATTGTCATTAGACCATTATAATTGTCATGAGGTTTTTCTGATCACTTTTTTTTTTCCCCCAGTGGAACAAACTAAATTTGTCATTATTAACTTATTATAAGTTTCAATACTGTCAAGTCATTTTATAACAGCATCTTTAAAATGGAAGGACACTTTAATGACGAATGACCACAATAGTTGGGTTCTAGAAAGAAAAATATTAATGATACCGTTATAAAATTCATGACACCATTACAACGGCCTCATGACAATCCTGTTTATTACAGATTTATGACAAGTTATGCTATCTTGGTAATGTTAGTAAGTTGTCATGAAAAAGACATCTCAAACAATGTCATCTTTGCATTTAAAATGACATAACTGAAAGAATGAAATATAATGACCGTTGTCATAAGCATGCATAAATCTCATTCATATTTATATTAATGACATGTTTTGATTTTTAAAGTTTTCATGACCATCTTATGAACACCCACTTCAAGTAAAGTGTTACCATTTAATTCTTTTTCAAATGTAATTCATCCCATTTTGGCTCTTTGCAAGCAAATTGTAACACCGTTTATATAAGTGCAATAATGACAATAAAATGAATAAACAGTGGCCTGACTAATCAATAGCTACGTTTCCATCCACCTATTTTTATGCGCATTTTGGATATGTGCATAAAAAATCGGTTGATGGAAACGCTAAGATGCGCATAAATTTTGAAAATGCGCATTAAAAAATGTATGCGCATAACTGAGTAGGATAAACTTTTTATTCAATAAGAAAAGATGTGCATAAAGTACGATGGAAACACTTTTACCGAACAGTATGCGCATTAAAAAAAGGTCATGTGATTTGGTAAAAATGTTTGTAAATGGACAAACCAGCAGGCTGACCACATTGTAAAGCATCTGAAATGTTGTTTTGGTCATTCTAAAATGCCTTAACCATTTCTGTATTAGTGTTATTATATTATTAATGACCTCCAGAATTGTTAAGAGCGTCTGTGCTCCGCGTCTCATGCCTTCAAACGCCACCACGCGTTCACTGCGTGTCAGCATTGCCTTCTGAGGCGCAAGTCATTTATTAAATGAAGATAAGATTCACGCAGCTTCTCCTACCTCAGCAAATTCTGTTTTTACTGTTGATATTTGGCGCCATTTAATCAGGAAGTGACGATTTTGTTCTCTTTGACTCGTTGGATGGAAACGCTGCTTTATTCGCACATCTTTTATGCGAAATTCCAGTTTTGCGCATAAAGTTAATTAGCATTTTTGGGTGGAAACATATAGCTAATGATGCAATCTTGCATGCCTCATTTTGATGCAAGAGACTCATAGGGGAAGTGTAGTAGTGTTTCTTAAAACATTTATTCTTTCTCTAGTGAGGAGATGAGTTATAGTGAGGAATCTGTGGGTCATTGTTGATCATTAACTTATCATATCATAGACTACAGAAGATCATGAATGGATTACAAGAAATCCAGCTACTCTGCACACAGGAAACAAGATCTACAGGTCATCAAAACTGAGTGTATGGGAGGTGCTGTGGTGGAAAATGCCAACACTTGCGTTCAGCTACAAATATGGCTTTTCTAAGAAAAATTACACAGACTTGATGGTGCAAATTTGCTTTGTTGGTTTCTATAAAAAAGTGCATGCCTTTTACAATTGGTGCTTGATTTTAACACTTTTTGTACGCATTCATGTCATATCATGTATATCAGATGACGGATGGGATGCAAAACGTTTGGGGGTTAGCGAGATTGAAAGCGGTGAAAAAAGTGTTGTGGTTGTTCATAACCTCTTATTACTGTGAGTTAAGATTTCTCAGTCAAACTCATAGTGTTTTTTTTTTCTATTTCTGTCAGACGTTTGGTTTCATGTGAAACTCACTGCAGTTCTAGGTGAGCTGTAGAAATGAAACTCTCCTCTCACGCCGCGGCCCTTTGAGGAGATAGGAGAACAGCATGATTCTTGAGCACGGATGTACACTGTTAACAGCACAGTTTGCACCCTCACACAATATGCTTCATCATTGCAATAATAGAGGTGCTAATGTCACATTAAGTAGGCTAAATATGCTGTTGAGTACATCAATCTGATCTATGCAGATTCTTTTACACTAGCCATTTTCTCCATTTTTGCCGTGTCTTCCTGAATTTTCTGGTGATGAGACTAAGCCCACTGACCAAATTTCTGGCAACTGGCAAGTTTTCAAGAAATGAAGCTCACCCGACTTGCACACATTGTAGTGGTTTGTGTGTAATCGGAAATGATAACCACAGTGATTGCATGGGGACAAAGGTGAAAATATCCCCCCTTCATGTGGTTTTTAGATGTGTTTGATCTAGTCAGTTTTCATCGCTGGGTCAGCACGTACGTGTCTGGCAGATTACAATAAGAAATCGACTGCTTTTAGAAGAAAACTTACCACAGCTGCTTGTCACGTTTTCTGTTTTAAATCCGCTGTAGATGAGCTGAATATGCTGCTACTTGTCAGATGTTGTAATTATTATTATTATTATTATTGTTGTTGTTGTTGTTGTTCATATAATAATAATAATAATATATTAATAATAATAGTTTATTATTATTATTATTATTATTATTATTATTGTTGTTATTATTGTTGTTATTATTGTTACATTAGAAACGCAAATGAACCAGGAAGAAAAGCTGGTTCTCCCCGCCCACTCTCGGCACTTATTTCATTTTAGAGAAAAATAACCTGGCTCCTTATTTCTTGCTTTCTCTCTTTTCTTGATAACCAACAGGTTAATAAGCTATATATTTTATTGTCTCCAGCAATCCAATCTTTGAGGTGCCCGCTGATTTTTTGCTGTTGTGTGTGTGTGTTTGTAGTATGGACGGAGGTGAGCTGTTCAGTCGGATTCAGGACAGAGGGGACCAGGCATTCACTGAGAGAGGTACTGTTGTTTTCTACTCTCTAACATTGCGAGGCTTATGAGTGTATGTAAACATATTTAGAAAAGCCAAAATGATCATTAGGCCAATAGTAAATATATATTTTTTAACCAATTTGTTGTTTGTTGTCTTTATAGAGGCTTCTGATATTATGAAGAGTATAGGAGAGGCCATTCAGTATTTACATGCGATAAACATCGCACACAGAGACGTCAAGGTATGAGTTTTTACAGTGACTATTGTTAAAATGATAGCACATGATTTTGCCTTAACTGATTATGTCTGAAAAATCACTTTGCAGCCAGAGAACCTTTTATATACCTCTAAAAGGCCAAACGCCCTTCTCAAACTGACAGACTTCGGGTTTGCAAAGGAGACCACCACACACAACTCTTTGGCTACCCCTTGCTATACTCCTTATTATGTTGGTAAGAATATCAGAATCATGGAAGCATAAGTGTCAGTACTTAGATTTGTTCCCACTCATAAAACTTTTCCATTTTTAAGTATTTTCATCTTTTCCATGTTATAGCCCCAGAGGTTCTTGGTCCAGAAAAGTATGACAAGTCCTGTGACATGTGGTCTTTGGGTGTCATCATGTATATTCTGTAAGTGAATTTGTCTTGTGTTTTGTGCTTTTTCTGTCTGGGCCTCTCTTTTAATGGTTTTCTCACTCCTGACCTTAGAAAGTGTGTCTTCTAGAGCTCAATTCTCACTTTATTCAACCTCCAGGCTCTGTGGTTACCCTCCTTTCTATTCTAATCATGGATTGGCAATATCCCCTGGTATGAAGAAACGAATCCGTATGGGACAGTATGAGTTTCCAAATCCTGAGTGGTCGGAAGTGTCAGAGGAAGGTATATGTGAAGTTCCTGTTTTCTGAAAGAGACTTGAGAAACCGTTCCTGGAATGCTGTTATCTTTAAGTATTGAAGTTTTGCACATTTCTAAGAATGATTATAGATTTGAATGACTCATTCTTCTTATTTATAGCCAAGCAGCTCATCAGAACATTACTGAAAACTGAGCCGACACAGAGGATGACCATCACAGAGTTTATGAACCACCCTTGGATCAATGTGAGTGTCAAAAAGAATTATTTAATGACCACTCTGCTGATCTAGACACATGGGTTTTCTTTGTGCATTATATTTACCTTACCATGTTATATGGTTCTTTAGCAATCAATGGAGGTTCCACAGACACCCCTACACACCAGCCGTGTTCTGAAAGAAGAGAAAGACACATGGGAAGATGTCAAGGTGAGGTCTCGCTCAATAAATAAAGCTGAATGTATACTCATCTCATTCAGATACACATCTCATTTTGTTTAAAATGTCCCTATTATGCTTTATAAAAGCTCATAGTTTGGTATTAGAGTCCCCAATTAGGCTGATAAGCATGCAAGATCAAAAAACTTTCATTCTCTTAAAATATGCATTTATTTTGACCTAATTTCCCATTTACTCCCATGTCATTTGTTCAGTGATTTAATTTTTCCAAAACCCTCCTTGCCCTGACGCTAAAATGTGGTTATTGGACTTGATGTGTTGTGATTAGTCTACTGCGTGTGATTGGTCAGTGCTTATCGAAAACAAAACGCCCACCATGGCCTAGCAAGACAATGTTGAAGCAATAAGCAGCTATGGTACAGAGTATATATGTAAGCCCAATGCAGGAACACCGGCATATTGCTATATTCTTAACCATAAGTCCAAATAAAAACAATGACATGCAAACAGTATTAATGGACGCAGCAACAAAAAACTAGCTTTTTTGATTATTGATTGTGGCGCATGCAAGCTCTTGAGCAGCGCAACTCAAACCATTGAAGTGAAAATGAATGGGTTCATGAATAGCGCAGTGTTTTCCACGTCTGGTGTAAAGGCACAGACCTTTTCCGTTTTCCACACAGAATTAGATGCGATATATGAATAGTCCTGTTGCCAGTTAACCAGAGAGATACAGTACAAGCTGCACGGAGTGAACACACACGTATAAATACATATGTTGCATGCAACAGAGAACAATAAGGCAACTATTTTAATGGGTGTGATTCAGAGTAAGAAACAGCTGGTTCAAAAAACTCTGGTCTTTGGTACTGATCCTTCTTTTAGTAACAATTGGATAGCAAATTCCACAATGACAATGCAATCCCATTCCCCGTGAAACAGTGGTTATGGGAAGGGGGGGTTCAAGTTTTCCTGTCTATGCACGCAACAAGTGGGCAGGACAATGTTTTGTTCAGATGCCACAACGAAACGGCTTAGTTTTAAAATAAGGACGAATTACTTGAACAACTCTTTGACTCGTTTTTTTTTTTTTTTGTTTTATTCACTTAGAGCTATTACACACTGCATGTAAGGTAATAAAAAAACAAAAACATCATAAAGGTCTCTTTAATGTTCATGTCTCTGTTCTACAGGAGGAAATGACCAGTGCCTTGGCAACAATGAGAGTCGACTATGAGCAAATCAAAATCAAGAGGATTGAAGACTCGACCAATCCGCTGCTGATAAAGAGGAGAAAGAAAACCACCGTAGCTCCTGAAAACGAGACTCCTGCTTGCTAAGGACACATTTGCACATGCACACACACATTTTACACTCTCAAAGGAGTTGAAAAGTTCAGTATAAGGAAGCAATAACTCTGTGGTGGAGTTTAAATTAGTTTGTTTTTTAATATTTCCTTTTAATCACTCAATCTCTGTAATTAATACATCACTTTTCTACCAAAGGAAAGGGTCTGTACAGTTATCATACAAGACTGTAAATTTTGTGAAGCAGCCAACATCCACTAATTTGCTCCTTAAAATGTTCACATACTGTTTTTCACATGGTGTTTAGGGGGTAATCAAAAGTTGGTTACCTTTCTTTTGCATTTTATTTTTCCTTTTTCTGTCCTTTTTGTTTTAATCATAAGTACATGAGTACATGGTACATGAGTTCATACGTTTCACACACTTACCACTGTTTGTTTTAATGTTCCATCCTCAGGTACTGGGCAGCTTGTAAAGTAAGTTACCCAGTAGTAGAATGGTCGTTTGGTTTCCTTCCTTCTGGTCATGTTCGGAGGAGCCTATGCATAATACTAGCTTGCCTGTTCATTCTTCATTACATTAGTTTTTCTGCACTTCAATGCTCTCGAAGAAAGTCTAGTTCCAAAAGACACTGTCAGTACAGTGTCTGGATGAAAGTGTATTTTTTAATGACTCTGAATGTAGACGCACTCTGTTCTTTACTGTCTGTCAGTATTGTTCTGGGTCCTGTCAAGTAAAAAAATATAAGATCATTTTTGAGCTTTAGATCCAATTAGCCTTACTTGGTCATCAGAAGAAAAAAAAAATATATATATATATATCATAGTGCCCTGATTTCACATTGGTATTTGATCAGGCTTATCATGGAAAGCCAGTCCAGCAGATTGTTTTGGTTTAGTTCATGCTCGATGATATGCTTATTGCACACTGTATTGAGTGCACAATGATTTGCCTTGAATGGATTCTATGCATATTTGTTTCCAGCTAGATTTTCATCAGAGATTTTTAAAGAAAGTTAGCCCTTACTCTGGCATTTTAATATCCAGAAACTTAGTAAAATAATCAGTAAACATAGCCACCACGGTAGACGAAGCCCATTTGTATTTTTTTAAGTGTATAATTAATGATGAATTGGGCTGTCTGTGTAGGTGATGGTTGTTCATCTGTATCTTCACAATGCCAGTGTATATTTGTTAGTGTTGTCTGTTTTCCATGCCTACCATGCAGTAAGTGTTTGAATGCACCTATTGGGAGCTGCTTATAGGTACAAGGTGTTTGATAAAGGAACAAAGAAATGCCCCCTTTGACTTGATTCCTCGAGTTCTGGAAATGTTTAGGGGATACAGGGAATCCTACGCATCCAACGTACTGATTTAAGCTGCACTGACGGATTTATGCTGAAAGGTTGTATCTTGTTTTATTTTTTCTATATAGTCTTTTTTTTTTTTTTTTTTACTGTATATTCATATTTGTTGTGTGATTGACTCTTTTTAAGGACATAATTTTAATTCCCACGATGTTGAACATGCAAAGTCAGTATACTCCCAAATGATTTCAGTGCCCTTGCACACAATGCATCTTTCTGTCTGCAGTTTCTTTGTATTTGTCACTTTGTAGGAGCTTCCCCTTCCTTCATGCATTTGTTTCTCAAAGCAAGACTACAGTATCAGCCAAGTTGAAAAACAGACTTGAATTCCCACATTTAATACTAACAGGGAAAGGCAGGTGTATGTCCTGTTTTTAGTGTTTAACTGCTGTACTTATGTCTTGGTTTGCTTCAACTTTGGATTAAAACACCAAAAAGCCCAACTGTCTGTCTCGTTCAAATGAGTGTATTTGTTTAGACGGTCATTCTTAATGTGAACAATGTTTGGTCAATTGAGTTCTCATCTTTCTAAGCAAAGTAAGGTCTAAGGGGAACATGCACATCAATGCTTGTTCTGTTATTTACTGTCTTACTGTCTTGATGGCTCTGATAAATCTTGGGGCTAATGTCTCTGGCAGCTCTTTTAGAAAGCTCCACGTTGCTTATTTAGTGATGATATAAGTCCCCTCTGCCACTGTCCTTTCTGAACAATGAAGTAGTAAGTAACTGATTCTTTTTATAGCCTCTTCAGTGTAACTTGGCTTTTTGATTTTTTTTCCTCTTGCCTTTTTTTTTTATCTCCCCCTTTTTATAATATTTTTCTATCATCTACAAAGCGTATGTCAGTCTTGTCTCAGACTGTCCCGTTAGAAGTAATAAACTGTAGAGTTGTAAAAAACAAACAAACAAACAAACAAAAAATACATTCTTCCTATGCGAAAAATGACCATGACTTTAAATGTGTGTGTGATTACTATTTGTTCAACAACTTTTACTAAAAATGCCATGGTTAATCTATGGCCGTTTGCTGTAAACTGTTTGCTATTTTTTTCATAAGAGAAGAGATGCTACTAGTTTGACCAAATAGATAAATAGTTTAAAATCATGCTGAGAAGCCATTTCATGTTATACAATTGACACCTTTCCTACAAAGAAATGACCGTTACATGCAATAATGAATTATTATTTTTTTTTTATTGGCTATTTTAAATGAATCCGTCTAACAGATCTGAATCATCGATAAGCTACACAGTTTGAGTTAGAATGACTGGAGTTGTTTGAATAGTTACGTTGCCTATTTCCCGCCCAAACTCATCCTTACCCTTCACCATAGTCTAGGGAGTTGTTAAGTAATAATACGTTTACTCTGCAGTCTGAAGATAAAGCCGAAGTTGAACACCGTCAGGTGAGGCGTCAACGTACAAACTTCTGCTAGCTTGTCGATTAATATGGCTAGCTGAACCCCTTGACTAGCGTAAGGCGATGTTATGTATCTATAAGTTATTCACTTTTAAGAGTTTAGTATTGACACTGCTTGATTAAAATGGATGCAGCAAGAGTCTGTAAAATTGTCAAATTAGATTGTTTTTTTTAATAGCCTATTGCAAAGAAATGTTAAGTAGCTTCAATTTAGCATACTTCCACTTATTATTCTGTAACTCGCTACTTTCTTAAGTTGTAGGCCAAGACAAAAAAAGCTGACTAGCTTATTAGTCCTCTGTCTAAATTTTGAAAACATCCTGTTTTCTATGTCAACCGCTGAAATATTGTTTAAGCCTACCACTGAAAATTGTTTACCTCAGAAAATTATTTAAATGATCGCCCGCCACTATGATTAGGTGACCGTAAACGTAGACAACGTTAACATTACCCACTAGCTGAGTCACGCTAATGTATAAGAAATTATTCATCTTAATGTTCTTAGTATATCAGCCACGAAGGGAAATCACCCTTCCTGGTTTGCACTTCCACTTCTCACCCTTTTCGTACCCCTTAACAACTGCTAGAAATTATTAACTGAAAAATGAAACCGTTGACAAAATTTGTCATACCCTTATCATTAGAACCCGCAAGACTTTTGTTTCTTTGGAACAGAATTGGCTTACGTTAATCTTAGCAAACCTCCAGCAGAACTGCAGAATTACTCCCATTCGTCAGAAATGAAAATATTTTGATATGGGTGGGCGATATGGTTTGAAATATCCCAATATAATATTTCATATGGTTTGCTATCAGTAATTAAACTTTTTAACAAACGTTTTTAAATAACCAATAAATTATATTTAAAAATGAACCTCATAGTTATTATATTATTAACTACTTAAAGAACTTCAAAACAACAGATCATTTTAGTAAAAAAACAAAATGTAAAAGTTGGTTATTGCAAAGAAATTGGAAGACAGCTCACGTCACTTCTCCACCGTTTTTTTTTAAAATTACATTTTGTTTCAAATTAATTTGAGCAAAATGTAACAAAGATAAAAAAAAATGAAATATTACTTTTCAGATTCTCTTTGTATGACTATGTAATACTGTCAGTGTTTTCTGTATCACGGAATTCATAGGGGCCCTACATTGTTGAACTAATGGTCCTTTTTATTCACAATTTTCTCATCCCCAGGCAATCCTGCAACCCAACCTCCACAGCAATTCAACTTATTATTAGCTATTTGCTTGTCACAATTAGCATGCTCCTTTAACAAGGCATGTGATAGGTTGTTTATGATCCAGTGATGATGTATGCTTGAGGGTTGAACATGCAAACAAACTTCATGTTGGTTTACAATGTCATTATCAAGAAAAGGTCAATAAATATTATGCAGTACCATCTGTATCGTTTTATTGCCCAGTGCTAATGAAAACTAGTGTATATAGCCCGTAAGTAAAGAATTTCATTATCAATTAAAAATGTTAATACCTGTATGACATTGTATGTATATTATACCTATATGATACCACATTGGACTAGTAGTTTGGAAAATGGATGGAAGTGGGCACCATCTTGTGGGGACAGGTGGAAATTTATTTTGGACACTCACAGGGCATAATGGCTATTCTCTAGCTGCTATAGTGTGTGTACAGTGTGCTTCGGTTGTACAATTGTTATTGTGGTGCACTATTAATTGAATGAGTGTATGCTGAAATTTCATCTGTGATTTTGGAAAACAGTACAAATTGCGTTCTCCTGAAATAGTGGAGAGAGTTGCTCAAATAACCAGTCAGGGTATGCAAAAGAGCAATATCTGAGGCATATGTCCAAACATGAAGTGGATGAGCTACAGCTGCAGAAGAGCACACTGGTGATATTCCTGTCAGAACAGAAAACTGAGGCTACTAATCTAAAACTTTCTTGCCCAATCTGGCAGAACAGCTTGCTATTTGTTTTATCATTCCATTTCATGCCAATCAGGATCAGTGCTGAAAACATCTCTCTGGAATGAAATACAACACCAAATCAGAAAAAGTTGGGACAGTATGGAAAACGCAAACAAAAAAAAGAAAGTAGTGATTTCCAAATTTACTTTGACTTGTATTTCATTACAGACAATATGAACACAATGTTTTGTCTGGTTAACTTTATTTCATTTGTAAATATACATCCTTTCCTGTCATTCAGACTGTCATTCATCTATTAGCAATATCACCACATGGGCTCAGGACTACTTTGGCAAACCTTTGTCAAGTACCACAATACATAGTTACATCCACATATGCCAGTTGAAACTGTACTGTGCCAAAGGAAAGCCCTATGTTAACAATGTCCAGAAGTGTCATCAACTTCTCTGGCCTCTGAGGCATCTGGGCTGGACCTTCACACAGTGGAAACATGGACTGTGGTCAGATGAATCATTATTTCAGTTTTTTTTTGCAAGAAATGGATGCTGTGTGCTCCAGACCAAAGAAGAAAAGGATCATCCACACTGTTACCAGCAACAAGTCCAAAAGCCAGGGTCTGTCATGGTATGGGTCTGTGTCAGTGCCGTTGGCAAAGGTAACTTGCTCTTCTGTGATGGCACCATTAATGCTGAAAAGTACATAGAGATTTTGAAGCACAATATGCTGCCTTCTTTTCCAGGAATACTCATGCATATTTCAACAACACAATGCAAAACCACATTCTGCACACGTTACAAAGTCCTGGCTGCGGAGGAAGAGGATACAGGTACTTGACTGGCCTGCCTGCAGTCCTGACCTGTGTCCCAATAGAGCATGTGTGACGAATTTTAAACCTTAAGACTTGTTTGCAGGAAGAATGGGACAAAACTATACCTGAAACACTTCATCACTTGATGTCTTCAGTCCCTAAACATCTTTTAAGTGTTGTGAAATGGAATGGCAATATTGCAAAGTGGCAAATGCTTTATTGTTCCAATTTTTTTTAAATGTGTTAAACCAAAATTGGAATACGCGTTTATTTTGAAAAAAAAAAAACACAATAAAAATAACGAGGAACACATTACATATGGTTTGTTGTATTGTCTGCAATGAAATACAACTCAAAGTAAACTTTCTTTTTTTATTTTTGTTTCCATACTGTCCCAACTTTTTCTGATTTGGTGTTGTGCAAATGTGTCACTCATTGCCTTTATAATGTTAATGTAAAGTAAACAGCATTATGGACAATGATCATATATTTAGTGATAGACCTGAACAGCACAGTTCAGCATGCTCGTCTAACCATGCAGAGAATGGTTTGTAATGGTGCCACGTCATACCAAAATCATGTTGCAATACTATTGCAAACCATGCAAAAGCACTATAATCAAATGGCCACCACAGTCACCAGATCTTAATCCAGTCGATCACCTTTAGAATTTGCTGGAGTGGAAGATTGGCATCATGGATATACATCTAAAAATCTGCAGCATCTGTGTCTGTGTGATGCTCTTATGTCATTTAACAAAATATCTGAGGAATGTTTTCAGGACCTTATTGAATCTGCGCCATGAATAATTACGGAATGTAAAGGCAAAAGATGGTCCAGCCCTTTACTACCAAAACAAGGTGAATCTAATAAGTTGTGAGTGTGTATTGGAATTAAAGACCCCCTATTATGGCTTTTTGAAAATAATTTTCCATTCAGTGTGTAACACAGCTCTAAGTAAATTGAGCTGCGGTTTAAATCTGAAAGTGCACCATTTATAAAGCTACTGTCTCTAAAAACAGAGTTGACTCGTTTAAACCTTTCCCCTTTATTTTGAATCTTTCTGAATGCATTGCAGAAAGGAGATGTTCGGAAAAATGAATCGCTGAAAAAATCATATGGGAATTGTTATGATAATTAGCTAAAAATAAAAGCATATTATTAGACAATGAAAGTGTTTTTTGATCTTGCATGCATATCAGCCTGTTGTTGCCAAACAATGACCTGTATAATGAAAAATAGGGGCACTTTAAACCTTTTGTTAGCACTTTACAGGTTCTTATTTTTAAATTTATATTGTCTAGTATTTTACTTCTCAATACAAAGTGTGCACCATTCAAACACTGTTTGCAGTAGGACGGTTAGGATGTGGTCTTGATCATTATCAGCCTGGGCAAAATGCATTTGAAACCATTTTGTTTTAAATCTAGTTTCATTGTTGGTAAACGAACTCGGAGTGTTTTTTTTTTTCATACCTCAGATGTTACAGCAAGCAGGCATAAGGCCAAATGAGAGGAAATGACTGGCATCCTACCAGACAGAAACTTCAGCAAGAACATGTTGCTCTTTCAGGATTTTAAATCTAGCATGTTTAAGATTACCATAATTGTGTGATCAGCATTTTATAAGCGTATTGACTTGAGTCAAATCCAGTTTAAACATCAACTGAAAGTGTTAAATGGATACCCAATGGCGGTGTTCATTTGAATATTGAAGAGTGCAAAAGATATGTTTCCAATGAAATACAGAATTTTGCACTCATGGCAGATCAATACATTGCTTAGAATTTTGACATTTTTCTGCTTTTTTGTTAAGTATCATGCCATTCCTTTTTTTCTGTATTGTGACTGTGAACTTCACTTCGAGATTGACTTGGCACTTAACAGTGAAATCTTAAGTAGCAATTCTTAGAATTTGACTAATGCTGTTTCAGGACTAAAAGATATGGCTACTCTGCCCATATGGTTGCATCCACACAGACCACCAGTGCTTACAGCAAGCCTTTTGTGACTCACTCTGTATTGTCAATCAATGGCGGCCAAAGTTACCAAGTTGTTTGAGTATGGTGATGGTCATGGCAAGATCACACTGTGGTTTAGTGGCTGCTTGGTGTGGAAATGAAGCAGCTGTGGTTCTTCCGTGTTACGGATCGCAACATAATGTGTGCAGAATGAAAGCGAAATTAACCATTGGCATCACCGGTTTCTGGGAAAATGTTCAGAAGTTTGAGTTTGGAAGTTATAAAAGACTTAAATTGCTAAATTTTGCATCCTGGAAATACCTGTGTTCCCCTGACAATGATAATAGCAAAACTGACCCATTAAACCCCTTCCTTTGTTAGTCAATATCCAGTTTCCATGCATACTAACATTTTAGAAATTTAAATAAAGCAATAAAACTGACAATTATTATTCACATTATTATTATTACTCAGTGGTAAGCACTGTCGCCTCACAGCAAGAAGGTCACTGGTTCGAGTCTTGGCTGGGCCAGTTGACATTTCTGTGTGGAGTTTGCATGTTCTCCCCTTGTTCGAATGGGTTTCCTCCGCGTGCTCCGGTTTTCTGCACAGTCCAAAGACATGCGCTATAAGTGAATTGGATGAACTAAATTGGCCGTAGTGTATGAGTTTGTGTGAATGAGTGTATGGGTGTTTCTCAGTAATGAGTTGCGGCTGGAAGGGCATCCGCTGCGTAAAACATATAATAGTTGGCGGTTCATTCCACTGTGGTGACCCCTGATAAATAAGGGACTAAGCCGAAGGAAAATTAATGAAGGAAAACTACTGAACAGTTTTGCTATTTTGAATATATGTATATATATATTTATTTTTATTTTTTTGCACTCTGCACCACATGATTGCATATAAATGCTGGCTTTGCAGATTTATAGAAGTAGAAATTAACCTAAAATTACTTTCATCAGGATTTTGAAAGCTGCCAGGTACCTATGATATCCCACAATTCTGTGAGCACAGTAAGTTGTTGCTAAATAATAAATAACACTTTTATTTTCTTCTCAGTAATTTCATAATTAGGAAATGAGTATTGCAATCACTTTGTGTTTTTTTTTTTTCTTTCTTCTTTCTAATCACTAAATCTCTAGTTTAGAAGTTGTAATGTTTTGGTGCCTTGGATGACAATACCAGTTTCCATAACAAAACCCTGCAAGGTTTCATATGCAGCCAGTGACAGTTAGGTGTTGGTAAATGCACAAGTGTATCACTCTGTACTCTATTATTGTGCAGACGCTCCAGCAGCCAGTTTACCACCCCAAGCCTTGCATAGCGTGTTCTTTCACAACTGAAAGTAACATCTTGTTCCCTTACAGTTTTGCTTACTCAGTAGCTCATGCAGATGTACAGTTCCACAACTCATGTTAGCTTTTACATAGTTAGTCTCATTAGGTGAGACACGAATTGCTGCAATTACAGTAAAGGGTTGACTGCTAAGCTGCTGGTAACTGCTCTATTTAGGTCAGTTCTGAGGTTAGCACAGTCATGTTTAACCCTTACCCGCTCATTTTTGACACACCCTGTCAGCGATAGTGTTAAATGATAAGCGTGCTGTTTTAATGACATGTCATTTTAGAGTTTTAGTCTGCAGCCAGCATATAGTCAAGGAGGTAAACATAAGACCAGTATGAAGCTGTTTCAACATGAGGAAAACAGCTAAACCACATGAACCAAAAAAGGAAATTTCTGTTGCATTTTTCACTCTCAATAATTTATTGACAACACTTTTTGGTAACAAATTAAATATAAGCATCAACAATACACAAACAGTTAAATGAACACAAAATAAATAAAGCTCACAAAAAGACTTAAATATTAACACAAGTCAAGGACATTATAATCTCATAAATTATTTCAGTACTTTATAATAAGTATGTTTTGAAGTTGACAAAATACAACAAAATTTCAAAATATTCCTGGTCAATGTGACTAAAAATATTTTTGGGTTTTAGATTGATCTAAAACGTTGATGTTTTCCAGAACTCCAGAAATGGAAGATGAAGAGGCTGGCATTGCAGTGCATCAAACAGTAGTGTGATGGATGGATGGATGGATGGATGGGTGATGTGCAAGTGATATGGGGATGAAGTCCATTTGCGCTGTGTCCTACTGTATCGATGTCATACTGTTTTCAGAGTGTTCAGACAGAGTAATCTTGGCCACTGTCCAATCCCAGCAACATCCTATTAGTGCTTAACCCTCTTTGAAGCCAGATACTGCTCGATGTACCTGAAGAGCAAATCAAGCTCCCCCATAGCTTTATAAACCCCCTTTTCCTTCATCTAAAAGAAGAAAAATAAGATGTTGTCAATTTTTGGAATAGCTTTTTAAGCTTAATTTGATGGTCATCATGTTCACATTTAGTTGCTGTGTCAGACTTACCTTTTCATATGAATTCTTTAAGCTGTTGAGTTCGAAGGGATTTTGGCAAGAAAAGTACTTCTTCTGTAACAAACATAGATAGACGTTTGTGTTATTTCATGTAGCTTGCAATGTTAAAGACACCTACTTTGCCTCACCATACCATTGCGCAACGCTCACTAGGCATTTTGGTCATTTGCAACAGCACTTGCCAAGAAAAAAGCCACATAGACTTTCTACGTATGTTCTCTATTACGACATTCTGAAGATGCCTAAACTTCGCTTTTTGAAAAATAACTTACATTTTAGCATCATCATTTTCATGAGGTATGGACTATGTTGAGCAGAGTTCCCTGCTTGAAAATATTAAGTTGCTTTTTTTGGTCTACTGGCCTAGTTAGGTGGTCAGTCAGTTGGTTTTAGGGGTTGTGGCTGGTTTACGTTTGAGATTTACTCTCAATGCAATCACATCAAAGAGATTTTCACATCAATTAAATGTTAAAATTCAAAACACTTACGCATTTCACCATATCCCGTTTGAGTTCCTGAAATATATTTCCTATGGAGTCGATGGGGGTTTGGGAGTGCTTTAAAGGATTCTTCTGAAGAGCTGTTGGCAGAATGGTCTCCAAGTAGAAATGCAGGATCTCGTTCATGACATGACATCCATAGGGACTCTGTGGATCATATACACAAGAGATTTATGTGCTGTTTCAGACATCCACAGTTGTCACACTTTGACACTGCCGTAGCAATGTGCAGATGCAAGATGCTACGCAAGATTTTAGCCTCACATAAAACCTACCCAGTTTCACTATGATTAGTTCTGCTATTGCTAATTTAAATGCGGATAACTGCTGATGTTGTGCTGTAGGAGTAAATCAGTGGAGCTTGGCACTTACGTTAATGTTATGTTTTATGTCCTCATTTAATAATGGCTCCAAGTCATCATTGGACTCCTGATGTAATGTAAACAACAAAAATCCATTAGAAAGAACCTCCGATTTTAATACAAAACACACACAAAAAAAGCAGAAATGGTAGTTGCAAGACTCGCATTTCATCAAGCTGGAGATCAGTCGAAGTATACTTACATAAAACTTCTGAATTTCTTTGTATGCAGAACGGAGCTCCCTCAGTCTTACAGGAAAGCCCTCCACAAATGAGCAACACTCAGTTTTGCATTCGACTCTCCTGCTGTGAGCACAGTCAGAAAGCAGAAGTGTGAGCAGAGAAAAAAGGATGACTCCAGAGAAAATCATTCTTTAATTTCTTTTTTTCTTAATCCTTTCTTGATTTTCAGCCAACAAGAGAGGAGATGTACAGATGAGCTCCTTGGGGTGCTTTATTTTATACCCCATTTTCAAAATTTCCTGTTGTGGGGAGGGGTTGACTTACTGGCAGTCGTCTGTCTTATTCTGTGTCATCATAAATACTTTTTTTGACAACCAATGTAAGGAGAATATGACCTTAGATTGATGACTTAATGACATCAATTAAATCTTCTAGAAACTTGTTTTATTATTATTAGTTTAATAACGGCAATTTCCACAAATTCCCAATGTCTGTCGATCTATTGGTCATTCTAATTTTGAGTCTATTGACTGTTCTTTTGTTCTATCTGTCTGTGTCATTCTATTGTTATGTTCTAACTATCTGTTGTTTTAACATACTGTCTTACTATCTAATGTTCTATCTGTTCTGTCTGTCGGCTGTTGTAACATTTTGTCTATCATTTTATCTATCTATCGTTCTAACATTAAATACATTGTCTTTAGTCATGTTATCTACTACCCTCTATAAATAAAAAAATATAATAGGAAACATTTTAAAATGTCTTAACCATATATATATATATATATATATATATATATTTTTTTTTATTATTATTATAATTTTTTTTTTTTTTCCTTATCACCCACCTATATATAATGTATCATTTATCTGTTTATCATTTATCTGACTTTTAAAAAAATTAAATTCTGTCTACCTGAACAGGTCAAATATAACTTTGTCTTTGTGAATGACTTCTGGAAAATGTCAAAATAAATGATAAAAAAGATTTTATTCAACCTTAGATATTTAGAACTTAATCCGTTCCCCCCTAGCTATTACGGGAATTGTCTGTGAGAGGCTAACTGAGACATTTCGTGTCTGACATTTTTTTTAACATGATGTGGAATCCCTGTATGCACAGGTGATGCATAAACTCACGCATCCAGAGATGACTATTAGGGGTCCAGTGTGGTTGCTGTTTGACAGCTATCAAATGGTGTTTTAAACCACAGGGATCTTTCACATATACCTCATGTCCCCATTGATTCTAAATAAATGCATGCCAACCTCACTACTGAACTGAGTTTATGCTAAAACCTTTTACAACTATTGTGAAAACAGACACTTTCTGTACACCTCAATAGAATATATATTATAAATAATATACAATTATTTATAAAATTCAAATATATTTATAAAATTAAATAATATAAATGGTCTTACCTGGATTTTAAATTCCTCTTAAAATCCATTACACTGTACACAGTAGTTGTTCGGATTAATACTGCCAACAAAGTGAAAATAAAATTGTCTAGCTAGCTCAATACTTGGATAGACTCTGGATAGATTTTTCCTAATAACTGTTTTGCTCGTTGAATGAACCCAATGAATCTTTGGATTGTCGTGGTGCAGAATGGTCACAGGACACGTTTTCTGACATACAGTGCTCATACAATGCTCAGCACTCCCCCTTTTGAAAATGCATATTTTTTTATTCGTTTCTCTGTGAATATAGGCAATAATGTTTGTTAAACATTAAAATAAGAGTTTGGTCACCTAACATCTTTAGAAATAGAAAGATAATACATTTAAATTCAAATTAAATATAAAAAAATACATTTTAAAAACTAAATATTATTTATTTTTAGTTTCTTTTGATTTTTCTCTTTTTAAAACTTGTTTTAAATTTTTTTCCCTAACATACAAATGTGGGTGTACTCATTTTTGCACCGTTATGGTAAGTTATTTTGTTACATTCGCTCCAGATTTGTCTTCAGTTCTGACTAATGTAATATATATGCACAAATATATTAGTGTAAAGCATACTATAGAAAATATTTTTTTAAATATAGATTTGTGAGAGCTGTACTCATTTATGAGAGCACTTATTTATTTTTATTTGCTTACTTATTTGTTAAATCCAAACAACAACTTTTTTTTTTTTTTTTGGCCAGGCAGTGTGTTCTACACACTTTTACAACTGCACCACAGACTGGCCACATTAGGTTAATGACACAAGCTTGGTGTGTCAAAGACCATGTTGCACAATTAGCGAAACTACATTTAGAAACATATTTCCCAATGATTCCCATTGATCAACAGCTTGAATATTATCCAGATATTAAGATATATTTGGTATAACCCAATTATATAAAATGTCCAGGCCAACTAGCAATAAAGGTTGAATGTAGTTTGTTTAACATTCTGAAACAGCTCAGACAGTGCACTCAAATCATTTTTGAATGTTTTCAGCCATTGCTTTCTTACTGTAATTGTAGTCATCTTTTTCATAATTATAAATCTGTTTGTCCATAGTTAAAGCCAGCTTTAACAATTACAGTCTACAGAGCCTACTGAAGGCTGCTGCTTATTTATGTGATAAATATAAATATTGTGAGTAAGATTTGCAGTAATTATAATGATGGAAATGTCTCTTTCCACAGAATTCCTTTCTTGAATTGGCCTCATTGCTGGTTATTATAAGAAACAAGTGAGCACTATGGAATTTCATTAGTTGTCATTAACTGAGTAATGAAAGAATGAGTGAGCTAACCTGTTCCATGACTTAACTATAATACCATGTATGCAAACGTTTCTGTCTTTACCTCACACTATGCATGAGTATGAATCAATGGTAAGCCTAACCCATGATGCAAAAAAAGAAAAAGAAAAAAAGGTGGTTTTCTCTTCTACATGTTTGAGGTCTGTCAAGTCTTACAGATAGGTAAAGATTACTGAAAGTTAGTTGAGCGTAACGGAGGACGTTTCATCCATGGAGAAGATGAAACCAAAAGAAATTTGACCATTCCTTCAAATCACAAGGAATCTGGTTTTAAATTGTGTTTGTGTGATTTTTGTCTTATGGAGAACTGTTTAGAGTAGGCCATATGTAATACATTCCTGTACAACTATGTCTTGAATGTCCCAAAAGCTCTGGGAAAGGATATTAGATGCAGAAAATGGTCATGTTTTGATTATTTGTTTGTAATTGGTTTCTGTTTGACTTTTTTAAAATTACATTTCATCATTTACTTGCCTTCGTATCAGTCAAAATCCATATCTTCATTGAGTTATTTTATGTTGTCAGTGCTTTATATTTTGGTAACCAAAACTGTTTCAGTGACGGTTCAAAATATGACATTATATAAAACATTATTCTTGAGAGGAAATACAAGTCATGCATGTTGGATTTATTGTGTTGACTTCTCTTTAAGTGTATTGACAGCTGAATGAATCATTTGTAGTAGATTGATTACAGTCACAGCTGACGTTTTAAAGTGAATGTGTTGAAATGATTCCCAAAATATTTATTTATTGTTATAAGAATTTCCTTTTTTTTTGTACATCAAAGTCAAGAGAAACGGGAAGCTGAAGCCACGAGGTAGAGGTGTCTGGCTGAGATCTGACTGCATTCATTCTCGATTTCACACAAGAACAACTGCATTTACATGTCATGAGTACACGTCATCCTATAAGGTAAATGGTGATGAATCAAGGGTAGAGGTAATAAGCTTTGATGGGAAAGCTAAAAACACACTTGTGAACATGAAATGCCCCTCACTAAGAACATTTACTATTCATAGAGGTGTTTTTATGTCCCTTTTTTGACAGTTGTCTGTATTTGCACATGAATATATTCATGCTCTAAAACATCAGACATCAAACTACTCTGTGAATCTAATGAATGTCTCCAGGCATTGGCTGTTAGTTTTATTAATAATTTAATTTTAATTTCAAGTTTATTCCAGTGTAATGTCTAGTTTTGAGTCACGTGTGCTCATTTGCTGTTATTCTCTGTATTTACGATGGACAAAACATAAATAGTGATGTATTATTGAACGCCTTGCTTTCAGTATGTATTTTACAGTAGTTACATCAACTTTGCATAAGTTAAATTTAGCTTTTCTATTTTTCTGAAGTCCCAAATTGCTTTCCTGATTAAGGAAATTCCTTTTCTGTTAAGCAACATTCAGTTTCTGTGGTCGTTGCTGTCTGAGAGCGAATTAAAATAACACTTCCCCACATACCGACTCATTGAACATACCATGGTCTTTTAAAAGTGGTAAGCTGTGAAAAGTCTGGCAATTGCATTGATATTGTTTATTTTTAGACAAAGGGGTCTTGTGATATCCTGTCATAAGACCATGCTATGAACTCATACTCCATTATTAACACGACATCGTGCATCATAATGAAACAAAATTTCAGCCAGATTATAATCAGAAGGTTTGGTGTGACTGTATCTTCAATCACATGAGCCTAATCATTCCTTTAGCTGTTCCAGCTTAAAACAAGATCAAACGATGTTGAAATTTAAGCATAGTGAGGAAATAGCAGCTGAGCACTGTGTGTGTATCCATAGAAAATATACTATTTTAAAGACGTGTCATGGCACAATGCTATTTGTTGCAGTGCTTCTTCTCCAGTGTTTGACCCACTTTTTATTTAGTCTCAGTCAAACAATGTGGATCATTGTTGATCAATGTAAGTCTGGAAAGCTGTTCTAAAATACAGTGACCAAACCTTCATCAGAAGTGATGTTTGAAAAACAGCATTTTGTGTGGACAGAGAAATGATCCAAAGTTGACTTTAGCGATGAGAGTGAGTTTAATTTATTTGGCTCCAAGGAAAACATTATGTTTGTTGATATACTGGCAAAAGACTGAACCCAAAGTGTGTAAAGAAGTCAGTGAAAAGTGGAGGTGGATGTGCAGTGTCATAGCTTGGTGGTGTTTTCTGCATCATGAGTTTGGCCCCCTATACATGGCTGTGTAAAAGCAAATGTTCATCAGAAGCTCCTTCTGCAACATGCGGTTCCTTCCCTGTGTTCATCACACAATCAGACAGCCATTTCATTGCAGGATAATGAGCCCAAATGGTTAAAGGCAGGCATACGTGCTGTGAATTCTTTTGGTCGGAAGATTGCATGGCAATGCACGAGTGAGTTTATGTTAAAATCAGTCAGATGCAGTGAACAGGATTTTATGACCTGATGAATTCTAAAGCAATCGAAGCAATCTCATTGAATGAACTAAATTGGCTGTAGTACATGAATGTGTGTGAATGAGAGAGTGTATAGGTGTTTTCCAGTACTGGGTTTTGGCTGGAAGGGCATCCGCTGCGTAATACATATGCTAGAGTAGTTGGTGATAAATCAGGGACTAAGCCAAAGGAAAATTAATGAATAAATGAACTTGACCAATCATATAGTGCTTCGTTGAGTTTATCCTCCTGATTGGTCAACTTTAGATAGATCAGCAGGTTGGCTTGTTCAACCGCACACACCTCACAAATTCTCCACGATGGACGTCCAGCTTCTTCAGCCTCTAGCGCCTAGACTGCAGCTCTGAACAGGAAGTTTGGCCAGATGAAAAATGGTCGTGCCTAACAGAGCCTAGTTTTTTTTCCCCCTTCACTTTGTCAATTGGTGAAGTTTTTTTTCCTTGCCGATGGCTTGCTCGGATCGGGACTTGTGGAGCTGTGCTTCGGTGGATTTGCTCTACAGTGTTTGAACTTTCAGCAGTGAAATTTTAACCACACTGAACTAAACTAAACTGAACTTCAACTCTGAAATCTGTACTTTACTAGAACTATGTTAAGCTGCTTTGACACAATCTACATTGTGAAAAGCGCTATATAAATAAACTTGACTTGACTTGACAAATTCAAGCCGACAGCTCCTGACATTTTGGACATGTTTAAAAATGATTGAGAGCTCGTAAGGCACTTGACTTGGCCATGACCATACAAGTCTTTTCATGAGACTTCTCCCCGATGGGAAAAATTGTATACAAGCTCGTAGAACACCTTCAGAAATCTTTGTTCTAATTTTTCATTTGTGCCACAGTCATCGCAGTTCTCTAATTTTGATCACTGTTTTCTACAAAGAAAATGTTTTTTTGGTTATTTTTAAAATACTGTTCTACTAGCGTATTAACTAAATAGCATTTGAGTAGACTATTTCTCAAAAACTTTGATCTCTACTACTGTATACATTGTTGCCATGAACAATGGTGAAATTAGCATATGTTTGTTCTCTCGCTGGCGACTGTCCAAGTATGCAGTGTTTAGTTGTAGCTTCTTGTCCTTAAAGATTATAA
>CAIGQV010017532.1:14348111-14359702 GCA_903798115.1 Danio jaintianensis
TTATTTCAGAACAGCATATCTGTGATTTTCTCATTCTTATTGAGCACCAGTACAGCCATTCGCACAGTCTGTGCACACATCAACTGCATACCGGTCCTCAGAGCAGGCATTACCATGTCAGAGCAAAGTGAAGATGCGCTGTCCTTGAAGGACGTTCAGCTTGCATTAGAAAACGGTCAGTTTACTGTTAGGAAACCCACATCAGGGAAGTCTGATGTATGGGAGTCATTTTCATGCGTCAGACGCGAATGGTAAAAAATTACCCTTTGTGCAGTGTGATAAAACCTCAAAGTTTTATCCTTTAGCAGTCAAGGGGGTTGCACACCGAATGTGCCGCTCGGCGCCACGCAATGCCATGCATTTTAGAATTCTAAACATAAATTTCTATAAGGGTGCGCACACCGGCGCTGCAAGTCGGCAGTTGTCTGCGGTGCCCATCTACGACTCAGGACACTGTTTATATTTCTGCCGCGCCACAGAGCGCCATCTGAATAGTTTCATTTTAAATAACATGCGAATGTGCGCGTCCGGCAAATGTTACTTCCAACTGTTATATGCACGGCACTGAGCGGCACATCCGGTCGGGTGCGGAATAAAACCTGGCGGGAGCGGGACTAAAAAATCAGTTCCGCTCTACTGGCCATTTTTCACAATAGAGTCAATGTGAGTGTCCCACTTCAAGTCCTAAGAGATGATGCTGCACAGTGCTGTTTAAGAGGGTGGGGGGACTGCTGGGGGGTTTCTCCTGAAATCCACAACTAACTCCACTGATAGTTCTCCACGTTTTAGCTTGTCTGCTCCAAGTTGTTGTGACTGCACCAGACAGCCAGCTGCTCCACTTCCTTTCTATATGTAGACTCGTCACCATCCTGGTTAAGACAAGGACATGGGTGTCATCTGCAAAGTTCAGGAGCTTGACAGAGGGGTCTTCTGCAATGCAGTCATTGGTGTACAGTAAGAATAAAAGTGCGGAGAAAACACATCCCTGTGGGGCGCCTGTGCTTGTGGTGCGGGTGTTGGATGTGAAGTTTCCAAGGCTCACTACTTGTTGTCTGTCTTTCAGGAATCTGATGATCCAATAAAAGGTTGAGGTGAGCACAGACAGCTTGCTCAGTTTGGTCTGGAGGAGTGCTGGAAAGAATCTTGAACGCTTTACCACCACCTTTGACTAGTGGAGGTCACAAAGGATGCTTATTTCATGTTTTGAAGTTACATGTATCCATGTATTCTTTATTCTTTCTTATTATCTTCATATAAGCGTACTACTTTTGCTACTTTTTAGTATTGTATACTGCAAACTCAAATTCCATATAGCATCATTTAGCAGAAGTGCTGTGTCATTCATTTTTCTTATAATTTCTTATCAGTGCTGTGAAGGCCTCGTTAAGAATTAACTCATAATTTGACGTGGCATGACAAATTTATGCATCAATGTATTCTTTATGAATAGCTGTGATCCTGTTACCTAAATTGAAAGTTAACCTGATGAACAGATCTGTTGTAAAATCTGGGGAGATGACGTGCTGACACCTTCATACGGAAGCTATTTAGCATCAGCATATTTCCTTTTAGCGTAAACATGACAAACATATCCTTACTTTTGCTTACGTTGATGGGGTGAAACTCCGCAAATGAAACATCAGTACGTTTTGTAATTTACTATAATGCGTATCAATTAGCGCGAACAGGATTAAAACGAGTGACGCACACTAGTTTATCAGAACATTTTTATTTTATATATTTTAATGAAGACAAATATACATTGACAACAATTTGACCTCAAAGGTCTACTTTGCAACATGACATTTTTACCTTATCATGAAACACAGGCCAAAAAAGAAGTTTATTACATATTACATAAATAATTAACATATAAACATTAAGTAAAAAAATATATATTTAAAAATAATCCAGAGTCCAAGTTTGAAAATGATGTAATAAAGAGTTTTTGCTGTTAAACCTAAACAGCTGTACATGTTTTATAAATATAATAAATATTCAGATTCACTCAAATGGGGTCTTGTGTTGTCATTGTTGTTGAAAACTTTCTATCCATTCCAGAAGTGAATCCAGCTCTCCAATAGCCTTTACTGTTCCTGATGCCTGATCAAGCTGTGAAAAACAAAACACATAGAGAGAGAGATTATTTTGCTGATTATTAGTATGTGTTCTACAGTCACATGCCTAATTGTTATGTCCTGTCAGTGAATTATGTCTCTTACCTTGTCATATGCTGTTTGAATGCTCTTGAGTTGTAGTCTGGCATCTTCACCACACTCACAGTGTGCATTTGCATGCTTAACATAGACAAAAATAATGACATAGTTAGTCAACTCTCTGTGTCAATGGTTAAAAACCCGTTTCACTCCAATTCCCTCCAATGTCCAGAAGAAAAATCAAAGGCCCCAAATCTTTTCTAGAATTTTGTTCTCTATTTTACCTAATTAATAGATCGATTAAAAATGTTCATTCATTCATTAATTCATTTTCTTTTCGGCTTAATCTCTTTATTAATCTGGGGTCGCCACAGCGGAATAAACCGCCAACTTATCCAGCACATGTTTTACGCAGCGGATGCCCTTCCAGCTGCAACCCATCACTTGGAAACTAAAAATGTTCCATTATATATATTTAATAAAAAAAACTTGCACAAAAAAAATTCATTGACACCCAATCACATGCCACATATCCATGTACTTTGGACACAAAAACACTGTGCATTGTAAATAAACAGTTTATTAAGCATTTGGAAGGTTAAAAAAATGATAAAAACATAAAAGAAATGTCAAAAAGTAACAGAAAATGCATCTGCTGAAGCTAAAAATATATTGGTAACACTTTATTTTAAGTCACAATTCATGCTAATAACAAACCATTAACTAAGGCTATTAGGTCAATAAACTGATAATTAGCAGCTTATTAATAGTTAGGTGGAAGTTGGGTTTAGGTTTTGGGATTAGGGATGTAGAATAAAATCATACTTTATTACTACTAAAAAACTGTTAATACTGCATTATAGGCAGGTAATGAGCCAGTAGTTAATAACATGAATTGTGACTTAAGTGTTAAGATATTATAGGTATAATAATATGTGATAAAATGATGCATAATGCCAAATCTGTCATGTAAACAAGTTATTTAAATTAAATTGACATAAAACAAGAAAAATAAACAGATTAATCCATATTATAAGTTAACCCTCCTTATGCTGTAAAAAACCTTTTTTTCATACATTAAAAAAATAATAACAATAATAATAATTACCACTTCAGTCTTTTTACATCAGAGTCACTTACTATTTCTTAGTATTGTTTGTGAAAACTACCAGCATTTTTTTAGTTAAAATAGTTTCAAAGGCATTTTTTTAAATTGCACAACCGCTTAGTCAGAGGCTAGTGTATAGTTCACAGTTGGTACAATGGCAACTACAGAAAAAGTCCAACAAAAATATTGCACTTACAAATTTTTATGACTTAGCAATATGTTAGTCAAAGGATTGATGCCAATCAAATGCTTAAACGTTCTTTGATCTTGACCTTTACATAAAAACTTGTTTCAAAACAAATTATTCCAGTGTTACATTTAAAAAAAACATTCTTAAGAGTAGAGAATCTGTAGTATTTTGTACATACACACACACGCAGGTCCTTGGTAATACTGAGAAAAGAGTTGGCCAAGACACTGGTGGTCCTGCGATGTAGGGAATGGCTGCTGGTATAGCTGATAAAGACCGTATCCATGTAAAAATGAAGGAGCTGGCTGAGGAAACAGCAGCTTTCTGTAGCCTAACAGGGAAGACATGTTTTAGTAATATGTTGCACATTTGAATTGATCGGTTGATTCTACAAAT
This sequence comes from Danio jaintianensis, assembly GCA_903798115.1. NCBI lineage: Eukaryota > Metazoa > Chordata > Actinopteri > Cypriniformes > Danionidae > Danio > Danio jaintianensis. Next base: position 14,351,962 of record CAIGQV010017532.1, read on the forward strand.
GCTAATTAACCTGTAAACTGCTCATCACATCTTTCCTTAGTAATCTGATACCCTTCTGATCGTCACCCGAAATCTGTCAAAACACAAGATATTATCAGATTGCAGTGTCGTGATAGTCATTGCATAACCTCAATACAAAAAATGTTGGCCACTTTTAAAATGGCTTTCATTGTTGCTGCTTTCATGACGTGTACATTTTCTGCTCTGTTTCTTATAGATATACTGTCTGATTCACAAGCCTTAAAGAAAGATGAAGGCATTTGAGATTCCCCAGGTTCACGGAGGTATTCCTTTTGTTTGTTTACGTTGAGTCACGCTTAAAAGCCATTGGCATGTTGAACTCAATAGTGAAATGTGACAAAGCATGTCTTGCAACACGCTGGTGTTTTTATTAAAAGAATGAAACAGCTGCTTAAAATAAATCTATAACCCGTTTGTTGACATGTCAAGCCTGTCAAGAAAACCCATTGACATCACCGGTGATGTCATTGTTATGGTGGGAAATTGAGTGCTATTTATACATGGCTGACTTGCATCAAACTGTCACAAGCTATTTTAACAGAAGGAAGTAACATGACTAAGGTTAAACTTTCAGCGTGCTCACCATGCCTTGACGGACGTGCTGAAAGTGGTGCCGGAGTTCATGCGTGTGAATGTTCACTTTACAACTGCCCAAGTGAAGCCTCCTTCCCTGGGCTGCGTCCCATAGACCACCCAGTACGATGCAAACAAACATGTTATATACGATGAACGAGCTCTTCATTATGCTACTCACAGTTCGGTCTGAGAAAGAAATAAAAGACAGTGAATCATAAGCATTTTTATTTTGCATGTGACATATCAGTGTGTTCTAGGATAAGCTCTATTTGATATATGTTATGTAGTGTTACCTGCTGAGGTCCGAGTGTTTTCCTTCATAGAATGATGTGCACCTGTGCATGGTGATGGCAGGTGCTCTTATATTGGGATAGGAGGGGAATTTCGACAGGTATTCTTGATTTTTTTTTAGTTTTCTACCTCCCATTACAGTAAGAGGAAGCTGATGCAACTTAATTAATCCATCACTATAGGAATCGGCTTGAATGGATGCGGGACTTCCGTTCAAAAAATTAGTGACGTACATAATGTTACAATACATGTAGTAGCATGTTGTGCTATGCAGTTTTTGTTATACAGCAGTCTACTTATACAGTATACAGAACAGAACAAAAATACAGACATTGCAGTTTTTATAAATTTAGATTATTTTATATATATATATATATATATATATATATATATATAGGCTGCACGGTGGCGCAGTGGGTAGCACATTCGGCTGGGTCAGTTGGCGTTTCTGTGTGGAGTTTGCATGTTCTCCCCGTGTTGGCGTGGGTTTCCTCCGGGTGCTCCGGTTTCCCCCACAAGTCCAAAGACATGCAGTACAGGTGAGTTGGGTAAGCTAAATTGTCCGTAGTGTACGTGTGTGAATGAGTGTGTATGGATGTTTCCCAGTGATGGGTTGCAGCTGGAAGGGCATCCGCTGCGTAAAACATATGCTGGATAAGTTGGCGGTTCATTCCACTGTGGCGACCCCAGATTAATAAAGGGACTAAGCCAAAAAGAAAATGAATGAATATATATATATATATATTTTATCCCTGTGATGTAGTTGAATTTTCTATGATAATTTCGAAATAGTTCTTATAGGCTGATAAGAACATTTGCGATATTGTTTTATTCCATTATTTTTTCTGTTGAAAACTTGATACATTTTTTGCAGTAATCAATAGAATGTTTTTAATTAAATTAAGTGATCCTTTTAAAAATAAAAGCATTATATATGGGTTAAAGATAAGACATCCAGTTTTGTTGTCTGAATAAAATTACATTTACAAAGAAATGGATTTATAATAAAATAATTTAAAATAGAAGTAAAATACTTTAAATAATTTTAAATAACATTTTGACAAAAACAACAAAACTGTAAAATGTTGGTGAAGTAATACTCTATCATCATTAAGTATAAAGGACCTAAAAATGACACGATATAAATATTGTGATTTGTACTTAACATATACTTATTAAACTATACAATAATATAAAATCTATAATAAAGTGATCATAATTGCATTATATTTTAAATGATTTAAATTTTGTGTCGTGTTTTGAAGGATAGTAGCAAGAATAAATATTTAAATGACAATTGATTACAAGTTTGTGGCTGCACTGTTGATCCATAAATAGACCTTTGATGTGATCAAATGATACATGTTTTAAAAATGCTTGACACTTTTTGGTATATAAAAAGTTACACCGAACGACATTTTAGAGGGTGTTTTCTCTAATTATATAAAGCAATATATATAAAAATCAGACAGGACAGATTTAAAAAATGGAATCCATGTGGCAATTTAATTGTTTTAATGTTCATGTTATAGATGTGTTTCATCTATAACCCATATCATTTGTAATTGTAGGGATTATATTATCACAAAAATAAGTATTTTACTTTATAAAAGAAAGTTTGTTCAGTTTTATACAAGAACTCAGTTTTAATTATTAATGAGGAAGAAAGACAGCACACTGTTTTTTCTTATCGTTTGGTTATTCTTTATTTAGCAGCCTTTATTTAGAAGGCCGTTTACTGTACACCCATCGCGGGGACGGTTCTGGGGCTTCCTTGGCATAAGCTTCGTCAAGTCATAACTATACGTTCAGATCACTTCCGAAAATGTGAACCTAGGACATTTATTTTACCAGCTCAATGCTAAGAAAGTGTCAGTCTACCACCATCTCATTGAATGTGTTAATTTGATCTGATAAAGACTGACTAAAAAGTTGGTTTCCTCTTTAGTGAGGCATCATATATATTTTTTTCACTTATCAGTGTAGCTAGCATGAAAGCAAACCACAAACAAACCAAATTTGTTTCTAGTGACCAAAGTTTTTTTATTTTATTTAGCATTCATTACGTCTATATGGGAGAGCTAATTTCTTCCCATCATTGTTGTGTTTTATATCAATATTTATATTTTGGTAATTCCATAATCAAATGACAAACATTGCTTGACTACTGAAAGTACACCCATTGGTCCAGTAGAGCATGTTTTCTTTAATCGTTTTCTCTGCTGTTGGGTGACATTTGGCAGGAAATACGTTTAGACCTTCCTCGCTCTGTTTCCTGATGCTGTAAGACATTTTTTGTCCTTCTTAACAGCTGATTTGAAAGTTTGCCAGTCAAACCTGTGTGGTAAGATTCCTTTTCACACCAAGGAAACAAATTACGCTAAATCGTTGTTTAATTCTTCATTTAAAACATCACGATGACGAAACACTAACTTCATTTGCAATCAGTAAGCAGGAAGAGAACAAACAAACATCAAAGCACTACAATAGTTTATTGTTAATGGAGATGAAAGTTCCTGGTCACACTTTGCATTGGCACTCGTTACTAACATGAGGATCTGAAACGTGATCTGTTTAATCATTTTTATATTATCTATACATAGTTTATATTATCTATACATAGTTTATATTATCTATACATAGTTTATATAGACATTATCTATACATAGTTTTTAAACACAAATCATAATTGTAATTAATTGTTATAACTATAACATTTAATTAAATTGAATAACATTTTAATAAAATGTAATAAACTAAATTCAAATTATAGAATTTAATTGAATCTAAATCAAAAATATTTATTTTGGCCAAGAAAAAAATTAGAGGGTGATGCGGTGGCGCAGTGGGTAGCACAATCGCCTCACAGCAAGAAAGTCGCTGGTTCGAGCTTTGGCTGGGTTAGTTGCCATTTCTGTGTGGAGTTTACATGTTCTCTCTGTGTTCGCGCGGGTTTCCTCCGGGTGCTCCGGTTTCCCCCACAAGTCCAAAGACATGCGGTATAGGTGAATTGGGTAAGCTAAATTGTCCGTATGTGTGTGAATGAGTGTGTATGGATGTTTCCCAGTGATGGGTTTAACTGGAAGTATGTCCGCTGCGTAAAACATATGCTGGATAAATTGGCGGTTCATTCTACTGTGGCGACCCCAGATTAATAAAGGGACTAAGTCGAAAAGAAAATGCGCACAAAGTAAAAATATAGTTTAATATAGAGACACTAAATAAATATATATATATATATATATATATATGAGCAATATCACACTAGTTGCAGTGCGATATGGCTGTATATCAGCACTGGTGGGAGGCGTGCGTTGTGCCTTAGTGTCCCACCAGTGCTGATATACAGCCATATCGCACTGCTACTCGTGTGATATTGCGTTTATACAACAGTTCGACGGCACAATCGTGTATATAAAAAAGTTAATCAAACACGGAGAGTCTAAAAACCCTTTTGTATTAGGAACTACTTTTTTCCGCCATTCCTTCACATCTGCAGCTGATGTCAGAACAGCAGAAGCTGTTACTATTTCACCAACGTCACTTTAGAGCTAGTATTTGAATGATTCTCTAGCCTAATATCTAAAGTGATGACAAAACAGGTGATTTTGCTGACATATTAAGATTATAAGGCTGAACGTGACATGAAATGCCATCCATCTACAGAGATATCTCCCAAGATTATTACAGTCTTCAGTATTTTTCTGTTGCAATCGGGATATCACAATAATTAAATCCGGAAAGTATTCATAGCGCTTCACTTTTTCCACATTTTTTTATGTTACAGCCTTATTCCAAAATTGATTAAATTCATTTATTTCCTCAAAATTCTACACACAATACCCCATAATGACAATGTGAAAAAAGATTTTTTGAAATTGTTGCAAATTTATTAAAAATAAAAAAACTGAACAATCACATGTACATAAGTATTCACAGCCTTTGCTCCTTTGGCAGAAATTACAGCCTCAAGTCTTTTTGAATATGATGCCACAAGCTTGGCACACCTGTCTTTGGGAATTTTTGCCCATTCCTCTTTGCAGTACCTCTCAAGCTCTATCAGGTTGGATGGGAAGCGACGGTGTTTAGCCATTTTCAGATCTCTCCAGAGATGTTCAATAGGATTTAGGTCTGAGCTCTGGCTGGGCCACTCAAGGACATTCACCGAGTTGTTGTGAAGCCACTCCATTGATATTTTGGCGGTGTGCTTTGGGTCATTGTCCTGCTGGTAGATGAACCGTCGCCCCAGTCTGAGGTCAAGAGCACTCTGAAGCAGATTTTCATTCAGGATGTCTCTGTACATTGCTGCATTCATCTTTCCCTCTATCCTGACTAGTCTTCCAGTTCCTGCTGCTGAAAAACATCCCCACAGCATGATGCTGCCACCACCATGCTTCACTGTAGGGATGGTATTAGCCTGGTGATGAGCGGTGCCTGGTTTTCTCCAAACGTAACGCCTGGCATTCACTCCACAGAGTTCAATTTTAGTCTCATCAGACCAGAGAATTTTGTTTCAGATGCCTTTTTTTGGCAAATTCCAGGCGGGCTGCTATATGCCCTTTACTTTGCCCTTTACCTTCTGTAAGGTTCTCCTCTCTCCACAGAACAAGGCTGGAGCTAACACAGAGTGACCATTGGGTTATTGATCACCTCCCTGACTAAGGCCCTTCTCCCCCGATCACTCAACTTAGATGGCCGGCCAGCTCTAGGAAGAGTCCTGGTGGTTCAAAACATCTTCCACTTACGGATAATGGAGGCCACTGTGCTCATTGGAACTTTCAGAGCAGCAGAAATTTTTCTGTAACCTTTCCCAGCCTTGTGCCTCGAGACAATCCTGTCGGAATTAAACAAGATTATTAAACATTTTAAAAAGTGAGCGATTGGTCCATATTTAAAATTTATGTCCAAGAGGTCATATTTTGATCTTCGATTGGTCTTATGCAGTCACGTGATGCAATTTCTCAGGTCAGAGTTCACCAAGCTTGAACTTTGCAATGCATCGAACTGCGAAACTTGTTGCACGAGCTTGCGTTTCCGGTCTGACGCATTCGTGTGCGTATGAATGGAAGTCTATGGGGAGAAAAGTCCAGTGTGACCACGGCTTGATCAGTGGAAACAGAATGTATCTGAGCTCAATTTAGAGCTTCACGGCAAAGGCTTTTTTTGTTTGTTTGTTTTTTTTGTTTTTTTACTTTAGGACAAAGTCTTTTTAACCTTGGATCAAAGTATAATCTTGCTTTGGAACAACCTAAAAAATTACTGTAATTTTATACAGCTAAAATTACCCTCAAATTATAGTTTTGACTTAGTTGAAAATGAAAAATGTATTTTAATATTATTCAAAATATTTATTCTGGCCAATGGAGAAAAAATACATTCACTCAAAGGTAAAATATTGTTTTATAAACAATAAATTAACTGAATTTTTTTGGTAAAAATCTTAAAATCAAAATCCAAGTTAAATTGTACTAGTTTGTACTAATTAGTACGTATAACGTTAGGCTGTGCTATTGCTTGTTATTTCATCTGCTGGTGCTTTCAATATCACTATAAATGTCATCAAACTCATATTAGAAATACATAAAAACTGAAAGCACATAAACAGAACCTTTTTTTTTTTCATGTGGTCACATGACATGGAAGTAAAAATAGTACTTTGAGAAAAACGGATGTTTTTAAGTTCACCTAGGAGGTTCGTTTTTTGCGTTAAGGCAAATTGAATAAAACAGGTTAAAACCAGAAAGCATAATTTTTCACTTAATTCAGTGGTTCTCAATTCCAGTCCTCACCCAAATTTTTTAATTTGAATGACAGACACAGTACACTGTAAAAAATGCAGGATTCCACACAATCCATTAATGTCGTTCCTACACAAATCCATTAAGTTAACGTTACTAATTTAAGTAGATTGAAGTTTCCCCAAAAAACACCAGAATTGTGTTGTTTCAGCTCATTTTAAATAAGTAGTTTGAACAAGCAGCAAACATATTTGTTTTTGAGTGTGGTTTCACTTTTTTACAGTGTAGGATTTGAGCAGTCAGATTACCAGAAGAGAACAGGTTGTTTGGGATTTTTTTCAGTGTTTGGGACACAGATGCGACAAAACATTTTCAACAAGTATGTTCTAGTAGATTGTCCTTAAATTTTTGTTTTACAAAATGAATGGGAAAACTTTTCACCTTCTTTCTGTATCCTCACCGGATTTCAAGTCTCACTGTTCCAATAAGTATTTCTTCGTTGGCCTAAATTTCTCCATAAGAACTCGATAAGTGAAGTTTTTGTTTCTTTTCTTGTCATCCAAGTCTAATTAGCTCAGAAGAATACAGTTTCCTGCAAATAATTGATTGTTAAAATTATTATCAAGTAGATCTCCTGCACTTTACATTCAATAACTTGACCGGGGTGTGGCTGCTACTTTAAAGCAGGATAATAAAGTGATACAATTAAAATGTAGTGGTAATCAATTTGTTGTAGCTATACTTTAAATTTATTAGTAAGGAAACATGTTTTTAAGAATTTGAGATTTTCTTATAGAATTAAAAATATATATATTTTACACTTAAATAAATTCTTACAAACTTCTCAGAATTTATCTTAAGAATGTTGTCTCTAAATGAATGGTCTCACAGCATCAAACTTTTTCACTGGCTTAACCACCCTCAAAATTTTGTGACTTTGGGTGCAACTCGTGCCCAAAATCAGAAATCTCTCAAGTGTCTTACCATCTCTTTGCTTACTATCTCCTAGGTCTTAACATGAGATTATCAGTAAGATTACATATTTGAAATTGTAAATTTCAAAATGTAAAAAAATAAATAATAATAATAAAAAAAAAAAAAAAAAAAAAAAAAAA
>CAIGQV010017532.1:14359802-14372143 GCA_903798115.1 Danio jaintianensis
AAAAAAAAAAAAAAAAAAAAAAAAAAAAAAATACACACATATATATATATAGACCATTTCAATGTGGTGATGTCATTGGCCCATGAACATTTTCTGCTTGTTGTCAAAGTATTTCATAACTGTAACAAGAGGGAATTCAATGATTACTTTACGTTAAAACACCTGCCATAGGATTATTTATCAATATTTGCACCTCTTTGGATTCTCGGAAGCTTTGGAAATTAAAAATGTAAAACAGGAAATACGTTAGGACCATTGTTATTGTTTACATCCCTCAAAATGGTCTATATATATATATATATTGGCTCTGTTTTTCTAAATGAAAGTGTTTGAAGCATGAATATTGCCAAATGTATTTGTTAGTACATTACCACAAGGTGTCGCTATAGACACAAAAGAAAATGGTGCTGGGTTAAGTTTTTGAGTAGTTTACACACGTGTAATAATTATATACTAAATCTGTCTTCATGTCTAGTTTTACTTGTTTTATTGTTTTGTATTTTAATGTTATTTGTACTGTGGGATATAAGCAGGTGCACTCTTTTTTGCACTGACAGTGTCTGTCCACTTTTAAATAGCATGTTAATCTATACAGTGTGTGCATGATTCATTAAATCTAACAATAATTGCTAAGCTGTCTTATAATTATTTTGTGCAAATCTAAAAAAGTGAAACTGCTTGGTACAAATATTATACCATAATTTGCCTTTGTAAATACAAGTTTGTTGGAATAGAAAATGTATTTTTGTTCATGTTTATTAATATAGAAATATTGACACAAGATAAAGTAAGGAATACACACTTTACCTTAAAAACACAGGCACATTAAGGACATTTTCAACTACACAGTAGTTACATTATTCCTCCATTCATCATATCCCTTAGGGTGTATTGACACTTGGCAGGTTTGGTTTGATTAAAACAAACTCTTGTGCAATTCCTGTGAACAAGTGCAAATTCCAATAGTATCTGGATGCAGACTTGGATTTGCAAGCTGAGACTGCATATCTCAGACTTGCCATGTCAGACACAATGCACTCAATTGAGCTAGTGACGTCACTGTGAGGGTTTAGGTAGGGTTAGTGGTGGGTTTAGGTGTGTGCATTAAAAAGCATTGCCTGCAGCTCACCTTGCAACTGCACCAAGTCTGCATATAAACATACAAACATGCATTTAACCCAGCACACTGCATTGTGGATGTTCTGTATATTCAGTCAGAAAACATTAGTCATAAAAGCTGTTTGTTTTGTATCTTTAGGTTCGGCCTTGAAAATGACACTGTGTACATGTAGTAAACCAGGACTGCATGATTCAACAGAACTGAACTACAAGTGTGAATACACCCTAAGGTGCTATTTACACTAGTTTGTTTTTCTTTTAAAACATATACGTTTTGCTACGATTATGCCTTGCATCTATACTACTCCAGCATCTTTGATTGTGAAAATGCTGAAAAACAGTTTAGTCTGGAATTGCTAGTGTTCCTTTTAAGTTGGCTAAAACACAGGCTTTTAAAAATGGAGGTGTGGCTATCCACAATTGCTCTCTGTTTGATCTTCTGGACAATTGCCTATTGTTCCCTGATTCGTCAAGCCCGTATCATATGACCATTATGCAACTAGTAGATGGCAACTACGAATGCCGGCAGAATATGTTCATGTCCAATGAGCTTGAATGGTCACTTATCATGTGTTGAATGGAGATACAAAAGAAAAGCGAAAAGAAAACAAACCAGTGCAAATGCATCCTTAGTCTACCCCTGTAACTATACTTGTTGTCTGTAGCACAGTACGTCAGTTAATGTACCTTTATTTTTAGGGATTTATTAATTGCACTCACAGACGTCGCTGTTGGTTCTGTTCAGTATAATCACATGAAATATTTATTGCAGAATACTCATGCTCAGTTGTACTCAATGCAGTAAAGTCAATAAATATGGTGTGTTGAAGGATTTTAGGTTACACTTTGAAACATTCCTGAACATAAACGGAAAAATAAATGCATTGCCATTTATTCCTAATTCCTTACTTGCTTCCTCTAGTCACCTACTGTTGATTCACTCAGCACTATCAAGTAGACAGGAAGGCCTGTTTGTGCACAGGCTTGCATGAATGTGTTCATCACTCATAACTTATATTACTATTGCATGGAGGTGTCTAAAGCACATGATGACATCTAAGGGCACGGGAGGACTCAAGTGATTGCCATCCAAACGCAGGTATCTCAGTCTAGGTGCTCCGTTCTCATCGTGCACGTTGTGAGGGGGGCAGATCTCAGTGCCATTTACACCTACAGAAGATAAAGAAAAGTGTTATTTATGCGTGAAAATGTTTTGTAGTGGAATTAAAGAATGAAGAAAGTGCATACTCTCAATGTTGTTGTTGTTGAGGTGGAGTTGCTCCAGCTCTGAGCTGAACAGAGGAACATTGCTCAGCTTGTTATGGGCCAAATGCAAATCCAACAGTGAGCTGACATTGAACACGGTCTTGGGAAGACCTTTGTCACTAAGCTGGTTATAGTTAAGTCTCACGAAGGCCAGGCTTGCAAAATGCTTGAAGTAGTCCTGTGGAATCTCCTCAATGTTATTTCTGTCCAAGAACAACTGGAAAAGGGTGTTCGGTATATTCACAGGCATCTTTCTGAGGATATTGTGCGCCAGGTTGAGCTGAATTAAGTTCTTCAGATCTCTGAAGATGTTCTTGCCCATGCTGCTGTCACTGATTCTGTTGTGATGGAGATCCAGAAGCGCAAGATGCTCCATCTTGCTGAACGCTCCTGCAGGGATCTTTGAGATCTGGTTGCGACTGAGTCTAAGCTGCTCCAGACCAGCTGGCAGGTCATCGGGCACCTCCTTTAGCTCGTTCCTTTGCATATAAAGGTAAAGGAGATTGGGAAGTTTCTCAAACACTTGTTTTTCCACTGAACGGATTCTGTTGTTTCCCAGATTTATCCACTTAAGCTCAGTGCAGTTCTTGAAGGATTCTGCAGTTACTTGATCGATGTAGTTGTTCTGTAGGTACAGATAGTGGGTGCGGAATGGGATGACCGGGACTTTCCGGAGGTTGCGGTTTTCACAGTAGAGGGCATTTGGGTATGATGGTGGGCAGAAACACTCTCGAGGGCAATCTGAGAATTCTGAGGGAGGGCCTAAGATTGGAGGGGGAAAGTCTGTGGGTTCCTGGGGTTCGGGCTCAGATTTTGTGGCTGGAGAGGATGGTTTCTTGGGTGCCGGAGGTTTCCTGGTGGTAGATGGGCGAACAGGCTTTGGTTTTGGCCTTCGCTGGCCACAGACATCCGTGATCAGAAGAAGGACAAGAAGAGAGCAGTATGCAAGCCCAGCTTTCATGGTCCTAAACAGGGGAGCAGGAAGAAAACAATGTAATTTTGCTTTATCCATTGCAGATTTGTGCAATCTTAACAATTTTTTAGACGATAGATTCAATTCATTATATAATGTTACAAATTTTATTTTTCTAAACATTTTTCCCCATACAATTTAGTCTAACACTGATTCATTTGGATTGTGATAAGAGGCCATGATGATATTTCTGATTTGATTTTATTGTGGACTTTGGCATCAACAGTCAAGAGCACAATTTAAAACATTGTTTCTCTTTTGAAACCGAAAGAGACTTTTGCAAGGTTTTTCCTAAAATATATTTTGAGTTTTTTCTTTCCTCTGGCATATCTTGACCGGTGTCTGGCATGACACAAAGTCACAGTTAAATTTCTGTCTTAGTCAAAGCATGCCGTCATGTACTTTCCAGTTTGGCTGGAGTATTACGACTTCTACAGACTCTGAAAAAAATGCAGCTCTAGTTTTACAGGTTTCTCAAAACAGGCTCAGATAAAGACTCTATTGTGCAATGCAAGATCTAGGAAAGACTGAGGCTTAATGAGGGAAACAGGCTAAACACCCTGGGGAGCTCAAAGGAAACCGGTGGCTAGAGCAGTCGTATTACTGTGCTATCTCCACCTCTATGTGTCATTTTTGTATTGCAAAAACAACTTCACAGCTGAAGTACTGACTGGTGGAACACCTAAACCATTACATCATTATTTAAAGGATTAAATAAATCTACATCAAACACATTAGCCAACCTGCTGTTCTAAGTGAAAGTCTTTAGTTTATAATTCAGTCTTTATTGAGCAATACTTGTTTTTGTCCACAATAGGATTTTTTTTTAAATGGAAAAATGATATGCTACTTAAAAAAAAATAAGAATTAATATTTATATATATAAAAAAATTTTGTACAGTTTTTTTATTTACAGTAAATGTTATTGTGTATCTGTCCAATTGGATGCCAAATAAACACTATTAGGTAAAAAAAGTTTTGGCTCATTAATTATCATTCATTCACTCATTTTCTTTTCGGCTTAGTCCCTTTATTAATCTGGGGTCGCCACAGCGGAATGAACCGCCAATTTATCCAGCATATGTTTTACGCAGCGGATGCCCTTCCAGCTGCAACCCATCACTGGGAAATAATCCATACACACTCATTCACTACGGACAATTTAGCCTACCCAATTCACCTGTACCGCATGTCTTTGGACTTGTGGGGGAAACCAGAGCACCCGGAGGAAACCCACGCGAACACGGGGAGAACATGCAAACTCCACACAGAAACGCCAACTGACTCAGCCGAGGCTCGAACCAGCGACCTTTTTGCTGTGAGGCGAACGAGCTACGCACTGCGCCACCATGCAGCCCTCATTAAATATATACAATATAATATAAAAAATTATATTATATTATATTATATACCCCTTATTAAACCAAACAGTCCTATCAGGAATTCTTACAATCTCCTTGTCTTTGCTGGACTTAAACTTGCAGAACTTTTAACCCAACCCTCTGTAAGACTTTGTTTTTGTTTTTTTTTAACAAAAACTTCATTTTAAGCCACATATTCTGGGTTTATGTCTGAAATTTGACCAGACGTCACCAAAACATTTGATAATTGAGCTTTTCTTGGCCTTTCTACTGTGGAGTCACATGTCTTTTGGATCATTATCTTGCTGTGTTACCTAACTGTGCTTTTTCCTTTTTTAGAGATAGGTCCAGATGTTCTCATCAGGAATGTTCTGATACAAAGCAGAATTAGCGTTGTTCAAGTGTCAGTTGCAATTCAGCCATTTGGATGTTTTCCCAGAGTCCTTGTGACTTTATAAATGATTTTAAGCCACTCTTAGAAATATTTTGACTGGTTGGATTCTAGGAAATGACCTCAAGTTGAGGATTATTGCTCTTACCATGGTCCAATGGAAATAAATGGCTTTGTACAGCTAGCAGACTGATCTGAGCTCTGTTAGGGATTTTTCTTTGACAGTTCTTTTATACAATGCTTGTGAAAAACAGCACAGTGGAATTGGTATAAAAATGAGAAATTATATTGATTGTAATATATTGGATAATAAACCTGTGGGTTTAAAACATGTCTAACATATGTAAACACTGCCACATATGTTTGCATAGGGTGGCTTAGATACCATTAGATGGGTTAAACCCTAAAGCATGCATGTTTAGATCTATTGTTTAGCCTAGAGGAATCATTTCACCAGGGAAATTAGATTGTGCATCCTAAGCATAAACTCACACCCAGGCGCAAAATAAGGAGCAGTGCTGCGGGTCTGAGTGATGATCACAATCAGATGTTTGGCCCAAAGTGTCTGGCTGCATGGTCATGGAGAGCAGGCGAAGGGTTCGGGCCTTGAGAAAAAGTAAACCTGGGAAATGTTGATTTGTTTAATTTTCTTCAGCATGCCTGCTTTAGGTGGAGATCAAATGAGATTATGCTTCTTTCTTCGAGGGAAACTAAGGTTCGATCAGAAATGTTGATTTAAAAATGCTAATGCTAATATTTATAACCATATAAGGAGATTGAGGTCATTACTAGGCATAACACAAACGCATAATAACAAAAACATGTTATGAGTCAGTGCTGGCAGTGCTTAAAATGGGAGGGAACTGTTTGGTTAGAAGTCAAAAAGACAAAAGAGGTCTCTATATCATTTCTGAATCAAGAGAATAATGGTTTTGCCTAATAATGGATCAAACTAGAAGCGTTACACGTCTGCTACCTAAGTAGTTAATTTGAAAAATGGAAATGTTGCAGTAAATCAATGAAAACGCTTCCCCTGATATATGATACTGCAGCTCAGTCTGATGGATGTAACAGATGATAATGGAATCACTAGCCAGACTCTGCTATACCCTGAGTTTTTTTTTATTATCATTTTGGCCGCTTTCTGACTTCTTAAAATGTACCCATTAAAAAGACTTTGGTTAGATCCTGGTTGAGGAAAGACTTAGCTAAGAACAAGCTAAGAAGAGAGACAGGTGAGCCATACATAATTTGACCCCCCCCCCCCCCCCCCCCCCCCCCCCCCCCAAAAAAATAAAAAAATAAAATAAAATAAATAAATAATTTACATGCTTTTATTATTTTTTCATAAATATTTATATTTTCATGCTTTTATTATACGTTTAGCAAATATTCATATCTTTGTACATTTATTTACAAGTGATTTAAATTCAAACATATGTTTAAAAATAATTTTTTTTTTTACATTATTATATAATTGAATTCAATTATATTACTTTGAATTTAATTACAATTATATTAAATTGAACTCAATTATATAATTGAACCATAAGACCTTAAAATGTGTGTGCAAAGGACGGGAAAGTACAGCTATGAGGTAATCATGCCATTATTTTCATAAGCTTTGGCTAAGCTGAATAAATGACACTTGGCTAAAGAAAGCTTAGCAGTTTAGCACTTGCAACTTTTCTTGCGAGGATCCACATATTTTCTAATTAATTTGTATGCATTTATGTGACTGGATATTGAGTCTATTTTTAAGAAATAAATTATTTCTTACCTGTTCCTGGTTCCTGCCCTCATTTGATGAATCCTCTAGCTGTCACTTCACTCTCTCAGAGTTTTGCTCTCCCACCTTGCTTTCTCCTCCTCTCGCACTCTGTTTCTTTCCCCCTCTTTCCTCCGCACTTTCCCTGTTCTCCTCTGCTAAACAGGCTGCCTATTGGGTCTTTCCCTCTTTGCCTTCTGAAGGTCAACAATTCTGTCTCCCTGCTCCGCCTTCAGGGAAAGTGCCTCAAATTAAATCAAAATTGTCCATCCCTTTACACTATGATCTGTTCTCTGCTGCTGAACACACTCATGCATGTGAATGGGTGTGTATAGAAGTCTACAGGGCCGGTGGGATGGGGTGGGGATCCATGCTAAAAGTGTGGGGTCAGAATTCTTTCCAGCACCATCCTCTGCCTGGTCACGCGGATCTTTTGGATACTTTATCAAAATCATGTGCTTTTTATTTGGTTTAGAGCCACAGAGTACTGGACAGCTTCCTATTTATTTATTTGTTTTTGCATACTTGGGTGGTATATTCAATTCAGTATATGCCTGATTTTCTCTAAAAAATGCATCATGTGAGCTGTCTTATTTGAGATTTTTTGTTTTTATGATAATGACTGTTCTAGTTTTTTTTTCCACTAAACTTTCCCCTCTATTTCTTGTGCTTCAGCCCTTGTAAATTAAGCTGCAGCTGCATAAAACTGGTGACGAAAAAAAAAAAAATTACTTCCAAAAAAATCTATTAATCTTCCTCACACACACTTGCACATTCACACCATAGGGTCAGAGCCACACTTCCATTAGAAACCCAAGAGGACTTTAACATCTGGAGTAACAACATCTGGGATATATGGTGTTTTACAATTGTTAGTCTGAAAAGCTGCAGAATTCAGTCAGTTGCATGTTTTAAAGACTGTGCTTAGGGTTGTTTTCCCCTGGCAATGGCCCAGATTTGAACATCTGTGCTAAATGAAAATCCTGCATGGGGATGTAATTGTGGTCATTTTATTCAGTCAATGAATGAAGCGCTATAAAGTTCAGGATATTTTCTGGCTTCACAATCCACCACTAATATCCCCTCCATATTAGCTATCACATGCACATAGTAAGTTACTACAATAAGTTGTGATTATGAAAGACAAGGTGTCATCAGAAAATATAGTATCACATTTTTTTGTGAGATACTGTAAATTCACATAAAAAAATACATAATTCTGAAAAAATATTAAATTAGGACATAAAATACAAATTATACAAAAAATACAATGATGGTCATATATAATGTTCACAAATATAAAGAAATACAAATATTAAATAGCACAATGATGGTTATGAGATATAAATGCACATTATAATGAAATGGTGTTTATAGTATTTTTAAAAACACAATTGGATATAAATTTACAATATTCAAACAAAGCTAAATGTGATGATTACATAATATTTCTTTGGCCACAATTGTGATGAAAGACACAACTGTGGATTATAAAGTGAAATTTATGAGGGAAAACACTAAATAAACTAGTGTAATATTATGTCACTTATATATATATATAAAATCACATTGTAAGTCATTATACTGACAAAAATCATGGTTGTCAGATTCAAACTTGCATTATAAGAAGAAAGTCACAATTATGAGAAGTCAGTTATAAAAGTCACAAGATGTCACAATTCTGATTAAAAAAATCAAATGATGAAATATGAAGTTGAAATTATAAGAATTATTATTATTATTGTTTTGTGGGATATAATGTCATATTATAAGAAATAAAGACACAATAAACATTGCAGATCCTGTTTTTTTTTTACTTCAAGCTAGTAGACATAAATTTTTATATTATAAAGACAGTTCTTTTAAATGACATTTTATGTTTAGAAAGAAAATCTATCTTCAGTTTTAATATGATCATCAAGAAACAGCACTCTATGAACTAGATTTACTATCAGCTTGTGCCATTGCTGTAAAAAAAAACTACTGTAGTTACTAGGATTTTTACTAGGACTATTGCGTATGCATTTATAGGAGTTTCCCTTTCAAACTCAAAGTTTATTATTTTCTTAAATTTGTGCAAAAACCAATAATGCTGTCATGTGCTCTCGTGGAAATTTTTCTTGTTTAGAAAATCTGTATTTCAGTAAATAATAAAATCACAGTTCCACATTGGATTGCAATTTTGTGGTTTCCTTTGTCCTTATAGTTGATCATCTGTGACATGAGGAAGAGTTTGCCATGCTTTTCCACATTTGTATTTAGGAAGATCCCTTGCGCATGCTGTGAGATCTTCCCACTCCACTTTTCATCTTAATTTGAAAGCGCACTCACTCAAACCGAGTCCTTGACATCATGAATACTGTTTAGATTGACTGTTCAAGCGCAGGCTGCTCTCTATCAAGCAGCATTACATCAGGGTTACAGTGTGTGTTGTAATGGATCGTGTAGAGTACTTTACATAAGTCATTGTGACATTGGCTCAGATACTTTTTGAGATCATTTAGGTCAAATATTGCATATGGCATGACAATACATCTCTGCCAGGACTATGTTATCTCAGGCAAACCCAAAGTTTGCTGCTAATTAAAAGTAAAAAGCTGGGAATGGGAACTGCAGTACCCTTTTGGCAAGGATATGTCTTTTCTTCCTGTTACAAGTTAAATTTATTTGCATATCAAGCGCAATTACATGCTTCAAGATTTATTGTCGGGAGTCCAGTGGTTTGGCGCAGACTGAAAACAACCCTACAGCTGGAGTCACGTCGAAGTGACCATCGATATCTGAAAGCAGATTCGTTTTATTGCGTCTTCTAGTATTGCTAAGGTGTGATGGATTTCAGCATGTGCTTGACAGATGATTGCATTCGTCTGATTTGTGCAATATTGCCATCTGGGTTGATTTTATTATATGCGCGTACACACATTCACAGACAGACAAATGATTGACAGATGTGCACGCTTAGATGTACAGTATGTGTGAATATTATAATCAAGTATTTGCTATATTGACATTAAAGGGCACCTAGTTTATCCCTTTTTCCAGATTTAATATAAGTCTTTTGTGTCTCCAGAATGTGTCTGTAAAGTTTCAGCTCAAAACACCCATCAGATTATTTATTATACCATTCAGAAGTTTGACATTTTTAGCTCTTAGCATCTTGTAGCTGTTTTGGTGGACTGTGCCTTTAATGCTAGTCCTCCCCGCCCACCGTTCCCACGTGCCTGTCAGTGTGCCTTAATCTCCGCCCTCGGCTGCCTCAGATAACAGACAGACATGAAGGAAGCAGATCTCACGTAACGTTTGTGGGAAATATTACAGTAAGAACTTTCCCAATGATTATTTGATGAATTTGTTGTGGAGTTGCAACGATGAGTCACACACAATGTCGTTACAAAGTCCACGCACACACACAGACACACACACACACACAGAAAGCGCGTTTTTCTTTGCACTGTTTTTGCAGGGCAAATGTGACAGGATACACATTAATATCCACTGCTGTATGGATATCCGTTATGTTAATGTACAAAATAAACCTGATTTAACGTCCACAACCCGGGATTGAAGCGTCTTCTTTTATAATTGTACTGACACGCGGCTGTGGTGATAAAGTAAAGCTGAAGTAAATCGCTGCAATTCATTACAAACATGCACTGTTTTAAAAACGTGTTAAACTTGTAAAACTCACTCTTGATCACATTTGATGATGATGATTGATGATCCTAGCGAACTGAACAGACCTTTTATTCCCGGTTGCTTTGCACACGTCCTGTCTTGTTGATATGATTATAGGCGTTACTATGGAGACACGTTAATAAGCAGCTGTCAATCAATTCGGTGGGCGGGGAAACGGCACTCCTACGTCAAGTTGCGGTCAGCCTCAAAATGGGAGGAATTTGGATGCTATTTTAAGGTCTGGAAATTAAAAAAAAAAGAGTCTTATTGGCTTTATATGACCCCAATATGACTGTGGACACACTATACATACACACAGTTCTGTCCAAACAGCTTAAAAAAGATGATTTTCCTCATAGGTGCCCATTTTTTTCTGTAATTCACTGATCATAATGCAAGTTATAAAATGTAATTGTGACTTTTGATTTAACTTTTCATAGGATAAATGTGAGAGTGAAACTGCTAGATTATGAAATTGAAATTGCAATTCTGAGTTCATACAGTGAAGAATAAATTGGAGAACAACCTTCAATCTCCTACGTTTCAAGGTCATTGCTTAGTCCTATTTGAAGTTATCATAACAGGACTAAAAGAGCAGCTTTAAAGCATGTTTTATGAGTCAGGTATATTCTAAAGCACAGTATAAAAAAAAACTTAAGTGAGATATTTGAAAAACAACACTGATCAAAACTAGAGAAATGTTTTTTTTGTGTTAATCTGGAACCTTTTTGTAATTTCCTTAATTATCTTTAATGACTCCTTAAAGTGTTTATAAATTTTCTCACATTTTGATATCCACTCTCAAAAATCTGATGTTTGTCAGAATTCTTACTTACTTACACTTAGGGCCATTTATATCGAAATTGATATTTAGCCGCACCATATTGGTTTTTCGTAACATCTAGTTGTTTTTGTTTTTTTATGAGGTGGGTTGTTAGCGCAACACTCAACCTGGAGGACCAGGGCATACACTATGGACAATTTAGCTTACCCAATTCACCTACAACACGTGTCTTTGGACTGTGGGGGAAACCGGAGCACCCGGAGAAAACCCATGCGAACACGGGGAGAACATGCAAACTGACCCAGCCGGGGCTCGAACCAGCGACCTTCTTGCTGTGAGGCGACAGCGCTACCCACTGCGCCACCGTGTCACCTCCTCAGAATTCTAAGTTTGTAAATTTAAAGGCATTCTCAAAATTATTTCTCAGTTAACCTATGATTGTAAGATTTAAAATCGAGATTTAGAATTTTGAGAATTTTGTGGCTTTAACGCAATTTCAAGTTAATTTCTCAAAACTGCAAGCTTATAACTCTAATTGTAAGATATTAAGTACAAAAGTCAATTGTGAGAAGGAACATTGTGATAAGAACACAGACCATTGTGATAAATAAGGTTTTTCCATAATAAACACACCATCAAACCATATACCTTCTGCCACCTAGTACAACATTATGAGTTTTAGATCAAAAGCAGATGTTTAGCGATGTGCTACAAACAGTTTCACCACCCAGCTTCTTCCTCTATAAGTGAATTAATCAAGTCTCAGACTTGTAATGCAGTTGTGGCCACTATAAGCATATCTATGGTGGAGGTCTGCTTGATGTAATCAGACTGAGATTCATTAGGATCTTTGCTTACTTGGCCTTTTCTCCCACCCAGAGGGTGAGACACCAGTAACCACCAAAACCTGCCAAACCCTCTGGGCAGAGTGTGCGAACTCAGCAAAATCTCAGAGCAGCCTCCTACTGTGTGTTAGTAATCGCTCATGAAGAGTTAATCAGAGA
>CAIGQV010017532.1:14372543-14417046 GCA_903798115.1 Danio jaintianensis
GTTTGCATGTTCTCCCCGTGTTCGCGTGGGTTTCCTCCGGGTGCTCCGGTTTCCCCCACAAGTCCAAAGACATGCGGTATAGGTGAATTGGGTAAGCTAAAATTGTCCGTAGTGTATGTGTGTGAATGAGTGTGTATGAATGTTTCCCAGTGATGGGTTGCAGCTGGAAGGGCATCCGCTGCGTAAAACGTATGCTGGATAAGTTGGCGGTTCATCCCGCTGTGGCGACCCCAGATTAATAAAGGGACTAAGCCGAAAAGAAAATGAATGAATGAATGAATGCAGCAATTATTGTGTAAGCAGGTAATTATTAAAAGCTTTTTTGTAAGACTCCTTAACATTACATGTACTATTTCAGCAACTTGAGATAAATATGTTCAGCCACTTTAATCTAAAAATACTGGGATGTATTAACCCAACGTTTGCTCAAATGTATAGCAATAAACAGGAAAAACACTCTAGAATATTTATGGGAAGCTGTTAATTAACACACATTTTAACATTATATATATATATATATATATATATATATATATATATATATATATATAAATGTATTAATTTATTTATTTGTGCAGTCATGCTGTTGACTTTATCAAAAAACTATAAACAAAACTAAAAAGAAGTGCAGATGCAGTCAGTTGTACACTGTGAAAGGGAAAACCACAAAAGCGAAGATCTCAAAGTGTTTCTACAACAACTCTTGCTACCTACAACTGCCCTTGTTACAGCTCTAGCAAACACATCCAAACATTTTGAATAGTTTTATTTGAAACAGTTGGCTGAATTGTTTGTTTGTTGGGTTAATTGAATATTTGCGTAGGACTGATTTTGTTGATGTGCGTTTCTTGATATTGTTTGGGCCTTTTGAATTGCTGTTAGTTACCATGTATTGGAGCATTTTGTTCCCAGAGACTCTGTTGTGAATGTTTTTTAATTCATTGTGACAGACTGGTTTAACCAGTGCTTTATTTGACAATAAACCTTTCTCAAAACCCGAAGTGCTACAAAAAAAGATCAAATGAGACAATAAAAATATAATACATGAAAAAAAAGATAACACAATTTTGAAGATGTGGCGCTTATAGTGATTTGATGTGTATTTACACAAATTTTCTCAATGTATTGTTTATTAAGTTGATTTTAGTTAAGAAGGTAATTTACCTGAAAATGAAAACTTACTAGGGCGACGCGGTGGCGCAGTGGGTAGCACGTTCGCCTCACAGCAAGAAGGTCGCTGGTTCGAGCCTCGGCTGGGTCAGTTGGCATTTCTGTGTGGAGTTTGCATGTTCTCCCCGTGTTCGCGTGGGTTTCCTCCGGGTGCTCTGGTTTCCCCCACAAGTCCAAAGACATGTGGTATAGGTGAATTGGGTAAGCTAAAATTGTCCGTAGTGTATGTGTGTATGGATGTTTCCCAAAGATGGGTTGCGGCTGGAAGGGCATCCGCTGCGTAAAACATATGCTGGATAAGTTGGCGGTTCATCCCGCTGTGGCGACCCCAGATTAATAAAGGGACTAAGCCGAAAAGAAAATGAATGAATGAATGAATGAAAACTTACTATTTACTCACCCTAAAGATATTTTGAAGAATGTTGGAAATTGATAGCCATTGACTTGGCTAGGAAATGGCTATATGGAAGTCAATAGCTACCAGTTACAAACATTATTTTAATATGTGTTTTTTTTTTGGAGAGGCACACGTCGGTCTGGATCAAGTGATAGGCGGGTAAATGATTAACTACTCCTTTAGTTGAGTAACTACATTTAAATAAAGCTTTTTAAATAGGCCAGTATGGCCCTCAATAGATATTTACCTTCTCTAATAGGCAGTTTTAACAGTTTAGGCAGTTTTAACCAACCACTGCTGCAATATGCTCCAGTAGGACCCCTGTTTTTGAGGTCTGTTCAGGGACCACCTCTTCTTTCAGAGGTGGTATGAATCTGTCATTTACCTCACTAATGACTTTACCACAACACAGCTATATAATATTCCATTTCCCATGATTCTCAAAAGAAGACTGCCTGGCTATGTTTAGACTTGTTTATGGAACTTTTTTGCTTCCAACTATATGAAAATTGCTGTAAATTTTATAATTATTATCATAAAAAAGTTTATTTTTTTATAAGACACTATCAAAAGTGTCAATATGACTGTGTATGTGATGGCTTTGGTTTAAGATTGTGAATATAGTCATCCTTATTCAGCCAT
Source organism: Danio jaintianensis (assembly GCA_903798115.1). NCBI lineage: Eukaryota > Metazoa > Chordata > Actinopteri > Cypriniformes > Danionidae > Danio > Danio jaintianensis. The sequence goes on from CAIGQV010017532.1 coordinate 14,374,753, forward strand.
CTTCCTTTTTGTTAAGGCTGATGAAGTGAACCAACATTTCTTCTGTCATGGTTCTGCTAATGAGGAATGTGAAGTCCAAACCCGGCTGATCCACGACTGCTGCTCTGCGCTTACAAAAATATTAGTGGAGATCCCAGAGGGAGTTACGGCATCTTGAACACACGGTCCATTAACTCACATCGTTTACTTAGAGAGGAGCCATTTCTTCAGACTTATAGATCAAACGTAAGGTATTTTGGGAAATGTTTTTGATCTAGGACAATTGTGATTTGTTGTGACTGAGTGAAATGAGAGTTTAGTTTGAGTATGATTATGTTATTTACTCTTCATTCTGTTGGACTGGTTTCAATGAGCTGTACTCTTGAAGATGATGTGCTTCAATTTACTCTGTACTGCGTTTTAAGTACTTTGTCTATACACAATGAAAGAAATAATTGTGCCTTAATACACCCAAACACAGTAGTGGATTAGTTTGCACACTCTCTTAAGACTGCAGAGTGGCAAAATTTCAAAGTGTACTGCCAATATGCTTCTGCAGACAGCATGTTTTTCCTTGTGGAACTTGAGCTACTGTATTATATATATTATATACTGTCATATATCTGGACTTCGACTATAGTCAACCACATAACACATACATAACATGCTTAAAGGAATAGTTTAAATTACTCCATACACTGAAAAAAATGATGATTTTTTAAAGGTAACTGGTTGCAAACAATTTATATGGGCTGAATTTTAACAAACAAATTAAGTTGAACATTACTAAATTTAATTTGCTTAAATTCAGCCCATATAAATTGTTTGCAACCAGTTACCTTAAAAAAAGTATTAAATCCAATAAATCTTTTTTTTGTTTCAGTGTAATTTACTCACCCTCAAGCCATACTCTGTGTTTCCTCAGACTTTATTCTTTAAGACAAACACAGAGTAGTTTTAAATGTTTTCCTGGCTCTTCCATGCCGTATAATGGTGTTGGATAGTGGCTCTTTTTTTGAAGCTTCCAAAAGCGCATACATTTGTCATAAAACTAACATATATGACTCCAGAGAGTTAACGCATGTCTTATAAAGTGGATCGATGTGTTTTTGTAACTAAAATATTTCTGATTTTTCAATCATAAACTCAAATCACTGACTTCCAGCTGCTTTCAAATGTGCTTTCTTTTGGAAGCTTCCTCCAAAAATGAGTCCTACACCATGGTTTATATGTCAAATCAGAGATCAGCCAAGAAATTGTCGAGAAAGCACATTCAGTTACTGCCAGAAGTCAGTGATTTGAGTTTACAATTTAAAAATGAGAAACAACTTTTCTTTACTTCTGGTCACATGGAATGCCTTTAGGGTGGGACTTTCAGTGCACGTCTCATTTCTGCCCTGCCCTCACTAGAGGCAGTGGTTTGAAACAATATGATATGATTCTGTCTGCATGAAACGATTCCATGTTCTCGTCATCATTGAGGATCTGAAAACATTCTGCACCAGAGGATGCTGATGGTGATGGTGGTGCTGATGGTGGAGTGTAATTCTCCACAACTGAGTGCAAACTGTGTTTTAGATCTTCTTCCATTTTGTTAGCAACGAACATTTTTCTGATTTCAGAAACCATTTCAGTTGGAATGACATGATAAAGAACAATCTTAACTTCCATTTCATACCAACTTTAAGCTGCAGTCTTGAACCAAATGCCCATTGAGACTCATTGCATTATCCTGACCTCTTAAGCCTTTAACTTTCAGGGACGACCAACCTTTTGGGGGGACTTGAATGAGTTAATGACATTGCAAAGTTGTAATATTTTAGAAATCACAAATCTTGCAAAGTTAGTGAAAATTGGAAGATAAAGCTGCCAGTTAAATAGAGTTTGTCAGATAATTAAGGAAATTATCACCAGGTACAGCATAAGAACAATAACTGAGAGGAATCTCAGGCTACATTTGCACTGCATATCTTGATGCAGGCTGTTTCCGATTTTGTGACTGTGTCTGATGTTTTAAATGAACTGCTTACATCTTCTTTTAAAAGTGACTTGTGTCCAATATATATCTGCATTTACACTATACACAGCAAACACGTAGTGACACAGTAACAACAGGTGGCCACTGACTGACAGCTGTAATAATAAAAGAGCAATCTTTGCTTCTGTCCTGTATTTACAGTAATATGTATTTAAAGAGTTTACTAAAAGTATTTGGATTTTTTTATAGCAGCCTTAAGCATTGTGTTATTTCTATGTCTCTCAACACTGCTGTCAAGCTGATTTTTTGGCAAATTGATTGTGACATCCATGTGGTGTTCCGAGATATCAGCATCTGTTTACATCATTCGCAACAATTTTTTCAATGACCTAAGACTCAATGAATAAATTTTCAGTGACCTCAATTCATCACCCCTTTGTTTGATGTGCAGTTTCTTGAAGCTACCAAATATGATATCCATATTCATTATATTGGATGAGAAGCACTGTAATAGTCACAATCCAACATTTCTTTTATTGGACACGTTATGTTTTGGCTAAACTGATTTTGCTCATGGATACTCACAGAGGGACTCACAATCGTTCTTTGTGTCACTGGGTGGAATGTGTTTGTGTCCAAAGTTCAGAAGTGCTTTTCACTATATCTTTTCTTTGTGTCATAGTCATTGTCTTGTGCGATTTTAATAAAGAAAAAAAAAAGAATGTAATTATTTTTGTATTGTGTCAATGTTAGCAGATACAGTATAATTGACAATAATCAGTGCGGTGTATTAAGAATAACTTTTTTCAACATAAAATAGCCAGGCAAACTTGAGATTAGTATCTTATGAGAAGTTTGCAGTGTTTTGCAGTATTTCAACATATTTCATATTTAAGTCCAATTAAAGCAGAAAAAAAACTAAATTTCTGTGGAAGACAGGTGAAAATAATTGCACTGTCAATATAACATATAGGGGTTTCAATTTTAATAAAGTACTAGAACTTCATTTTTAAGGCAACTGTTTGAGCAAAATGTATTTTAAACGTACAAAGGAATGCCTCGAAGATGGCCAAATATAGTAAAAATATAGATAGAATATAGATGATATTTTTGCTTTTGGATAGTGGCCCTTTTTTTGAAGCTTTCAAAAGCACATACATTTGTCATAAAACTAACCTGTATGCCTCGTGGGTTAACGCATCCAGCCTCGATGATAGCAAAGTATATTGAAAAATATAGATGAATATAGGTATTTTTACAGACAAACGTTTATCAACTTGTACTAATGCCTTAAAGGCTGCATTTCTTTAACATTATTTTTATTGATACATTTTTAGCAGCAATTACTGAAGTTTTGAGCTAAATAATCCTTAATATACAGTACTTATTTAGTGTTCAAGAAACATTTCATGTTATTTTAAATTGTGAATACCAATCAACATGAAAACATTGCTTAATATGTTTCTCCAAACTGCAAATTTTTTCAGAATTCTTCAGAATCTGCTAGAATAACTGTTTATTTTCCGTTATATCCTTAGAATTGCACAAGATTTGCACAAAATATGTATGCCCATATACAGTACAACAACAGTACAAGACCATTTACAACATGACTATTCAAAATATCAGCACCTTAGCTTGAACAATGAGCAGTTTAGCATGCTGGCACACTTTCTAATGCAATATATATTAAGATATAACACTGCATGCTTGTATGGTCTAAAATATAGAGCTGCTTAAGGCAATGGCTGCTTCTGTTAGATCAAATGTAAATGTTATGGAGGACACGCAGGCAGAAAACCCAGTCAGGAGGCAACTTGTGATACTCCAGTTTATTACCATCCAGTCTCAGAATCTTCATACGTGAATGTGATGTGGGTCCGACTGTCCTGCAGAAACTGCTCACATTGAACTCTAGAAGACAACAGAAAAGTTATAGCAGATCAGATTGGGTGTTGAAATTTAGTTGCAATGTTATTTAATTTATTCATTAATTTTCCTTCGGCTTAGTCTCTTTAATAGTCTCTTTAATAATCAGGGGCCAACTAATACCGCCAACTTATCCAGCATATGTTTTACGCAGCGGATGCCCTTCCAGCTGCAACCCAGCACACTGGGAAACACCCATACACTCTTGCATTCCACACATACACTACGGACAATTTAGCTTAATTACATTTTACATTTCTTGACTTCCATCTTATCTTATTTATCTGAGATTGTTACACTGTATTAAGCTTTATTACTTCCACAATTTATTACCGACAGAAGATAGCGAGACAATGAGGTCAACATATTCAGCGATTAATGTGACAAGCTGTTCCAGAGAATCTGAAACAGGCATTTGTCAAAATACAGCCCTCATAAACAGGAGCTGCTTCCCAATGCTGTGTAAATAAGTTACAGGTGTGCTGAAATTGGCACCTTCGCTGGCAGTAAAAACACAAGATCAGGACATCTGTGCTGGGAAAATCGGTTTCATTCAGTTTTGAATGCTATGGTAGAATAATATTTAGATGTCAGGGCTGCTAATATTAAACTTTGGAGTTTCATGGGGATGAATGAATTGAGTTATCTCTGGTGGTATTAAAACTGTTCTCACCACAGAGAATCAATATGCGTTTATGAAGCACTTAACGTGTGTAACTGCTTTTTAGCTTTTCCACTCTATTCCCAGAAGTCCAGCAATAATAATATTATAATCATATTTTCTGGAGATCTATGCGAAAAACAGGTGCACCATTCTCCACCCTCAGACTGGAGCCTTTTGAATGGCGCTAGCTAGACAATACACTCTTTATTACATTCTTTCCGTTTATTTTCTGAAGGTGCGTAGATTTGCCAGGTTGACAGGTTGTTTACTTATTTCCAAACCTCCAGTTGTATGTTATAATCATCATAAGATTATCATTTTCAATAGTGGCTTATCCATAATTTTGAATAGTATATTTTGCTTTGAGCTTGTAAATTACTGGGCTGCACGGTGGCGCAGTGGGTAGCACGTTCGCCTCACAGCAAGAAGGTCGCTGGTTCAAACCTTGACTGGGTCAGTTGGCGTTTCTGTGTGGAGTTTGCATGTTCTTCGCGTGGGTTTCCTCCGGGTGCTCCGGTTTCCCCCCACAAGTCCAAAGACATGCGCTATAGGTGAATTGGGTAGGCTAATTTGTCTGTAGTGTATGTGTGTGAACGAGTGTGTATGGATGTTTCTCAGTGATGGGTTGCAGCTGGAAGGGCATCCGCTGCGTAAAAACATATGCTGGATAAGTTAGCGGTTCATTCCACTGTGGCGACCCCAGATTAATAAAGGGACTAAGCCGAAAATAAAATAAATTAATGAATGGTAAATTACTGTTATTTTTTTAAATTGTATTATTTATTCATTTGGATTTCATTGCCATTGTGTGAACAGCTAGTAATGAAATGTAAATAGTAAAACCTTACTCTAAACATCCTACATATTTTTTGAAGGCTTTTAGACTTTTTCATTTTCCTTTGCTTATTTATCAGGGGTCACCACAATGGAATGAACCGCCAACTATTCTGGCATATGTTTTACACAGCGAATGCCTTTCCAGCCGCAACTCAGTACTGGAAAACTCCCATACACTTTCACATTCACATTTATACACTACGGCCAATTTATTTCATCCAATTCACTTATACTGCATGTCTTTGTACTGTGGGGGAAACTCGGAGAAAACCCACGCGAACACGGGGCGAACATGCAAACTCCACACAGAAATGCCAACTGGTCTAGCCGGGACTCGAACCAGCGACCTTCTTTCTGTGAGGCGGCAGTGCTAACCACTAAGCCACCGTACCACAGTTAAAACAATGTGGAATGTACACAATTTTCTAAAAGCTTATTTTCCAGTACAAGACTTGTGAAATAAATGATTATCAAATGTTCCAGATAATGTCACAAGACCTATACTGTGACAAATGAACATGTCCATTTGTTGCCTCAAACATTGTGAATTATGTACAGTAGGTGTATGTCTTGGCAACTGTATTAACAACATTAATGTTTGTTGCTTCACTCAGTGAGCCATACATGTTTTAATACAAGTTCTGAGATCAGTACATTTTTAGTAAGTTTGTTCTTGGGTTCAATCAACCTAAAATAGGGTTAAATAACACAATTAAAAAGAATTAAATTATGAATAGTGTACTAACTACACAGTAAAAAATGCTGGGTTCCACACAATTCTTTCATGTTGTCTCAACACGAAATTGATTAAGTTAACTTAATTGTTTTTACAATTTTAAGTGGATTGAACATAAAACAATTAAGTTGTCCCCCAAAAAGCTCAAGAATTGTGTTGATTCAGCTCATTTTAAATAATCAGTTTGAACAAGCAGCAAAAACATTTTTTGAGTGGAATTATGCAATTTATGTTTACTACATTTACATCAACATGAAAATAATGTTTCCTTAGATATAATTAAACGAGAAAATGAGAAAAGAAATCATTTCAAACTTTCATAGTGATGTAAAATCGCAAGACAGATCAAGTTACATTCACTGACAGCTATGCCTTAGTTAAACAATACATTTTCAATTGGTTAAACTCAGCATAATCAGTATTCTTAATTTACATTTATCAGTTAAACAAACTCAGTTATTGTATGTGTTACCCACATGATGTTCAATTTGTAAGTTTGTCCAGCAAAACATGTTTTTCAGTGTATACTTTATGGTAATGTCGATGTGTCATGCTAAAGAAAGCGATTTTTTATAGTATTATATATAGTAATAATACATTATAATTAAACTATAGTATTAAATACAGTTTACAAATATAGTTTATAGTCAATAGATCATAAATCTATCATAACAGTGTACTTTTAACAACTGTACCTTATCTACTGACATGATGTGGATCTACCCACAACTCGGAAACTGTGGGCTTAAAGAAAATCCTAAATTTCCCACATGACTTCGTTCTGGCATTCATGTGTGTAAATGGGTACGTTTCCGATAGGACTTAAACACACAGTCAGTTGTTTAATTACATTCTTTCCATTTGTTATCTTATTAGAATATTACACTTCACGATGAGCTGATAAACCACTATTAATAGCACATTTAGCCAATAAAATATCTGGTCCATCCTTTCCATTTGTTTTCTGAATGTTGATCTCACATTTGAATGTATATCTGTAAACATAGTATTTTTAACATGACTTAAATGTAAAAGTTCTTTAATTACATTCTTTCCATTTGTTTCCTTAAGGCAAATCTGACAGGTTGTGCCTTGTGAATAATTAGAATATTCTCCGTCACGTTGAGGTCATAAACCACTAATAGCTCATTTAGTAGGTACATTCTGTATTGCATTCTTTTTACTTGTTTTCGAAATGTTAATCTGACAGGTTGTTTAACCTTTTCCTTACCTCCAATTCTTGGCTGGAACCAACCATTTGTCTGTTCTGTCATTTTTAATGTTGGCTTGTGAATTATTAGAATGTCATATTTCAATTTAAGCTGGTAAACCACAATTAATGACATGAGGATTTGTTGTATGCTTCAAAGACAGTGAATCCTATGTAACTTCTGTCTGAAATGAATGTCTGTTGAAGACTTTGCTGTTCGCGGTAACTGAGCTCGGCCTGCTGCTGAGGAGGAGGGGAGAGAACAGAGCGTGCTTTTAACACATGTGGATTCCTGCTGGAGTATTCGCAGATGTTCCCGAACCTTCCCTCTTTCTTCTCTCCCTCCTACTCTTTCAGCTAACCTACTTTTTCTAGTCACCTTGCGTCTCTCCATGATGTTTCTGTCTGCAAACACGCTGCGACAAACACATTAGACAACGAGAAAGGGGGAAAGGAAACCAAAGTGAGCAGTTTGTTATTTCACTTCTTAAATCCTGTCACTTTTTCCGTCCTTTTTCCCATGGCCTATCCGGGTCTGAATGTTGATTCTGTCGTGCCAGGGATTATTTCATCGGGCCTGAGAACACAGGCTCATTTTGTAAGACTGTTAATCAGGACACAAACATTCAAACGGCTCTCAGTCAAGCATTTGGAGAGCTTACAGATTTGTGTTTAGAGTCCCGTCTACACTTGGCTGATATTTAAAACTGTAGCAGATTTATAAGAGGAGTTCCTGAAATCTTCTCTTCATCATTATGCATTGTTTCTCTCATCACAGATGTGTGTGTAGTTCACAGTTCATTTCATTTTATTACAAAAATGTCAATACATTTCCAGAATTTAAAACCTTCAAGTTTAGAAATTACTGAAGAATTTAGTATTGCAATTTGAACTTACATTTGGTTAAAATTAGAAGTGCTAATTATTAAATATGATAAAATATGTAGACTAAGGGCAGCACGGTGGCGCAGTGGGTAACACAATCGCCTCACAGCAAGAAGGTCGCTGGTTCGAGCCCTCGGCTGGGTCAGTTGGCATTTCTGTGTGGAGTTTGCATGTTCTTCGCGTCGGTTTCCTCCGGGTACTCCGGTTTCCTCCGGGTGCTCCGGTTTCCCCCCACAAGTCCAAAGACATGCGCTATAGGTGAATTGGGTAAGCTAAATTGTCCGAAGTGTATGTGTGTGAATGAGTGTGTATGGATGTTTTCCATTGATGGGTTGCAGCTGGAAGGGCATCCGCTGCGTAAAACATATGCTGGATGAGTTGGCGGTTCATTCCGCTGTGGTGACCCCAGATTAATAAAGGGACTAAGCCGAAAACAAACCGAATGAATGAATGAAATTGTCCGTAGTGTATGTGTGTGAATGAGTGTGTATGGATGTTTCCCAGTGATGGGTTGCAGCTGGAAGGGCATCCGCTGCGTAAAACATATGCTGGATGAGTTGGCGGTTCATTCCGCTGTGGCGACCCCAGATTAATAAAGGGACTAAGCCAAAAAGAAAATGAATGAATGAATGAATGAATGTAGACTAAGAAAAAAGAACCTTCATTTCCCAGAATGCCTGTACTTTGTGAATTTCTGAATGCAGTAAATTCCTTTCATTCCACGTCAAATTCCAAAGTTCCAGCTTGGCTACTTTAATTCAAATTCACATAAATCTGTTACTGAAAATTGAAGTGAAATTGTGTAGTTTACATTGAGGTGATTTAATACATTAAAACCAAATCCATGGTTTCCTGATGACTGTCTGCAGTACTTTATTTCTATTATAAACATCTTGAAACGTCTCTTGAAAACCTGCAGTAAGATTTAAGTGCCGTGTCCTCTCCAAGTTCTGTTGGAGCAATTTATGGAGTGGTTTGCTAATGTAACATCAGCAGGAGAATAAAAGGTTCTCTTTCTTGTCACTTGCATCTTGTTAAACTCAGCATGAAACACTCTTTTTGAAATGAGATTTTGTCACAGTGAAATTCAGCTGTGTTGCATTATCGCAGTCCAGTGCTATTGAATAAATCTCACTGTTTTTGTTGGTCTAAAATAAGAACCTCATATAAACTCACCTTGAATGTGGTTAACCTCAAGGTAGAGATACTGAAGGGTGATGGGAACTGAGGGGATTTCTGTCAGCCGGTTATATGAAAGGTCCAGCTCTATCAGAGATGTAAGGTTAAAGGCTCCATGGTCGAGCCCTTCATTCCTCAGCTTGTTGTGTCCGAGTCGTAGGTAGCGGAGTCCATTGAAGCCATGAAGGCTGTTCTCAGAGAGTCTAGTCAGAGAGTTGTTGGAGAGATAAAGCTGCTGGACAGATGCAGGCAGATGTTTGGGGAAAGTGTCCAGAAAGTTGTGACTAAGGTCCAGGAGGTTTAGGGCTCCAAGACCTGGAGGAGAACATGACAGATAAAGTCATACAGTGAGTTAGCACAGGTTTTCTGATCATTTTTGTAGGAATGCACAATATTGGTCTCATACAGTATGTCCCATATTGATTACTAAATCAGATAGGAGAGGACTGTCCATCTATCACTTGTTTACACTTTAAAAAATAAAGGTTCTAAAAGGATTTATTTACACTTATGCCATAGATAAAAATAATTGTTTAAATAGTTAAAAGATCTCTTTCCACCATAACATTTTTTGGAATCCATCCATCCATACATCCATCAGTTATTTAATAACGGATTCTCATTTTCTCAGTTTTAACATTTAAGTCATTTTATATAATCTACAATATTTCATTTTGAACCTTTTAGACAAATTTATATACAATAAATAATCCCTTTCTGGTGACAGAAAGAATTTAATTATCATTGAAATGCATTTGAAACATTTTTTTCTAGATAAAGAATGATAAACATTGGAAGTCAATGAATCAATTTATCATTTTTAGACAAATGCATTTTAATAAGTGTCATTAATTGGTTAGGGGATAATAAATTAGTTGATCTCTAGGTTAATCTTTAGAAAATATCTAGGAAAAACAAACAACAAACAAAAACAATGAATACCTTTGAAATCCCCCTCTTCAATAGTCTTCAGACGATTGCCTTGTAACAAAATTAAGGTCAAATTGTCCAGATTTTGGAAAGCACCTTCAGAAATCTTGTCAATGTTATTGTATGCGAGTCGCAGCTGTTTAAGTCCGCTTGGCAGTCCGGCTGGCACTTTTGTCAGGTTATTATGATTTATGAAAAGATTTACCAAGCGGGTCAGATTGGAGAACAACACATTATCAAGTTGCTCACTCAATAGTTGATTGTGGTCCAAGATCAACCAGCGCAAGTAGGTGGTATTGGCAAACGCTCTGGATCCAAGGGAAGTAATATTATTGCCTTGGAGGAACAGGTACTGCAGGCGGAATGGAAGGCCAGACGGAAGCTGGTTAAGGCCTCTGTGGTCACAATAAATGGCTGTTGGCCACTGAATTGGGCAGTCGCACTCCAAAGGACAACTTTGTGTGTTCACAGCCCGATACCAGCTTGGATCCATCCGGTCTTTTAAAGTCAACACACTCGGCTCTCCTAGAAAACGGTTGATCCAGAGTGGTACACCTCCATAGTCTAAATCCATTGTGAAGGCCCGAGTCAGCCCACACACAGAGAGTAACAAAAAAACTGACCTGTAATCCATTCGTCCGCCTACCTAGATGAAACACAAATAGGCATATAAAGATATTTCAAATTTCTGCTCTGGAGTTTAGGAAGCATTTTTTTTTTGTCTAGCAGCAATGAATTAAAAATTCCACACATGCTGTTTAGAAAATTGTCAACATTGATCAATATATATTTTAAAAAACGCATTAAAATATTGAAATAATATACTGTAGTAGCAATGTTCACACCACCTCTGCAATGATAACTAACCTAAATTGTAATTGAAATCCCTTTCAAAATATATCTTAGATGATGAATGATAAACATTTCGAAGCCGAAAATAATCCACAAGCTTGAGCACTTAAACCAGCAGACGGCATAACTCCATCACATGCTTATAATAAACAGAACAAAACCATGTGTCAGTGCGATTGCCAGTTTAGTTGTTTTTCTTGGTGTGAATGGGTCTTAAAAGCAACAATAAACAGCAGACCTGTTGCATTCATAGTTCATTTTGAACGGATGAATGGATCTTACAAGGGTCATGAACTCAGATATGTGTTTAAAGGTCATTTTACTATAAAAAGTCCTGTACAGTTTTCAGAAGGTTCTTTTTAGTCTGAAAGCAGCTTACATTGAAACTGATCTGCCAAAATGACTGTGAATGTGCCCCTTTATTATGGAATAGTGTGGCTCCACAGAAGATCATGCTTACTTCACATCACTGCCTTTTTAGCAGGTAAATAATGAGGGAGGCAAATGTTAGTCAACGCAGAAACCAAATGATAAAGATGCTCTGAAGACTACGAGATGCTGTTCTGCGTTCTGCTTCCTGAGAGCATGTTCAAGCCATGAAATGAATGAGTTTCATAGCACAGTGCTTTCCGCATCCAGTGTAAAACCTGCTTTAACCAGTTAGAGACATGCAAGCTACATGGAGTGAACACAACATTTTTCATAAAGATTGAAAGTAAGAGGATGCTACTGACTATATTGGATCTGTCAGAAATGTTGCATGACACAAGTGTGAGAAAATCACTTCATGGTCACTATTCCTTTGATTGTTATTACAGATCTGTTGATATGCATTTGTGTTTTTACCCTAAAATACAGCAGTGTCTATCTATGAAGGATGTAGACTGTCAAACATACATGCAGAATATATCGATGTGCATGCAGCTGCTCTTTCTTGACATTTCAAAAATGTTAGAATATCCAAAACTATTTACTAAATCATACAAGGGGAACGAGGGCGTCAAAAAAAAAAAAAAGATTACTCAACATTATTGTTCTTTTTACATGATTATAAGTGGGAAAAAAAACATTCAAAAAGACAGTTCATGACACATTCAATGTCTGTATTTCAGTTTCCGCTTCAGGAAAGAGTTTTAAAAATGGCTATTTTCAAAGATTCCTTTCTCTTTCGTCACTCCACTAGCACATGCATCATCTACATACATGAGAGGAATGTGCATACCTTTTGCCTCTCTTCACCGACCAGTTTCACTCAGAAGAGCCTCTTAACAGTAGATTTGTCGACTCAATCACTGCAGACTTTTACACAGGACACTGCATGGCAACTCGTGAAGTTTTACTCGACTACTGAAACATTCCTCCTGCAGCGATGGCCTTTTTCTTCCATACGGCTTATTCGCACTCTCTTTTTTCCCCCCCCAACCTGTCTCGGAAGCTTATGGTTGGAGTTTAACCACCACACAACATTTGTTAGAAACATGTGTGCTGGCAGCGCGAGAAAAGGCAAACTTTAAAGGCAATGCTGTTGTGAGTTAAGATCTTCTTAATGCACAACACATAATACATTGATGGCTTGACTATTTGTAATCCATAACTGATGTGGAATCATTTGTTAATGCTTATGCAAACCGTATAGCGTTACATAAACAGCCTCAGCCCACTGACTGATGGACTGCAGTGTCACGTCACTGAGTCTGTGAGAAAGAGGAGTGTGTTTTGCAGGCAGTATGTTTTTCTCTTTGCTGCTCTGGAACATCTAGCATGGAGAGAAATGGTTGCAGTTAGACAGCTGGAGGGGGCCTGGGGAGCCAAACAGACCCTGCTCGTCTGCGAGAGAGAGAGAGAAAGTCTAGTTTAGTAAAGATACTGTAGCTTTAGTCCAACACTTCAAAGCCCTTCCAATGGGATGAGACAATGATTTTGGCTTGTAATAGTCTGAAAAGTCAGAGTGCCCCCTAGCACTCAAATCAACCATGACAATTACAAAAGCAAGGTTCTGCATGACCTCCAGTCCTGCTAAATAAACATGTAGTGGATGATTATATTATATTATGTTATATTATATTATATTATATTATATTATATTATATTATATTATATTATATGTTTTATTATATTATATGTTTTATTATATATTTGTATTTGTATTAATATTTGTATTAATATGTAAATGTAAAATGTCATATAATTTAAATATTAATATTTCGTATTAATGAATATTAAAATATATAAATAAATTGTTAAAAACTAGAAAAAACTGCAAAATCTTTAGAAAATTTAAAAAAAGTGCATATATAGGCCATAGGCAAATTTTATACTGTAAAACTGTTAAATAAATAAAAATTGTCATTGAAACTAATGTTACATAAACCATAAATCACTTATTCACTGATTACATATAATAAAAAAACAACAAAAATAATTCATTCATTCATTCATTCATTTTCTTTTCGGCTTAGTCCCTTTATTAATCTGGGGTCGCCACAGCGGAATGAACCACCAACTTATCCAGCATATGTTTTACGCAGCGGATGCCCTTCCAGCTGCAATCACTGGGAAACATCCATACACACTCATTCACACACATACACTACGGACAATTTTAGCCTACCCAATTCCCCTATACCACATGTTTTTGGACTTGTGGGGGAAACCGGAGCACCCGGAGGAAACCCACGCGAACACGGGGAGAACATGCAAACTCCACACAGAAACGCCAACTGACCCAGCCGAGGCTCGAACCAGCGACCTTCTTGCTGTGAGGCGAACGTGCTACCCACTGCGCCACCGTGACGCCCCACAAAAATAATTGTCACTCAGAAATTGTTAATAAATTTCACTATTTATTACAAAAAGTGCAAATATCATACTAAAGAAAGTTTTGAAGTAGAAAGAGTGAGTTACTATTTTCTCATAAAACATTGCATTTGCAATAATCTGTTTCATTTACAAGTTTGAGAAATATATTTGTTACAACCTACAATCATTTGTTTAATGTTTAAACATATAATATTAAACATACCTATGATTTATAGTCACCGAAAATGTCCTACAGACAAAATAGTTAAATATTTCTACATTTTTAAAAGACATCATATATTTTATATCATATATTTTATTATATATATATATTCCCCCACTATTTAGTTTGGTTTATTTAAGACATCCAAATGAACATGGCGTGTCATCTGACCCATATGCAAGATTCCCTCAATCCTTTGAACTCTCTTTGAAGGCCAGACAGGTAATGTTTGATAAACACTGACTTAACTCTCTAAGTATTGCTTTGAGCCTGAGCTGGAGTGTTTTTGAAGGGGGCGTTTATGTTATTCTGTTCCCTCAAACACTGTCGTCTGCCTTCAGCTGCCAAATTTCTTTTCCATTTAAACAGAAGGAAATGAAGAACCTTCCAGTGTTTTTTGGAATTTCACTTTGTGACCCAGCAGGCAGTGCACAGAAAGAAAAAACAACAACAACCAAATTAAAGTTTGTTCACATCCATGATACAGCAAAATAGGTTTGCTATTAAACTTCTAATCTTAATGAATTGTTATTATTATGTTATTATTTTATATATAATATGTTATTATCAGTGTTTGGAATGAAACTGCATATTTATAGTTATATGCAGTTTCGTTCTCAATGCTTTCTTAACAGGTTTGCATTAATCTATTCAGCATAAATTATGTGTACATGTGCATCCAATCAAAACACTGCATTTATGTTTACATTGTGGTTTTATTTTTTGCATTTTTATGAGTAGTCCAGTCGTGTGTGTTTTTTCTGCTGGCACATTATGACTGAGGCCTTTGAGGCTGTTTTGTGGTTAGCTTAATGGTGAATTCATGCTAACCCAGCTAACCCAAGGATACAGAACAGTTTAGTTGGAGATGATTTTACAGAGTGGGTTTGACAATCAGTTCATTTCTTTTGCCTATTTCAGCGAATCCATTGAAGAACCAGTGCCTTACTCATTATACTGTAAGTGATTTACAGATTTAACAGAGTGTTGCCTGTGGTAAAGAAATGTTTTTCAGCTCTTTTCTATACTGCATGTTACTTTAATCAAGCCTGTTGATTAATTCCAGCCTATATAATCGGATATGATTGGTTATTTCCTGTTGAGATCATCTGCCTGTGACTCATGTCTTGGCTGAAGAGTCGCATGCTTTTCTCCAAGCTGATGCCTAGAGGGAGCTGTAGCTCAAACTGCACTTTGTTTTTTCTTTTTCTTTTTCTTTTTTATCTCAAATGTTCACTGAGATGGTACTTTTTCAAAAGTAACTCCTTTGTATCTTATTACACCTAAATTGTGAATTTTAGTGGCAAAACCCAAATGTATAATCCTAACGCTACATCTGAATGACTACTTCTTTGCTAATTGTTAAAAATAATCATTTGTGGGTACTGATGAAAATATATAATTATATCATTGTGATCGGTACTAAAGTATGACACTTTTTTGCATCAAAATATTAGATATAAACATTATAAACTAATACGTTTTGTGACATTACAACTAACTAACTACAGTAAATAAATAAAACACATAAAAAAAATAAATAAAACCGTCATGCTGTCCATTTCTTCTAAAAAATGAGAAAAAATCACAAAGTCATTTATATATTTTGAATGCAACTCAAACCTCAAGTTATTATTTATTTTATTTATTAAATAATGGGATAAATTATGGACATAACATTTTTAAGTGAAAAAACAAAACAAAACCATATATGCAGATTTAACTACAGACGTGGACAAAAGATTTGAGAATTACATAAATATTGGAAATTGGAAAAGTTGCTGCTTAAGTTTTTATAATAGCAATTTGCATATACTCCAGAATGTTATGAAGAGTGATCAGATGAATTGCATAGTCCTTCTTTGCCATGAAAATTAACTTAATCCTGAAAAAAACTTTCCACCTCATTTCATTGCTGTCATTAAAGGACCTGCTGAGATCATTTCAGTAATCGTCTTGTTAACTCAGGTGAGAATGTTGACGAGCACAAGGCTGGAGATCATTATGTCAGGCTGATTGGGTTAGAATGGCAGACTTGACATGTTAAAAGGAGGGTGATGCTTGAAATCATTGTTCTTCCATTGTTAACCATGGTGACCTGCAAAGAAACGCGTGCAGTCATCATTGCATTGCATAAAAATGGCTTCACAGGCAAGGATATTGTGGCTACTAAGATTGGACCTAAATCAACAATTTCTCGGATCATCAAAAACTTCAAGGAAAGAGGTTCAATTCTTGTTAAGAAGGCTTCAGGGCGTCCAAGAAAGTCCAGCAAGCGCCAGGATCGTCTCCTAAAGAGGATTCAGCTGCGGGATCGGAGTGGCACCAGTGCAGAGCTTGCTCAGGAATGGCAGCAGGCAGGTGTGAGCGCATCTGCACGCACAGTGAGGCGAAAACTTTTGGAAGATGGCCTGGTGTCAAGAAGGGCAGCAAAGAAGCCACTTCTCTTCAAAAAAAACATCAGGGACAGATTGATCTTCTGCAAAAAGTATGGCGAATGGACTGCTGAGGACTGGGGTAAAGTCATATTCTCCGATGAAGCCCCTTTCCGATTGTTTGGGGCATCTGGAAAAAGGCTTGTCCGGAGAAGAAAAGGTGAGCGCTACCATCAGTCCTGTGTCATGCCAACAGTAAAGCATCCTGAGACCATTCATGTGTGGGGTTGCTTCTCATCCAAGGGAGTGGGCTCATGAAGTCATGAATAAAGAATGGTACCAAAACACCCTCCAACAGCAACTTCTTCCAACAATCCAACAACAGTTTGGTGAAGAACAAACGCATTTTCCAGCACGATGGAGCACCGTGCCATAAGGCAAAAGTGATATCTAAGTGGCTCGGGGACCAAAACGTTGAAATTTTGGGTCCATGGCCTGGAAACTCATCCTCAAGAGGTGGATGGACAAACAAAACCCCACTAATTCTGACAAACTCCAAGAAGTGATTATGAAAGAATGGGTTGCTATCAGTCAGGATTTGGCCCAGAAGTTGTTCGAGAGCATGCCCAGTCCAATTGCAGAGGTCCTGAAAAAGAAGGGCCAACACTACGAATACTGACTCTTTGCATAAATGTCATGTAATTGTCGATAAAAGCCTTTGAAACGTATGAAGTGCTTGTAATTATATTTCAGTACATCACAGAAACAACTGAAACAAAGATCTTAAAGCAGTTTAGCAGCAAACTTTGTGAAAACTAATATTTGTGTCATTCTCAAATGTGCTGATGTCCTTGCTGATGCTTGACATGCAATCATGCTATAAGCACAATATATTTTTAAAAACAAATTGAATAATTTCCGTTTTCAGCTCTCAACTAGTATTTAGTAGTATATATATATAATGAAAAATCAAGTAAAAGCCATCTTAAGCTAAAATGTTTTAGGAACAGATTCTTAAGTCCCTAGTGAATTTGCTTCCATGATGTCTGCCAGGAGAGAATTACAAAGCTTTGGACGATGTAAGGGAAATTGCACTGTCACCTCTACAATGAAGCCATGTCTTGTGAACAACTAAAAGACTACTCTGAAAAGAACGCAGATTATGATGTGACGAGTAAGTCATTAAAAGTTCAGTTAAATACTTTGGAGCCAGATCATGCAAAGCTTTATATGTTAGAATAAGGGTTTTAAAATCAATGGAACAACTGACAGGGAGCCAGCACAAGACAGGTTATAAATATTATAGAAATCTTTTATAAGATTTAGATTCTCCAGCATTTATTCTAGGCGTAAACATGCTAGCCTTTTGTGCAGAATATGGTTAAGACATTCTTCTTTCACCTCATAAATGTATAATGAGGTGAAAGAAACATGTCTTAACCATATTCCGCACAAAAGGCTCAAATGACAGCAAGGTTAGCATCAAAGATGATTTTCAGGTTTATTTTGAACCTATAGCTAATGTGAAACTCTTGTGTCCACTTGACCTCCTCTGCTCTGCTCCCACCACCCACCACAGAAGGGCTCAGTTGTACCCTGAGGGTCATTAGAGCCATCAGTACAGACTCCAAGCACACATGCGCCTTGGCACAGGGAGTTCATGAAGCAACCCGGGTGCCAGGCCGTGCCGGTACTGGATGCCACTCTGCAGCACTATGGAGCAGCAGACATGTAAAGCCAAAGATGAGAATCACGTTTATGCAAAAAACTAGTTGTGGCTAGTAGTCAGCCCTTCATATGCACCTGAATCGAATGAACTGAATTTTTAGAACGCTACTGAGAATCAGCATGAGTGCTGAAGAGATCAGTACATGATTTGTCTGTTTCCAAAGATACACAAACGTACACTTTTTATTATACATAACTCATACAGTCTAGCACAAATAACCACCACAGACTGGCATTATTATGACTGTTAATGAACACATTTTAAAATCTATATTTCTAACAAATAAAATGGAAAAAAGCATATATATAATTTATAACACTATATAAGAAATGCGGGCTGCACGGTGGCACAGTGGGTAGCACGTTTGCCTCACAGCAAGAAGGTCGCTGGTTCGAGCCTCGGCTGATTCAGTTGGCGTTTCTGTGTGGAGTTTGCATGTTCTCCCCGTGTTCGCGTAGGTTTCCTCCCACAAGTCCAAAGACATGTGGTATAGGTGAATTGGGTAGGCTAAATTGTCCGTAGTGTATGTGTGTGAATGAGTGTGTATGGATGTTTCCCAGTGATGGGTTGCAGCTGGAAGGGCATCCGCTGCGTAAAACATATGCTGGTTAAGTTGGCGGTTCATTCCGCTGTGGCGACCCCAGATTAATAAAGGGACTAAGCCGAAAAGAAAATGAATGAATGAATATAAGATATGCAATTTTAATATTTATAATCAAATTATCTGTTATATTTGATATATATATATATATATAAATTATATTTTTATGATTTGCAAATTCTAAAGGGCACATTTGCAAATTTTAAGTAAAGCGTACATAAATAATATTCACATAATAAATATTAAATAGTTAAAAAAAACAACTATTTGAATACAAAATTCTGAGACAATACACTTATTTATATGTCCTATATACAGTTCTGTCATATGATATAACATTTTACCAGATTAATAATAAAAATAAAAAAAGTTTAATAAAAATCAACCCCTGATACATAAAAATGTTTGTAGTTGAAGAAACATCTTACTTGTATGTAAAATACTGCTTATACTGCTTAATAGTAGTAAAAACACTATAATACAGTATTTAAAGAATACAAAAAATGTATAATTTTTAATTATTTTTAAGTTTCAAATCTGTATGTATTATTTAGCATAAAACAAGCTTTTTGACTCATTTTGAAAGAAATAAAACATGAACAAGCACTAAGACATCTTTCAAAATATTTTACAGCCCCAAATCAGAAAAAGTTGAGACAGTATGGAAAATGCAAAAAAAAAAAAAGTGATTTCTAAAATGTACTTTAAGTTGTATTTCATTGCAGACAATAAAAAAAACATTTTCTTTTTAAATAAACACGTATTCCAATTTTGATTCTTGCAACACATTTCAAGTTGGAACAGTAAAGCATTTACCACTTTGTAATGTTGCCATTCCCTTTCACAACACTTAAAAGACATTTAGGGACTGAAGACACTCAGTGATGAAGTGTTTCAGGTGTAATTTTGTTACATTCTTCCTGCAAACAAGTCTTAAGGTGGGCAACAGTACAGGGTCTTTGTTGTCGCATTTTGCGCTTCAAAATGCGCCACACATTCTCTATTGGAGACAGGTTGGGACTGCAGACAGGCCAGTCAAGTACCTGTATCCTCTTCCTCCGCAGCCAGGACTTTGTAATGTGTGCAGAATGTGGTTTTGCATTGTCTTGTTGAAATGTGCATAGGTGTCCCTGGAAAAGAAGGCAGCATATTGTACTCCAAAATCTCTATGTACTTTTCAGCTTTAATGGTGCCATCACAGAAGTGCAAGTTACCTTTGCCGAGGGCACTGACACAACCCCATACCATGACAGACCCTCAGTACATGTTTTCACTGTGTGATGATCCATCCCAGATGCCTCTGAGCCCAGAGAGGTCTACAGCTGTTAACATAGGGTTTCCTTTTGGCACAGTACAGTTTTAACTGGCATTTGTGGATATAACTACATATTGTGATACTTGACAAAGGTTTGCCAAAGTAGACCTGAGCCCATGAGGTGATATCGCTTATAGATGAATGACGATTCTTGATGCAGTGTCTCCTGAGGGATCAGAGATCATTATTGTTCAGCTTAGACTTGTGCCCTTGTCCTTTACGCACTTAAATTCCTCCAGATTTCTTGAGATTTCTTGAAATATCCAAATGTCTTATCATCTTTCTTTGAGGAACATGAAAGGA
Organism: Danio jaintianensis; assembly: GCA_903798115.1. Lineage (NCBI taxonomy): Eukaryota > Metazoa > Chordata > Actinopteri > Cypriniformes > Danionidae > Danio > Danio jaintianensis. The sequence goes on from CAIGQV010017532.1 coordinate 14,395,277, forward strand.
TGTATATTTACAAATGAAATAAAGTTGATCAGACAAAACATGAAATATTTTGTGTTCATATGGTCTGCAATGAAATACAAGTCAAAGTAAATTTGGAAATCACTACTTTTTATTTGCGTTTTCCATACTGTCCCAACTTTTTCTGATTTGGGGTTGCATATTGTAATTGCATATTGTGGTTGTATATTGTAAATATTCAGTCTCGAAGAGATTAGACTTCAGCATCAGAAATCTATGGAATAAATAGTCACATTTCTGCAGAATAACTTGCTCTCCTTGATCACTAATAGTTTCAGTCTTCATTTTCACACAGAAGCCATCACTCAAGTTAATGTGTGAAAACAGCTCTCGGAGTGAATCAGGTCACCTCTGTTGTCTGACCTCTCTGTGTGCTGAAACACAAATCACACATCAGCCTAAAGTTCAAAGAGGCAAAGTCACGGCTGGAGAGAGATCAGCAGGAGCAGGGACAGGGATGGCAGGAATGTAAAGTGGTTCCTGATGCCGAGTTCATCTCCCTTTGGGATCACAGTCTATGCATTTCTGGGCCCGAGGCTTATTCTAGAGGCAGCAGCGATACGGGAAGATACAATATGGATAACCATATGTTTCAAAATCATTGAGCCATCTGTAAGTGCATCCAAATAGTTTCAGGTTGAAATTGAGAGAAAGAAGTATCACTATAGTTCATTGCACACAACTTGACATATCATTTTAGTCACAATTTAATGTAAAACTAAAAGTTCTAAGGTAATTAGCTAGCTGCTGATCTACTTACTAAACTTACCTATATTAAGCAATTTACAAAAATATACTGAAACAGGCTTTAAAAAAGTACTTAATAGAAAATAATATAATTTAAAAGAATATTCTGTACTGATTTCAGGCATGTAATTAAGTGTTAATGTTGAAGTTGTTCGTTTCTACGCTGTAGCGTCACCTAGCGGAACTGCAGTTAAAGCAAGTTTTAAATGTTTGCAAATGTCAACTTTGCGCATCAATTCTCTTTCAACTCAGACATCACAACACAGCTCTTACGAGTCAATAAAGATGAAGGCATGTCTTAACAGGTAGAAGTATGTTGCTTTCAATACAAGGTGGAACATATTAGGAATTCAATGTTTACTTGTGAATGTACCACAAATCATGTTGCACTCCTTGTTTTCTTCAACCTTAAATACCTCTTTTGCACAATATTGTTCTATGTAAAAGTATATTGTATAGTCTGTCTTAGGTTATGTGCATAGTTTAAGTATTCATAGTATATGTATAGTTAGATTCGGTATGTTAGTTATGTATAGGTTGAAAATAGCTCTTATGTCCAGTGTTGTGTTCATATGTATTCATTCATAATTTTTCTTTGGCTTAGTCCCTTATTTATCAGGGGTCGCCACAGCGGAACAAACCGCCAACTATTCAGGCATATGTTTTACACTTCCAGCTGCAACCCAGTACTGGGAAACACCCATACATTCTCACATTCACACACGCACTCATACACTATGGCCATTTTTTGTTTACCCAATTCACCTATACCACATGTCTTTGGACTGTGGGGGAAACCGAAGCACCCGAAGGAAACCCACGCAAACACGAGGGAGAACATGCAAAGTACTAAGATTATGTTTATTATGAGACATAACATTTAGTTCCACTGTATGTCCACAGATGTAGGGAAATGACAATAAAGCTTAACTTGACTTGACTTTGTCCAACTGTGACAATTGTGACAAATTCAAGTTTCAAACAATCCAGCAAATTCCTCCATCTTGTATCCTTGTTTTAACCCAGTGTCCTTCTTCATTTCTTTTGTTAAGTCTTAGAATTTTGCTGTGCGCTTCTTTAATGAAATCTGAATTTCTTTTTTCCACACAAGTTAGGCTTCCTCTGGCTTCCCATTTGCTCTGAGTGCAATGATTGGACAAACATTTTATGCTTCTTATGGTAGAAATGCCTTATTGATGCTAGAGGTCAGGGGAGAATGACCAGACTGGTTCAAGCTGATAAAAAAACAACAGTAACATAAATAATCACTTGTTCTAATTGTACTACCTAATACCTCTGTATCAGAATCAGAAACTTGAGATTCTTTATGTTTATAATGAGATCAAAATGTAAGGGTGACCGGGCCTTTTCAATGGCTGCCCCCGACTGTGAAATACTCTTCCAATATATATTAAATTGTTCCCAACTGTCAATGCTTTTAATTTTCGATTGAAATCATTCCTTTTTAATAGAGCTTTTGGGCCCATTTAATAATATCGGAAAGCCCTATTGCATGAGGTTTGAAAAATTTGAGGGATCAGGTTTTTAACGTTGAATTATTGTTGAATGGAAACGCTTTGGTCAGTGGTAGTTGTTTTAAATGTGCAATAGAAATAAAATTTGTATTGTATTGAGTTTCTCCAAATTCACTCTTCTCATTGTCAATTCAGAGACACTGAGAAGAGAGTCTCTGAACACACAGTAATTGAAGCAGATGAGCTACAACTACAGAAACCACACCAGTGCCTCTCCTGTTAGCTAAAAACAAAGAACTAAGGCTACCAATCACATAGGCATACCAAATTTGACAATTAAAGATAGTAAAACATTGCTTGATCAGATGAGTCACGATTGCTGCCATGACATTCAAATGTTGGGGTCAGAATCATTTAAAGGGGCATGAAACTCCCCTGTCTCAGCAGGGTGTTTTCACACCTCTAGTTTGAAAAAATTAAGGAAAGTGGGTGTGTCCTGCTTTGTTAGGTGGGAGTGTCCAGCAGCAAAAGAGGGAAGGGTTTGCATGAAAAGGGGAGTTTCATTACGTGCGGCAACCCAAACGCAGACGCAAGGGAGATGGACAGCGATTCTGAGAGGATCTGAGAGCTGTATAAAAAAAAGGTAGAGGATTTCTCTCCACCAGATTCCCCTCAGTCACATTATCTGGTTGATGACAGTGCAGGTCCACTGCCTTATCATTTTTAACTTTTCAACACAAACACGCCTATGAATGCAGGAGAAAGTGAAGATGCTCCTGATGAGGCGAATATTGAAGTCTCGCAATAGTAGTATGATGCATGAATGTGCTCCATGCAGGTTTTTGCATCTCGTTTATATACACTATGAACAGCAGCTACGCTAATTATTCTCTTTATTCTCTATTTCCACCTGGGGATACTCATCCCGAGGCCCCCAGAGACTATGCAGCGCCACTAATGCAATCCAAGACCTGTGAAGAGATGATCCCAAGGTTTCCATAATCCCGGACCAGGCCGTATCCTGAGCAACTACTGTGGTGGTCATGGAGGAGTGGAGAGCATGAGACTGATTCCTGTGAGACCCCAGTGACAGACCAGTGACAGACTTTGGCCATAGGAGAAATGGTCGTGCCCAACTGAGCCTGGTTTCTCTCGAGGTTTTTCTTTCCTTCACTTTCGCAAATTGGTGAAGTTCGTTTCTCGCCGCTGTCGCCACTGGCTTGCATGGTTCGGGACTTGTAGAGCTGCGCATCGATGGATTTGCTCTTCAGTGTTTGGACTCTCAGCAGTGAAAATTAAACCACACTGAACTGAACTGAACTTAAACTCTAAAAGCTGAACTGACACCATTTCAATTCACTATAATCTTCTATGTGAAGCTGCTTTGACACAATCTACATTGTAAAAGCGCTATAGAAATAAAGATGAACTGAATTGAATAGTAGTTATTATTTTCAACTCTATTTGTTGAAATAAACAAATAACTAATAAATACACCATTGTGCCTGCCACAAATACTGCACTGCACTGAAAAAGTGGACTGCTTCTGTGTGTCACTGTTGTAATCTTAGCATGCTACATCTGTTGTGAAACATCGGTCTGGCACCCCATCTCACACTGCACTTCGGGTTCAGAGGACGGATGTAACTGTTTAAAAAGGCACTGAACAAAGCATTTTCAGTCCATAGTATTGTAGTAATATTACTGTAAACTACTTAGTAACTTCAGTCATTTCACCAAGTGATAAAAATAAAAAGTAATTGTAGTAAAGTTCGTTGTAGTTGTGGGAAGAAGAAGACAGGGTCTGCGATTCAGGTAAGTCAATCTTTTTTATTTTCAAACAATATACACCACACATGTAGCTCTGAGCCGGGCTCTGAGCATGCTCTCCCCCCTCATTGGGTGTTCGATCATGCTCACCTCTCCACATACCCCCACCGCCCGCCTCAGGCCGGGGAGCCTAATGTACAGCATCGGCCGTTCCACTCCTGCCACCTCCTGGGAGAGAACCGCCCCCAGACCCCGATCGGATGCATCTGTCTGTAAAAGAAAGGGGAGAGCAAAATCAGGAGTGTGCAATAGTGGCCCCCCGCAAAGTATAGATTTTACCTTTGAGAAGGCCTGTTGACACTGCTCCGACCATTGGACGGTATCTGGTCCCTCCTTTTTAGTGAGATCAGTCAATGAGCTGACGAGGGCCGAATAATTAGGAACAAAACACCTATAATATCCCGCCAGTCCCAAAAACTGTCTAACCTCCTTTTTGGTCTTAGGTCTCGGACAGGTTGCAATAGCTCCAGTCTTATCAATTTGGGGCTGCACCTGCCCGTGACCCAAGTGGAAGCCCAGATACCTTACCTCCACTCACCCAATTGCGCACTTCCGTGGGTTGGCCGTGAGCCCGGCCCGCTTCAGCGCTGACAATACTGCCCTCAAATGTTGCATATGCCGCTGCCAATCATTACTGAAAATGATGATATCATCTAAATAAGCAGCGGCATATGCTGAGTGAGGGGCGAGTATTTTGTCCATCAGACGCTGAAACGTAGCCGGTGCCCCGAACAGCCCGAACGGAAGTGTCACAAATTGGTGCAATCCAAATGGCGTTGTGAAGGCTGTTTTTTCGCGGGATATTGGAGTTAAGGGGATCTGCCAATATCCCTTTGTCAAATCCAATGTCGAGTAATATCGAGCAGCACCTAACCTGTCGAGCAACTCGTCAATACGCGGCATTGGATATGCGTCGAATTTCGAAACAACGTTGACTTTTCTATAATCCACACAGAACCGGACCGAGCTGTCAGTCTTGGGTACTGGCCCAGTACCGGGCTGGCCCAGTCGCTGTGGGATTCTTCTACTACACCCATTTTCATCATGTTACTCAATTCTTCCTGAACCACTTTTTTCTTGTGTTCAGGCAGGCGATACGGCCGGGTCCTAACGACCATGCCCGGTACGGTCTCAATATGGTGCTGAATTAGGTTAGTACGACCGGGCAGGGGCGAGAACACATCAGAATATTCACGTTGGAGGTGCCGGATGTCGATGAGCTGGCTCGCTAAGAGATGATCACCCCCGGTGACCAGAGCGCCCGGCCGTTTCCGGCCGGTGCTCTCTGGCCCCAGGTCATCCTCGTTGGTGACAAGCGTAGCCAGCGACACCTCCTCCGGCTCCCTTCACTGCTTCAGCAGATTTATGTGATAAATCTGATGTGAATCGGCCCTGTCCGAACGAACCACCTCATAATCGAGATCGCTGACTCGTCGTGTGACCACAAACGGCCCTTGCCACTTGGCGAGTAATTTAGAGCTGGAAATGGGTAGCAGTAGAAGGACTTTATCTCCCTGTGAAAATGTACGTAGTTTAGTGCCCTTGTCATATCGCCGGCGTTGGTCATTCTGGGCTTTAAGCAAATGCTCCGTAGAGAGCCGCCCCAGTGTGTGGAGATTTGCTCTAAGGTCCAGAATATATTGAATTTCGCTTTTACTGTTTTAAGGCTCGTCCTCCCAAGCTTCTCTAATGACATCCAGCACCCCTCGGGGCTGTCTGCCATAGAGTCGCTCGAAGGGGGAAAACCCCGTGGAGGCTTGCGGAACCTCCCGCAGAGCAAACAACAAGGGCTCCAACCACTTATCCCAATTTTTCGCGTCCTCGTGTACGAACTTACGGATCATGGATTTAAGAGTGCGATTAAATAAATCCACCAGTCCGTCTGTTTGTAGGTGATAGACGCTGGTGCGAATCGATTTAATGCCCAACAATCCGTACAGTTCGCGCATGGTGCGTGACATGAACACGGTGCCTTGGTCAGTGAGAATCTCCTTGGGGATTCCCACTCAGGAGATTATACGAAACAGCGCTTCCGCAACACTCTTTGCTGAGATGTTACGGAGAGCTACTGCTTCCGGGTACCGCGTTGCATAATCCACTAGGACTAACGCAAACCGGTGCCCGCGTGCGGATCGCTCTAATGGCCCGATGAGATCCATACCAATTCTCTCGAAGGGGATCTCCATAACTGGTAGAGGGCGCAATGGCGCTTTTGGGGTGGCCGGTGGGTTTACCAGCTGACATTCACAGCATGCAGCGCACCATCTGCTGACATCCTCGTGAATGCCCGGCCAAAAGAATCGGGCCATGAGGCGATTTAATGTGGCCGCTTGACCTAAATGTCCGGCCATAGGATTAGAATGAGCCACCTGGAACAGCATTTCCTGACGGGTCTTTGGTACTAATAATTGGGTTGTATCTTCTTTTGTCTGAGCGTCTTGGGTCACTCGATACACCCTGTCATTAATAATCGCAAAATATGGATAAGAGAGGGGTCGATCAGGCTGGAGGTTTTGCCCATCTTTGACCTGCACTCTTTCGAGTGCATGTCTCAGCGTGTCATCACGTGACTGCTCCAGGGGAAAGTCTTTACACCGGGAAATTCCCGGCCCTCCCCCTGAGTCAGCGCGTGACGGCATCGCTTGGGATTCCCCCAGCTGAGCGACCCGCCCCTTATCCAGGGATTTCTTCTTCCAAGAAACACCCGTACATAAGACCCCTAATAAACCATTAAATCCAGGCCAATTGGTTCCCAGAATTAGCGGGTGTTTGAGGTGCGGGTTAACCGCTACCTCGACGCTATGCTTTTTACCCCTGAATTGGATATCTACAGCCGTTAGCGGGTAGTGAATTACACCCCCGTGGTGTGGCGGGGACGCGGAGAGAGACCTGGCACTGTCTGGGTAACCGCCAGGGGTCGTGACTCCAACCCTCTGTTCTGATAGGCGCCCCCCTGTAGCGGAGCACTTGGGGAATCCGCCTTCTTGCACCACTGTCTGGGTGCTGGCGTGGGCGGTCCCCGCAGTCTGGGCCTGGGAACAGGAAGAGAGAGAGAAGGGGGGAGAGAAGAGAGAGAGGTTATTTCGCCGACCCTGGACTTCGCCACCAGGTGATCCTCTGCCAGCCGGATGGCCGTTCCCAGATCGTCTGGCCGGTGGCACTGGACCCACTCCGATGTTCGGGAGGGGAGGCGGGTGATGAATTGTTCCAGTACCACGGCATCCACCAGCTGGGTGGTGGTTCGGCCATCCTGCACCAGCCATCTGCGGCAGGCGTCACGGAGGTGCTGGGCGAACACGAAGGGCCTAGCTCGCGGTCCTCCCGCTGGGCCTCCACGAGGACTTCAAAACGGTGTTGGAGATCTTCCTTCAGTTCTACCAGCGCGTGATGTTGTTCTCTGTGGAGAACCGCGAGCGCCTGGATGACTTCCGCACATGGACTAGCATACGGAGTAGACATTCTGGCAGCGAAGTTTCTTCTTCTTCCTGGGTTTCGGCACCACTGTAGTAAAGTTCGTTGTCGTTGTTGGAAGAAGAAGACAGGGTCGGCGATTCAGGTAAGTCAATCTTTTTTATTTTCAAACAATATACACCACACGTGTAGCTGCGTGGGTGTGTGTGCTCTCTCTTCTCTCCCGGCTGCTCCTTCTCTTCTCCTTAAGAAGGGTGTCTCTCCGGTCCAATCACTAAAATAAACAGGTGTTATTTATTATTTCTGATTGGGCCGCTGACTAGCCGCCGGGCTCTGAGCATGCTCTCCCCCCTCATTGGGTGTTCGATCATGCTCACCTCTCCACAGTAATAAAAACTGAAAGAGTACTGTTGACAATACAATCTAACTTTGCTATCCGAATATTGTAGTGATATTACTGTAAACTTAGTAACTAAATTAATTTTGACTAAGGTATGTCTTCAAAAACTGAAAGAGTACTGTTGACAATATTTACTAACTTTTCCATCTGGAGAAACATATACCACGAACATTGATCGCACTTACCAAATCCGTAGAGACAGGACAATCAACACAAACTGGAACCATGTCTTTTTTTTTTAAAAGGAGACGAGTGGCAAATTCGGATTTCACCATTTCCACATTCGAAAAGCTTTCAGGTAAAAATTTTTTCCTTACAAACATATTTTTGTCCCGTGTTAGCAGACCACTGTAATCCAACTGCTGGTTCCACACGCGAACTGTGCTCTCATCGCTGGGAAATGCAAACAAAACTTTTGTTTTAGGCACAGTAAAAAACGGAACACCAACGACCCATGTCTCCGAACAATTCTTCTTCTTCTTCCTCTTCTTCTTCCACTTTTTTAAATTATGGTTGGCAACACAATGTGGCGTCTCTCTGAACACTGTAACAGGTAAAAACAGTCTTCGAAGCTATATCATGCATATTAATGAAGTTGCATCTTATTCACAATAGAGCGGGCTGATTGGTTCGAACCAAGTCTTTCTCATGAATTAATGCTGAAAACTCAATGACGTCACTTTGTACCCACCGGTACAGACATCCAATCTCCATGCTGGAATTTACACAATGATCTCATCGCCGTGACGTAGCTTCAAAATTTCTTTTCAAACCGGAAGAACAAATTTGCTCAAAACAACGCAAAAACAACCAATTTTCACTTTTTTTGTGAAATATATGTGTCCTAATGATATTTTTAGCAACGTTGGACATATATATCTGTCAACATCTCAAAAAATGTGTTTTGGTCTTTTGTGACCCTTTAAAAGCTTCAGCCTACCAGACATTACTGAGCATCTACAGTGTACATATCTTGTGATGCAACCTCCAGCAGGATAATGAGCCATGTCACAAAAACTCAGATCATCAGAAATTGGTTTCTTGAACAATACAGTGTGTTCTCTTCACTTAAATTACATCACCAGTTACCAAATCTCAATCCAATAGAGCACCTTTGGGTTGTAGCTAAATGTGAGATTCACATTATGGATATGCAGCTGACAAATTTAAAGCTATAATGTCAATATGGGACAAAATCTGAGAAATGTTTCCAATTCAGTCTCCTTGAATCAATGCAACAGGGATTTAAGGCAATTCTGAATGCAAAAGGAGTTTAACCCAGTACTGACAAGCTAAAAGTAACAAAATCATAATGATGTCAAGTTTGAATTCAGATTTATTGATATTATTTGAAATACTGCAGCATTTTGGACCCATAAGAAGACATAATGTCATAAATATTTCAATTGTTCTTTTTTAAATACTGTATTAATATTGCCTCCTGAAATCACTGACAAGCATTTATGGTATGCTTCAATATTATTTCTGTTCACAGTTGCTGTTGTGTGCAGATATATTTGTATTCACATTTGTAACAATACATTTACAATTAGGTATTAATTAATAAAGGTATAGTTGTGAAATCTTGTTCCAAACCAGTTTGAGTTTCTTTCTTCTTTTATCAGTTTCCAACATTCTCTAAAATACAGTTTATCCTGTTCAACAGGAAAAAGAAACTTATATTAAAAAAATGGAACCACGTAAGGGTGAGTAAATAATGAGTAAATTAGCATTTTTTGGTTGAACTACCTCATTATCCCACAATTCCTTAATAGTATTTAGTCAACTGCATGAGCTTACATAGAAAGAAACAGAAAAAATTGTTATTTAATGTTCATACATCTTTGTCATTTCTGGATACAACATGTAAACTCATTTAGCGAGTAAATTCATTTAAATTAAATATCCATCCACACTTATGCTTTATTATTTTTTTCATGTTCTCCAACCTTTCAAACAGTAAATAAAAGGAGATTCCCTGAAGACCTATGATATGTTATGATGGTATATTCAGGCCTAAAGCTGTCAGAACATGAAACTGCCTGGCCTTATGTCCAAAGCCCAGCACCTCTACACGCCACAGACCTACATACCAAAAACCATCTGCAAGACCACAAAGAGAGGCCTCTCAGGAGATGCAAGACCTGACATTCCTCAGGAGAAGTGCCTGGAGATATGAAAAGCAAAGAAGATATGAAACACAGATCCAATGACAGACTGCTTGTTTAATATTGGCTACAGTGTTAACATTGCTGTATTTTGTGTTCAGTGAATGACTTCAATCACTCTGCATCTAAAGAAAAATGTGGCGAATATGTTTTCGAATGTGAACGTTTATCATGGCTCTCGGATGGCTCAGTGGTATGAGGACTTGTCTGCAGACTTGGATACAGCTCCCTCATGCACTGTTGATAGTCTGGTCAGTTTCTCAGAGAGGAACGCATTCATGTTAATGAGAAAAACTCAATGTATGCAGAAGCAGATGTCCCTAACATGTTCCACAGCTGGGAGTGATCGAGACCAGCCACTCAATGCTGGTGAAAAATGGAGTTGGGATGGAGAAAAAGCAAGTCTTCTGTAATTGGACAGGGCTTGAGAGGGGGCTTCAGAGGGTGGAGGCAAAAAAAAAAAACTTGTAGGGGAGAAAAGGGGCATTTGCTGTCTTTGCCAAAGCCACTCCATATGCTACAGGGACACACATTGAGACAAAGAGAAAGCAGTGCTTTTATTGATCAGGTAGGTGTGATGCTGTTTCCTACTGCTGGTATGTTAGTTTGCATTTCTGCATTAATATAGAGTGTGGTTTTTTGTTTGTTTTTTTGGTAATGAATGCAACAAACTATGTAAAGTTGAACGTTTTTCAGGCATATGGTTGGATGTTTGTTGTTTTTATGTTGTCCTCAATGCCTACTGCACAACTTCATTACAAGCAGTTGTGTTATTAGTTTTTGAATTCAACTCTTTTCATTTATATTCTCTCTATATGAAAACTTAAACATTAATTTTAAGTTTTATCATGCATAAGGGATAGTTTTTGTCTTATCTTTGTCTTTGCTGCCTTTTTTTGACATTTAGGCTTGTCCCCATTACATTTTTTAAAGCAGTCTAAAGTGTTTTTTTGTTGTTGTTCTTTTGGGGTTCTGGTCATCCAGTTTGATCTGATTTTCTCATTTAAAAACAGTTTAGATACATTTATGTTCATTTTCTAATTTGAGACAGTTTCCTAGCCTGTTTGAAATGGTCTTCAAATAATCTAGTTCTAGTTCTAATCTAGAAAACTCCCACCCTCTACACTCAGATTCTGCTTAAAGACTAGTAATTACCAATAAACCAATTTTGTTTTTGTTTGTTTGATTGCTTTTTTGTGTTTGTGCTTTTCAGCACTCTTAAAAATAAAGGTGGCAGTGTAAACAACAAAGGTATTTTCACAGTGATATCATAGAAGACCTTTTTTTGTTCCCCAAGAACCTTTTAGTGAAAAGTTCTTCAAACACTTTTTTTTTCCAAAGAGTGAAGAGCATTTTCATCTTAGAACTATTCTATACTTTAAACAAATGTTTGTAGAATGAAAACTGGAATGAATGTTAATTGTTCTTAATGGAACATTGGATACACTGGAGAAACTTTTATTTTTAAGAGTGGAGTAAATATGTCTTGATTTAAGTAAATGAAAAACAAGACAAAGGTTCTGAGAACACTTTTTACAGAGTGATTAAAAAGTATAACAAACAAAAAAAACCGAAAAAAAAAATATATATATATATTCTAGTATTTAGGAGGCATTCAAGGGATAATCTTTTTGAAAGCTGAATGAAATATTATGAAGATTGTTTAAAGTTGGAGAACATGTTGGTATATTGTTCTCGTTGAATTACTTTGTAAATGTTATTTACTTAAAAATATCTTTAAAAATGTCAAATTTACCTTCACAAACCTGTAGAAACCTTCTCCAGGCTTGGAGGTCAGCTAGATCATCTTAACCCAGCTAAGGGCAGCAATCCTATAGCTGTTTTTTGTGTGTGTGTGTAATTAAGCATTTATAACAAATCCTACAAAAATTAAAAGTGTCCTTTCTATCTGCAGCTAACGAGTCTCTTCCCTCTGTAACAATGCGGCTAATCGCTATCCTGCTTTTGGGGGTCATGAAGGTCTCTCTTGCTCAAGATCCGTTCCAGTGGCTTTCTTCTTTACACAGCCGAGGTTATGCTTCTTTACAAGCTGACAACACTGGCGGAGAGTGTCCCGAAGAGTGCGACTGTCCTCCAACCTTCCCAATCGCCATGTACTGTGACAACCGCAACATTCAAAAGATGCCCTACATCCCATCTCGAATGAAGTACGTGTACCTGCAGCACAATCAGATCACCTCTGTTCCAGACACTGCTTTCGGAAATGCCACCAATCTTGTATGGGTTATGCTTCATGAGAATCACATCAACTCAGTGGGTAAGCAAGCGTTCGCTAAATTGGCGAATTTGAATCGACTGTACTTGAACAACAACAACCTGACTGAGGTGCCATCCAACCTCCCACGGTCATTACGCGACCTTCGTCTCAACCACAATAAAATCGCCACGTTGCCCCCCAATGCTTTTGAGGGCATGGAGAATTTGACCATACTTTTGCTCCATCAAAACAGCCTTCAGAATATCGGCATTGGGATGAAAGGTCTGAAGTCTTTAACTCTGCTGGATATAAGCAGAAACCAGCTCAAGAAAGTTCCTGAGGGTCTTCCTGAGATGCTCCACCAGCTTTATCTAGATTCCAACTCCATCGACGCAGTTCCAGCCAACTTCCTCAATCAGTTCAGTAACCTGCAGTATGTGCGCTTTTCTCACAATGAGCTCACCAACAAAGGCATCCCCCAAAACACATTCAACAACAGCGGGTTGGTGGAGCTGGATCTTTCCTTTAACAAACTGGAGAGCATTCCTGTTGTTAGTACCAGTCTGCAGCACCTCTACCTACAGGCCAATCAGATCAAAGGTACAGAACCTCTATATACATTTTTTAAACTCTGTTAATTATTTAAGTGTTTGCTGAAAATGTTTGATGATTTATTAAGTTATTATTTCAGCATCATTTGTTACATGTGTGTGTATATATATATATATATATATATATATATATATTTTTTTTTTATTTATTTTTTTTTTTTTTTGTAATATAATATAATCACTGAAGTGATAGACAAAAGCTTTATGGCATGCAGAACAAAATAGCTTTAATTAAATTCTGTCACATGTACAGACATACAGAGAATTCACTGTCTGACCATGGGTGCATGCAAAAAAAAAACCCCACAAAAACACTACAGAGATATATGAAATATACAAATATTTTTGTAAATTTAAGAGAAAGAATACAGAATACAAAAATACTATATACAAATAAGGGCATTAAACAACACACATTTACATGATAACCAAAAATCAATAGTAGTATATTTGAAACAAATAAAAAACAAATATATATAAAGATAAAAATAATGATATTTAGAAATATATAAATATCTACATACCTCAAATATCTGTTGACAAAAAATCAAGATAAAGCAAATAAAAAAATAAAAAAATTATGTTGTAGCAAAAACTTTGTACTGCAATAAGTAACTTTTTTCCCGATTTAAATGTCGGATCTTAGTAAAAAATACAGACATTAAAAATTAAACTTTTCAAAAATGAGATATTCCATCTATATACATAAAAAAAAAAGATTTTTTCGTGAGAAAAAGAACTTTTTTCGTGATAACTTAATTGTTTTATGTTCATTCATTCATTCATTCGTTTTCTTTTCGGCTTAGTCCCTTTATTAATCTGGGGTCGCCACAGCGGAATGAACCGCCAACTTATCCAGCATATGTTTTACGCAGCGGATGCCCTTCCAGCTGCAACCCATCACTGGGAAACACTCATACACTCCCATTCACACACATACACTATGGACAATTTAGCTTACCCAATTCACCTATAACACATATCTTTGGATTGTGGGGGAAACCAGAGCACCCGGAGGAAACCCACGCCAACACGGGGAGAACAACTCCACACAGAAATGCCAACTGACCCAGCCGAGGATCAAACCAGCTACCCACTGTGCCACCGTGCTGCCCTTGTTTTATGTTCAGCCCACTTAAATTTGTAAAAAACAATTAAGTTAACTTAATCGGTTTGGGTTGGGACAATATAAGGGAAATGTGTTGAACCTGGCATTTTTTTTATGGCATATCATTATTTATCTTTATGACTTTTCTTATGAAACATTGAAACTGTATAACACGTGATGTTTTCCATTGTTTCAGAGTTTACACTGGGCAGTTTCTGCAGTGTGGTGGATGTGATGAACTTCTCCAGGCTGAGAGTCTTGAGGCTGGAGGGAAATGAGATCGGCGCTGGAGACATGCCTTCTGAAGCTGCTCTCTGTCTCCGTTTGGCATCTGATATTGCAGTGTAATGCCACTTCCCGGCCAGCAGGGACTGCTTTTGTGAATTCCTCCATCATTATCCTCAAAGTGCCATAACTTTTGCATTGGTGTACATTTTTATTGTAGGGAAATTTATAGTGCCTTGGGATTTTTATAAGAAGAATCTAATATCCTGTGGACTTTAGAGGGAAGTACAAATACAGAAATGGGGGGAAAAGGAAATTGAGAGATTTAGATAGGAAATGGAGATCTTCTTAAAGGTATGTGCAGCCAATTTGTTTTATCAAAAGTCACTTAGTCATTCTTATCTGCATTTCTGTGCTAGTTAAATAACACCAATGGCAGATATAAAGTAAGTATTGCTGTTTGCTATTTGTTGCTATTTGAGGTTTTTGCAGCCTGGATTCAGCAAAGAAGTTTGAACAATGCTGTGAGTATTTATTCTACATGTGTAAAACAGAATTGAGAAAGGAAAGATCTTACTTGACTACAACCATTAATTTGTTATGATATGATGTGAAATCTCCTTTTTTTTGTCAATAAATTTTCTTCTCTCCAATCACATCTAGAGGAAAAGGAGACTTTGAATTGTTGTGTTTTAAGAGCAAATATATTGCATGTGATATAAATAACTGACTGAGGTCCTGGTGTTTAAACATGCTTGTAGACCTTTCGCGTAGCTAAATAAAACACATTTTGATATTTTACATGCTTTTATGTGAGAATAATACATATTTCACTAACTTTTTATCCAAAATGGGTCAACTTAATGTACAGAAAATAAAGAGTTGTAACCTTCACTGAAGTTAATTAAAGTCTGTATGAAATCAAAATTTACAATGTTTGTTTTGCATGCACACATTGTTAATCTTTTTGTGAACAATTAATATGTGTTTTGGTAATATTCAAAGTCTAACAATATGCTTCTGCTTTTGGAATAGCTGTCATTCTCAGTTTCATCCACAATATTCTTAACCACGCCACTCTTACCATTAGTTTGCTATGAGGGAATGATATGCAAAAAACGCCCCGCCCCCTACTAAATATTCCATTTCAGTTTGAGCACAGACTTTAATGTTAAACTATATTTTGAATGAATCTCCCTGCACAAATTGCTTATTTACTTCATTGTTATAGATTATAACACACTTAGTCTCGTGTTACTCTTAAGTCAACATTCAAGCTCTGACCTATTCTTTTATTTTTATTTCTTTGGTTATCGATTTTCAACTTATTTATATATTGACACATCTCTAAAATGTTGATAGAGTGTGTTCCTGCTTGCTGAACATGACACATCAAGGCCTTAATCGAGGAAGTAACCTTCAAAGAAAGCAGACAGTTAAGAGAATGTGTCTTTTGTGCTTTATGCCGCCGTGAATCAGTTACATATTAATGTCATTCAATTCACAAGTCATGTATTATTAACCTTCAAGTCAGAATACTGTCACATTACACAGATTTTAAAAAAGTTCCGATGTAATGGTCCTCTGAAACGTATTCAGATGTATTCAGTATGCAGATGTTATGTCAAGGCATTTGTCAGGTTTGTGTCCTCAAATAATTGCACACCTTAGAATGTTCATCAACCAATTAGAATCAAGCATCCCACAGCCCTGTAGTATAACAGAATAATGGCCCTGTAATAACACCAAGCTGCTATTACAGTATGATTAAGTAAATGCTATTTTTATAATAAGGGACATCATACATTTTGGAATAAAATTTGAGTTCAATGGCCAAATTTAATTTAAATTTTGTGGATTCCTTACTACCTTTAATATTAAAAAACAAACAGGACTCAATTGTCATGTAAGGGTGTCACGGTGCGCTCACTCACAAAGGCACAGGATAACAGCGATTCTCAACAACACAGATTTATTTACAACACACTCACTGGAAGATGGAGACACTGGAACGTGGAGACACAGGACCATTCAATACCGGACGATGAAGGAACCAAACAAAGGGGTATATATACACAGGGGATAATGACACAGGTGAAACTAATGAACAGGAAACGGCGGGAAAACAGAACAAAGGGATCACATGACGACAACACAGAACGGACGCCTCGCGCCTTCAACATAACATAAGGGAGGGTGGCCAGGGAGGAGTCTTAGGAGGGAGGAACCAGGAAGGGAGCTGGAGCAGGAAGACCCAGGACACAGCCAGGAGGACGGCCCAGGGCGGAGTCAATGGAGGGAAGAACCATGGAGGAGATGTAGCCACCGACTCCATGGGGCCGCCCGCAGGAGACGCCGCTGATGGAGGTGGAGCCCAAGGAGGAGATGGAGAGCCGATGGGTGAGGATGATGTCGAGGTTCCGGAGGGCTGAGGTGGAGCGGATGGCTCACCCGAGCGAGACGACGACGCTGGGACAGAAGCCCGCGGTGGAGCCAGAGCGACAGAGGACCAAGGCGTAGCTGGAGGGAGGGAGGAGCTCAACAAAGCCGGCAGGATGGAGCGACGAGGCACAGCCAGAGGAGCAGAGTCCGGCGGTGATGGCAGGGTGACAACTGACCAAGGCGGAGCCGGAGGGACGAGGGAGCCTGGTGGAGCTGGAAGGCTGACGGTCCAAGGAGGAGACGAGGGAGGAGAGAGCCAACGTGGAGCCGTAGGGTCGGAGGGCCGAGGCGGAATTCGCAGCTCGGAGGCTGGAGGAGCTGACGCTGGGCGACACCTTCCAGAGGGCGATACAGGCAGGCAGCACCTCAAAGCGAGCTCCCCTACTGGAGCTTGAGGGCGAGCTGGGGGGTTGGCTGACTGCAGCAGCGCTGGAGCTAGTTGACTGGCTGCAGTCATTGGTGTGAGTAGAGGTGGAGAGGGTGGGATGGGTGGGAAGTCACTCACGACTCTGGAGCTTTGGGCAGGAACTAAAAAACTGTGTGGAAACAGTTAACGCGGAGATACATCTTTGATGTATGGAAACAGCGGAAGGGGCTTGACTTCGCTCCAGAAGTCGGTGAGCAACTTCCCAGTGTCCAGCGGTTGCTCATCTGCAGAGGGGGGGTGGGCGGGACTCTCGCATGATCTGCCGAGGTCAGCCAGGACTCCCCCTTTCGGCGATGTTGCCGGCTCACGCACCTGGTCAGACGGTCTGTTGAGCTCCTCCTCCGTGGTGTAACTCCGCTCTGTCGCTCTAGATGGCGATGGCTCGTACACCGCGGGTGGCTCTCCGTCTGCGGTGGGCTCTGGCAAGCGCTGACAAGTCTGATTTAAAAATATTGTGAGAAGCAAACAGTTATGGGGAATAAAAATCTCAAACATGACTCTGTAAAATAACACCTCTCAAAAACACACAAACAGAAATTATATCAGCTTCAGCCCAGCCAAAAGGAGTTTGAAAATATTTTAAATAGCTATATTGTGAAATATATCATTACCGTAAAATTAATTTTGGTCATACCGTCCACCCCTACTTTTAATACATTTGTATGGTTACTGGGTGGACCTATACATCATAGTGACTACACCCCTAATGAAGAAGATATTTTAAACTCTGAAACGTACAGAATGTAGTAATGGTACAAAGACCTCTAATGAGTCAAAAGATCGACGCAAGATTTCTCATGTCATGACTCCTTTAAACTTGTGGCCATAAGAAAAGTATATTTTTACCTTAACAAAATGATTTTGTAGACACAATTTTATACAATATCTATAATATTTGTAATGTGAACATGTTTGCTGTTGTGTCACGTTACCGGGGAGGTATTGCAGACGGGACAAGAGATAGGATCCATGTGCATTTAATGGTGAGTTGTCATACAAAAACAGGACATCGTGCAAAAACAGGACATCCAGGTACAAAAAGTAACAAAATAACAAATAAACAAAAAACAACAAACTATGACCAGAAACTATGACTTAAACATGAGCTAAACATACCATCAATACCAACATAAACCAGACAACATACTAACAATCAACGACAAAGACTAGACGGGTGCAGGGTGTATAAATAGTCCAAACAATGAGTAGTGATCGGATGCAGCTGTGTGTGTGATGAGTGGAAGTGGAAACCGGGTGTGTGTGGCGGAATGATGGGAATTGTAGTTTGTGATGATTTGTAGTTCACCAGCGATCTCTGAAGTTCTTGATCGCTGGTGAACATGACATGTTGTTCACCGCAGTTTTGAGCTTTAAAATTTGTTTTTAAACGATAGGACAAGAATCTTTCATGAAAGTCACAGTGTGTTTGGGACATCGTCTTGTGTCTTTAGTAAGTGTGTAATAGGGAGTATGTCATATCCCACAATAGTGGGTGATTCACTGCCATCAGCAAGTTTGTCATTTGTCATTTTTTTCCATCCACTGGACATAAACACCCTGAACGCAAATCATTTTTAGAGAAGCTTACTATCTGTAAACACTGCGTACTGAAACTAGCCAGCAGAATGCCATCTAACTTTGACAATCAATGACTTTTTAGAGACATTAACCTCAATAAAATGCTCAGTTCGAGAACCGGAGCTTACCTGAGATCGAATGGTTGAACATTTGAACAGCACACTTGTAAAAGTAACAAATTAGCTCCAACGACTAGGTTTTCAACCAATGTCAAACAATTTTACAGCTTTATAGAAAGCTTGAACAATTGGTTGCAACAGAGGGGGTTTAATTATTCATTCATTTTCTTTTTGGCTTATTCCCTTTATTAATCTGGGGTCGCCACAGCGGAATGAACCACCACTTATCCAGCATATGTTTTTACGCAGCGGATGCCCTTCCACCTGCAACCCATCACTGGGAAACATCCATGCACACTCATTCACACACATACACTACGGACAATTTAGCCTACCCAATTCACCTATACCGTACGTCTTTGGACTGTGGGGAAAACCGGAGCACCCAGGGGAAACCCACGTGAACACGGGGAGAACATGCAAACTCCACACAGAAACGCCAACTGACCCAGCTGAAGCTCGAACCAGCGACCTTCTTGCTGTTTTGGTGAATTTGGTGAAAACTTGCCTGGACCTACCTTTAGCTTTGTGTTCTCTGAGAATGATTGCACACCTTAGAATATTCATCAACCAATTAGAATCAATCATTCAACAACACCATAGTGTGGACACAAAATTATTAGCCCAAAATTATTAGAATTGAAATTATTTTTCAAATATTTCCCGTGATATTAAACAAATCGAACTAGGTGATTTTTCACAGTATTCCTTTTTATAATTTTCTTCTGGAGAAAGTTTTATTTATTTTAGTTTGACTGAAATTATATTTATTATTATTATCTTTATATGCTAAGTACATTATTATTAGCCCCTTAAGATTTGATTGGCAACTGTGCAATCCCCTGTGGTCCAAATATCTTGCAAAATTACTAGAAAAATGGTATGTTTTGTCATCATGGCAAAAAAAATAAATCAGTTTTTAGATTTAGTTTTTAAAACTATTATGTTTAAAAATATTTTGAATTTGAGGTGACACGGTGGCTCAGTGCTTAGTGCTGTCGCCTGACAGTAAGAAGGTCGTTGGTTCGAGTCCCGACTGGGTCAGTTGGCATTTCTGTGTGGAGTTTGCATGTTCTCCCTATGTTCGCGTGGGTTTCCTCCGGGTGCTCTGGTTTCCCCCACAGTTCAAAGACATGCGGTATAGGTGAATTGAATACTACCTAAATTGGCCATAGTGTATGTGTGTGAATGAGTGTGTATGGATGTTTCCCAGTACTGGGTTGCGGCTGGAAGGGCATCCGCTGTGTAAAACATATGCTGGATAAGTTGGCGGTTCATTCCACTGTGGCGACCCCTGATGAATAAAGGGACTAAGCCGAAGGAAAATGAATGAATTTTTTCAGTTAAAAAGCATTTAGTTATAAATTCATTAAAAACTTTAATTAAAAATAAAAACAATAGTTTTTTAAATGTTATACAAAGTGTTTATATTTAGACAACATTATACCATTTATTACACTCAAAAATGTTTTTGTTGCTTGTTCAGATTTGTGTTGTAACAACATGGATGAATTGTGTGGAACCCAGCGTTTTTTACAGTGTAAGAAGAGTTCAGAAATCAATATATGTTGGTGTAAAATATGTATATGCACTTTTTGCATAACATTCTGTTTATTATAAGTGCTGCAGTTGCAGTTTTGACATCTTTCAAATGCGTGTTGTTATCATTATAGTTATCATCCTTGGTGTAAATAGAGCTTTAGGTAATACTTGCTTCTTAAACAGACAGTCTTTGACAGGGATGCTGTTTGTTTCCTTCACCTGTAATTATGCAGTAAGCACTTTAATGACAGTCAAGACCTGTCACTTTTGGTCAGTAACGTAAGGCTGTGGCCAATAGTTTATGACCTGTATCTCACAAGTGGTCCACATGTATGGGCAAAGCTTACTATAATCCGACACTTAGCTCAATGATAGTGAGTTACATGATTTAAGTGCAGGTGGTGACACAGTTAATAAGTTGCCTATTATTTCAGGGTTGTGCTCAATACAAAGATCTTATGTTTGCTCTTCATCCCTCAGTGTTCAGCCATTGAGGGTCTGTGGAATGTCAATAATGGTTAGGAATCTGCACTTTAACATGCTTTGGGAGACAATAAAACAGGGAAGTGGATTTGTTTAATTCCCAGAATGATTTTTTTATGATAAACTTCATTATTTGATTGGCACACAGTGAAAACAATCAAACACATGGCTTTGTTATAGTTGTGTAGTGTGGGTGTATAATAATATATTAAGTATTAAAATATATATCATTATGTAAAACCATTTTTACATAAATGCTACAAACATATTTACAATTATATAATAATTTAATTTGTCATATACATATATATTTTATATCTAAATATAAATAAACATTTACTCAAATATATACATGCCTGTGTGTATTTATATATACATAATAAATATACACAGTACACACACATATATTATGTAGAAAAAACTTTTATAACTATTGATTAATCATGATTAAATTTTGCCTAGCACTAATAATAATGGAAATATATAATAATAACAACAATATACACAATTTCATTTTCCTGCTAATTCTGGACATTACCTAAAAAGTTATGAATGTTTACTGATAAAATAGTGATCTCAATGTATAAAAATAAAAAAAGGTCATACATATTTGATCTTTATGATTTCATTTTTTCCTTGTTAAATTATGAACACATCATGACTTTCATGTTGGTATGACAGGATGAAGGAGGTGTAGTAAATTCTGGAAAATACACTGATGACTGATACCTACTTATGACCAAATTAGCCATCTATATAATCTAAAAAAGCGAACAGTCTCTTACTATATTTATAAAGCCAGATATTAACACAGTTAAACATGTTTATCTCTTCCAGTCAAGTGCCTATTCATATATTAATCTATAATGTTAAATATTAATTTAAAGTTGAATGGCATAGCAGAATAAGTGTAAATGAAGATTAGAGTCAGTGGTTGTAATGTGTATGAACACACCAAATGTGATGCT
>CAIGQV010017532.1:14422142-14446024 GCA_903798115.1 Danio jaintianensis
TCAATCAATCAATCAATCAATCAATCAATCAATCAATCAATCAATCAGTCAGTCAGTCAGTCAATCAGAAATGTTTCTTGAAGGCTAGGAATATATTTTATCTTTTCCTGAAACCTAGAGAAGTGAATGAGATGGATAAGTTTTCGCGAGTACTCAAGACTGATGAACTTAACTTTTCTGTTATTGGACAGTCCACAAAACTTTAGTTTATGGATATGCGATGTGACAATAACCAGTGAACTGAGGACTTATAAAATGACAGGTGAGATGAGTTTTTGTAAACTACATAGCCCAAAGTCCCAGATCAACAACAAAATAATCTTTACTGTCTCTTATAATTTCATAGATGCATTATTGTCTTGTTTATCATGCTACGGTTTGGGTGTGCTTGTGCATTATGCATTAGAGAATCAATTTGTAGCATTTAAATTTTATTCATATGCTCCAAACTTCCCATCATTATACTTGTAGACTATATAGCTGCAGTCTTTATTTTGTTTTCATTTACGCTCACATCATAAATCTTTTCCTGGCATGCGTAATGCAGACCTTTATGTCAGTACTTTTGAGTGAAATTAGTATGTAATTTGTACAGAAATGATTCACCATTTCCCTGGGGAGTTTTTACTGAAAACATGTCGGACAGTGAGAAGGGGGACGGGGCTTTGTGAAGGGTCAATTGTCTAGTAATTAACATTGAAATCATCTTCATATTTTCTAATGTTTAGTCTTGAGAATGACAGAAGAAATGGGTCAAGAGCACCATTTTGGCACCATTTTATGAATGGAACAAACCCTGAACAAACCCTAGATCAATGAGTACATTCAGTGCTCATTATTCATGCGTCTTTTTATCTGCATTATTTTAGCGTTTAGTGTTTTCCTTTGTTCTATTTTCATATTTAAAATGTTGTGACTGGGCAAGGGTAAAATGCCTGGGTAAAAAAAAAAAAAACTTTTTCCCCCATTGAACACAATATATTTTATTTTAAGAAACATTTAAAACATTTTGGAACAGTAAACACGTCAGGCTAAATAATGAAAATAAATCATTGACTTCTGCTATCTTCATTCGTTTCAAAAACACAGATTTCTTTACAACCTGAAATGGCATCTTTGAATATTTTTCTTTTCTTTGAATATAAAGTAAACCACTGCACTTTTCCAAACTGACGTAAACCTTAAAACTGGTTGTCGTCCTATGCCTAGTTGTGACTAAATGTTTTGTCCTAGTGAGGTGGCTCTTCAGCGCAGTAGCAGTATGGATGAGACAGGGCCGGTGGTCTGGCATCTAGCCCTCTGTCTTCTGCTCTCCTGGATACTAGTCGGAGCAGCTCTATTCAAAGGCATCAAGTCCTCTGGGAAGGTTAGCATTTTTCCTCAGTAACATTACATCATACATTAAAAGCAGATGGGTTAATGTAGTAAATATGTTGCAGGTGGTGTATTTTACAGCTACTTTCCCTTACATTGTGCTTTTGATCTTGTTGATTCGTGGTGCAACACTGGAAGGGGCAAGAGACGGCATCGAGTTTTACATCGGCTCACAGTCTAACCTCACCAAACTGGCTGAGGCTGAGGTCTGTAAACATCTCAACACCTTATTGTTAGGGCTGGGCGATATCACAAAAATACAAAAAGTCATCTTATATCCTGTTAACTATATACAACACGAAATAGCAGCGGTTCTCAATCCTGGTCCTCACGGCTCCCCCGCTATGCATATTATGTATGCTTCTCGTACTGCTTCAGAGGTTTGTTCCAGTTGACCATAAGTGCCCTGCGAAGTGGACATCACAGGATGTTCTGGCGTGATTCCAGTTTTAAAATGTGCACAATTCAATAATGGGTAATGTGCGCAAGATGCTAATCACATGATTATGGTTAAATAACCCTTCAAGCTACTGTAATAACTGAAAATCCTGCAAACAGTTGTGTACTGTAGGACAAATGTTTTTTTTTTCTGGTTCAGACGATTTCCTGTGTGAATGGGGCTAAAAAACAGTGAACACTATATGCAGGGCACATGTGGATCTCAACACAGTTTATTCTTGGGGCGTTAAACAAAAGAGACATGCAAAATAATATGTTTCTTGGGCTGCGAGGATCAAGATTGAGAACAACTGTGATATGCTACTTTGTAAATTCAATCAATTATTACTTACTTCTTCCCAAGGCCATTTATATCAAAGTTGATATTTAGCCGCACCATATTGGTGTTTTGTAACATCTAGCTTTTATGAGGTGGGTTGTTAGCCTAACGCTCAACCCCCAACCCGGAGGACCAGGACATACACACATACACTATGAACAATTTAACCCAATTCACCTACAGCACATTTCTTTGGACTGTGGAGGAAACCGGAGCACCCGGAGGAAACCCATGCGAACACAGGGAGAACTCCACACAGAAATGGCAACTGACTCTAGCTGTGAGGCGACAGCGCCACCCACTGCGCCACCGTGTTCCCCCCAATCAATTAATAGTTATTTTAAATGTCATTTATATTTATTTATATTTTTAATTTATATTATATTTTGACCACATGTAAAGAACTATTTCTCTTTTACATTTTAAAGTATATACTCAGAAATGTACTCATTCATATGTGATCATATTAATCATCTCATTTAAAACTTCAGATCAAATGTTTAATAAAAAAATGTAGAAATTAAAAAAAATTATATTATTAAACAAAAAATGATTACAGGTCCAACATAAAAATTATTTTAAAAATCGCTAAATAAAATGCAAAGTGTAAACAATGTACATTCAAGATTACAACTTTCTCACAAATATTCATATTATTCATGTTTCTGTCTGCATCCTTGTATAATGGCTGGTAATATTGCGCTCATGTAAATTGTATATTGTCACACGACCAGATAAACGACATAATATGAAACAATAGACTTTTTATTTTGTCTATATTATATATAGTGTCATATTATACAGTCCTAACTATTGTTGATATTCACAAGAAATACACCAAAATCAGATGGTTAATGCAGCCGGTTTTCTCCGCAGGTTTGGAAAGATGCAGCTACTCAGATATTCTTTTCTCTTTCCATCGCCTGGGGTGGTTTGATGGCTCTGTCGTCTTACAATAAGTTTTACAACAACTGCTACCAAGACTCCATTGTGGTTTGCATTACAAACTGCGGCACCAGCATCTTTGCTGGTTTTGCCATCTTTTCTGTACTTGGACACATGGCGCATGTCTATCAGAGACCAGTGTCGGAAGTTGCAGATGCTGGTAAGATCAGAAATGTTTATATTTTTTTACAGAAATTACAGGGATGTATTTAGAAGCCAAATAGGAAGAAAGACATTTTTCCATATAATAAAAACATGCAGAAAGTCTAAAATCTAACCTACTTAAGTCATAATTATGAACTCAAGAAGTTAAGAAGTCATTATATGAGTAACTGTAAAAAAAAATAAAAAAAAATCGGTAAACCCGTTGTAACTTGGACCTGTTAAGTTGACTTAACAAATGTTCATAATTACGCACAATTCATTTACTTAATCATTTTAAGGTTTACTCACTTTTTAAAGTCAACTAATTGCTATTTGCGGTGTAATTTTGAATCAGTAAGTCATAATTTTGGCTTAGTAAATTAATGTTTGACTTTTTATATCATAATTAAAACTTTAGTGTCTTAAGACTTAGTTAATGGGCTATAATTGGCTAAGTCATAATTATGAGTCAAGAAGTATTATATATACAAAATTATAAGCATTATTTTGACTTTTTAAATCATATGATTATGACTTTTAAATTACAAATAAACCAATAGGAGAACAAAAGTTAAAATTATTACTTTGAAAGTCATAATTTTGAATAATAAATAAATAAATAATAAATAAATGAATCATGTGGTCTCCCACCAGTAAACAAATAAAAATAATAATAAATATAAAACCTTTGATGGATAGTGTATTTACCTTATTAAGCAGTTGTATGAAAAAGCTAATATCAGTTTATGTTTCAGGTTTTGCACTGGCCTTCATTGCGTACCCTGATGCTCTCTCTAAGCTGCCCATTTCACCGCTGTGGTCAATCCTGTTCTTTTTTATGCTTATTACTCTCGGCTTGGACTCCCAGTTTGCAGGAATAGGTAAAGAAAAGTAGATTATGATATTATAAAATAACTATAATGAAAATAAGCGCTCAAATATTTGATATTTGCCTACAGAGGTGATCAGCACCTGCCTCCTGGATGCCTATCCCAAAGTTTTGAAGTCCAAACGAGGCCTTGTTACCACAGCGGTCTGCATTATTCTCTTTCTCCTCGGCTTGCCATGCGTCACCAGGGTAGGCAAACCTTCACCAACAACACTGATTAGAAATTAAAGAGCCTCTATTATGCATTAAAAAGGGTCATATTGTGGTTTTGGGGGTCTCCAACAACAGGCTGATATGCATGCAAAGTCAAAAAACACTTTCATTGTCTTATAATATGCATTTATTTTTACCTAATTATCCCAGCGACTCCCATATGATTCGTTCAGCGATTCATTTGTTTCCAAACCCCTCCCTAGCGCGATTGTAATCTGCGCTGATTGGACCGATGACAGTGTGTTGCGATTGGTCCAGCGTTCTGCACGAGAGAAATGCCCACCACGGCTTCAACAATATTGAAGTAGTCAGAGTGCAGAGTGTATGTGTGAGCATACCTGCCAACACTCTCGTTTTTTCCGGGAGTCTCCTGTATTTCAGACCCATCTCCCGCCACCCTCCCGGAAAACTCCCGTAATTTCAACATCCCCCCCCCCCCTCGCTCCTCAGCATTTTGGTACGGTCTGTGAAACTTCGAGGTCGCCAACATTGGTATAGGATCCGATCGCAGCGCCCCCCCGAAACACGCTTCATAGTACAGTTACTAACACAGTACCCGGTTCTCAACAGTGTTATTCAGACACCTCCCCCCGAACCTAACCCCCCGGTCTCCCGGATTTTCAGGGACAAATGTTGGCAGGTATGTGTGTAAGCCCAATGCAGTTAAACACCAGCATATTGCTCTATTCTTAACCATAAGTAAAAACAGTGACACGCATTCAGTATTACTCCACACAGTGGCAAAGCTGATTGAAGCTTGACCGCCGCACGTGTGTAGGAAAAGCTGATGGTGGCCATAGCAACGACAAACAGCAGTGGAACACGAGCTCACAAACGCATTTAAATCCATAAACAAAGCGGCACACGTTGTGTTTTCAAGAGAATATAAAGAGTTAACCAGATACAGTACAAGCGGTTACAAGTAACAAAACACAATTAAATACATAATTTGCAAGCTAGAGAAAATGAGGCAACCATTTTAATCGCACTTACTTACACTTGTAAAATGGAGGAAGAAACTGGTCCATGAACTGTGTTCTGTAAAGTTCCTGTCAAGCTCTGCAAAGTCCCATACATCAATAGTCTTTTCTGATTCTTCCTTTAACAAACGAATCCCCCGTTGTGTGTAGATTGCTGAAGCACTCGTCAGAGGTATTTTTGCAAAAATAAACTTCAACCACTGACTCTTCATAGCCTCATCTTTGGGTAGGGAAAATAACACAAATTTTCCCTCACACTTCCAATAATATCCAGCTGAGCACAGCGTCTTCGCGACATGATTCAACCGGGGTCTGCTCAGTGTTTTTCTTCCTGCCACTCTGTTTGAGGGTGGGGCCGGAGGTTTAAATTTTCCCGGGATTGCGCGTGCAACAAATGGGCGGGGCTTAAGTTCCGTAGCGACGTCACGCCGGCACGGCTAAAGACTCGTTATCAGGACGATTCATTTGAAGCACTATGAGTCGACTCTTTTATAGATGAATCAATAGTTTTAAACACTGCACACTTTCAGATTTAAGCCTTAGCTGGATATTTCACTTCACTTAATGCTGTGTTACGCACTACATGGAAGGTCATTTTCAACAACCCATAATAGGGGCTCTTTAAAGTTCATATTTATTGAAAGAATGTCACACTAAAAAACTGCAATCACAAAAAGAAGTGTGAAGAAATACAATATTACCGCTAATTGCTTAAGAACTGGTAAGCCTAAATTGTTTGAATACTTTTTCAGAACATTTGAGGTGAAAATGTCCAATAGTTATAAAATGTGCCAATTTGTAATGAATACAAATTCAGTTATCACCTTTCATGTGCAGGCAGTGACTCTAAAATCACAAATATGCAAATAAGGACATTAACCTAGATTTCAGCATTTAGCGGCAGTGTATGAACTCCTAGGATTAATGGTTAACCTGGGTCAATTATGAGCTATGTGAAACGTGACACAAATAACCCATGGTCAACTAGTTAACACTTGAAAAGCACTCAAGGGAATTTTGCTTTAAAAATGACTCCAATCGTATCTTAAAAATGTTTTTAATTCTTTTGTTGACAGGCAGGAATATACTGGGTGAATTTAATTGACACCTTTAGTGCTGGATGGATTCTCCTGGTTGCTGGGTTACTAGAGGTCTTAGGTCTGTGCATCCTGTATGGTGAGTATAAAGTATGGAGAAAAATTAAGCTTCTCTGGATTTAGCAGTTTACTCAAAACAGTTGTGTGCTTGAGTATCAGTTTTCGGCTTTTTTTGTGTGCCAACTACTACTGACATTTCATCCTAATTTAAAATAATACCAATGTTGTTGCCTCAGAAAAGTTAAGAACGCACACAGACGAATCAATCACAACAAATGAAGATGTTTTTTATTCTGACCAATTGTCATTTTCTGCAAAAAATAACAAATCAAATAAATAAGTAAAAACTAAAAATAAAAAAATAATCGAAATAAATGTTATACCAGCTAATAATTTTAGGTTCTAAAAACATTCCCTTAACGTTACAATTAAATCATTTAATGTTTTTTTTGTTTGTCTTTCTTTGAACATTAAAACACAGTTTTTTAGATGATATTAATATTATTTTTTTGTTATAATAATGCTATTTAAAATGTTTATCATAACATTTGTTCTCAAAACATTAGTTAAAATGTTGTCTTTTTTTTTGATGATTCAATTTTTTAGATGAAGTATCAAGATTATTTTTTGGTTATAAAAACAAAACCTTTCAGTGTCGTGTAATATTAATGTTTTTTTTTGTATTAATGTTATTCTATCACCATTACAAGAAGGTTCCAGAAACGTTATTTAAAAAAAAAAAAGCATGTTAACATTTACATAACTTTCAAAGAATGTTACTGGATGTTCTCTCAGCATTCACTGTTAGCTGGGATCAGACCTTTATAAAATAAAACAGATATTAGCATTTTACTCAAACACATACATTTACAGTACCTATTAAATCCTTCCATTACATCCACAGAAACTGAGAATATGCTGTATTAGTAGTACAATATATGTGCTATTCTGCACTGTAAATGTGTTAACATAATTGTGCTCTTAAAGAGATATTTTATTCATTCATTCATTTTCTTTTCGGCTTAGTCCCTTTATTAATCTGGGGTCGCCACAGCGGAATGAACCGCCAACTTATCCAGCATATGTTTTTACACAGCAGATGCCCTTCCAGCCGCAACCCATCACTGGGAAACATCCATACAAACTCATTCACACACATACACTACGGACAATTTAGCTTACCCAATTCACCTATACCGCATGTCTTTGGACTTGTGGGGGAAACCGGAGCACCCGGAGGAAACCCACGCCAACACGGGGAGAACATGCAAACTCCACACAGAAATGCCAACTGACTCAGCCGAGGCTCGAACCAGCGACCTTCTTGCTGTGAGGCGATTGTGCTACCCACTGCGCCACCGTGAGGCCCAGAGATATTTTACCTAAAATAAAAAGAATTTTGTTGCATTCACTTTTCAGGTGGTAATCGCTTCATCAAGGATATTGAGATGATGATTGGGACCAAGAGCTCCCTCTTCTGGTTGTGGTGGAGAGCTTGCTGGTTTTTCATCACTCCAGTGGTTTTGTCCGTATGTACACTATTTTGAAACGTATATAAAAACCAATATATACATATAAATTGAACGTAAGGATGATGTTTTTTTTTTTTCTTTCTCCAGATTATTCTCATATGGTCTTTGTACACTTTTACATCCCCGACATATAGCTCAGTTGCATACCCAGATTGGGGCATTTCTTTGGGCTGGTGTATCACTGCATTTAGCCTCATTTGGATTCCTATTGTTGCTGTCTGGAAAGTGTGTAAAGCTAGTGGAGGACTGTGGCAGGTAAAGAAGGATGTTCATGAAAATGAAGTTTTGCTTTTGCTCACCCTCAGGCAATTCAAGATGTGTAGGTAACTTTTTTTTTCATTCTGTAGAACATTAGAGAAGATTTTTAAAGCCCAGTTTCATTGGAAATACATGCTTAGCATACATTTTTGCAAAACTTAAAATACATTGCTCCTGGTACGTTTCATTGCATGTTTTCAGATGAAAAATCCACTAGAGGGTGCTGTCTACATTTTTGTGAATCTGAAATACGTTACTTAAGATACGTTTTGTTGTAAGTTTCAGATACACGTCCTTTTTGTACATGTTTGCACAAGAAAGCGTGGCTTGCCATAGTGATCACCAAGCAAACCACAGACCTAAACCCTTCCCTAAACCCGACCAATAGTGTTTTCAAAATCAAACGTAAGTGAAAAGTGCACTGTGACAATGTAGTTTCACCAGACTTGAAGCTGAGTGCTCTACATCACAAACATGGGTCAAAACATGGGCTACTGAGCAAGATAGGTGAGGCAAATGTATTAGATTACAAATAATATGCTAATATGTTTCCATCCACCTATTTTTATGTGCAGTTTGGATATGCGCATAAAAAATGCTTAATGAAAATGCCAAGATGGACATCAATTTTGAAAATAAGCATAAAAAACTTTTGCATTTAAACTTTTTATCCGATTAGAAAAAGTGCATAAACTGCGATGAAAACACATTTACTCAATAAATTCCAACATGTGCATTAAAAAAAGTTATGAGTCTGCAAGAAAAAAGTCTGCATTAATGGACAAAGCAGTGGACCGACCACACTGAAATGTTATTTTTGTCAATCTAAATTCCCTTAGCCAAAGTCCATCATCATAGTGGTTCAGCATTATGTGACTGGTTTAGTATAGTATCAAAGGTCACCATGAATTCATTGCATTTTGTCTTTGTCTTCTGAGCAAGTAATTTACTATAAAAGAAAAATGGTTCACATTGTTTTGTTTTGTTTTACTCTTAATGTGCCAGTAGCCATTACCTGGGTTTCCAACACGTGTTAAAGCGCATTTGGAAGTATCGAATGAGAAACGAGTGATGGAAACACCAAATTTCCAACAACAATCCAAAAAAAAAAAAAACGTTTTTACGCTTGCTTGAGGTGGTTTTGGACTTATAATGGCGTATAATGGCAGATGGAAACAACTCCGATGTAGTGAACATTACACTGACATTACTAGGCTACCAATACTATAGTCAGCCACTCTATCAACTTGATTTGGGTTTTTTCTTTGTTTTTGTGAGCTTTGAAAAGATTTGTTAGGATGCAAACCTTGCTAATGACTTGCATTTAATGAATCATCAAGAACCACAATTTCAGGTAAAAATAATCTTTAATGTTCTCTTGAAGAAATAATCATCTTTGATGGCCTGAGGATGAACTATTTGGGGTGAACTATTTCTTTAAGATGGTACATCAGTGATGCATCGTATACCTTATTCATATGCTATTCATTCTGATCTCTTTTATTTTTTGCTTCATCCAGCGTATCAAATCTGCCTGCTCTCCTACAGAAGACTGGGGTCCTTACCTGGAGTGTCACAGAGGAGAGCGCTACGGTACCAGAGGAGAGACAGATCCAAATATATTTGTAATCTCAAACAAATTCACTACTAGATTGTAAAATATTTTAATGTGAACAGCTATTTGTACATATATACTTTTTACATATGTAGCACTCTTGTCTCCATCTAATTTAATGAACAAGATAAACATGTTATGTATATACTCATAATCCTTTTGTTTGATATTTGAGTTGCTCTTTTTTGTGCATTTTATTTTTTATCGCTTAAGGTGTTTGTGTTTACATAAACCTTTTTAGGAGCTCTTATTGGACAACTGAATTATTGTTTTAATGGTTTCAAGCTGGATTTGTTTCATAAATTACTTTACCAACCAATAATATTGCTTCAAAATACAGAAACTACAGCGGCCGAGAGAACTTAATGCGCTGAAACTTAAGAAAACACATGCATAGAATCGAGCACAAATAGAAAAACGTACTGAAGATCTTCACAACACATGTAAATAGCACAGACCACAATGGAAATATTTCAAGTGGACAAAGTGAAAAAGTGACTGAGCTCAGTGAAGTTGTAGGTGACCTGAAGGTGAGTTATTTAGTTTATTTTAACACCCTGATTAAACAATTCTTTGTCTTTTGTATAATATTAGCCTAAATAAACTGACGATTAACTGTGGATCGTTATTAGATATATAAGTTAACTTAATATCATCAACTAAATATGAGTTCAAGGTTAATGAAAATAAATTCACAACACTTCATTGTTAAATGAGGACAAAAAAAAATGCAGATAACAATAATAGGCTATTTAAAAATATATATTCAAGCCCTTTTAGTAGGCTAATGATGGGAAGGACAACAAAATATACAGGGGTTGGACAATGAAACTGAAAAGCCTGGTTTTAGACCACAATAATTCTTTAGTATGGTGTAGGGCCTTCTTTTGCGTCCAACACAGCATCAGTTTGTCTTGGGAATTAGGCTAGAGGGATTTTGAGCCATTATTCTTGCAGAATAGTGGCCAGGTCACTACTGATGCTGGTGGAGGAAAACGTTTCCTCACTCGCTCCTCCAAAAACCCCAAAGTGGTTCAATAATATTTAAATCTGGTGACTGTGCAGGCCATGGGAGATCATGTTTCACTTTCATGTTTATCAAACAACTCTGTCACCAGTCTTGCTGTGGTGCATTATCTAGTATAACTCTGCTGTACTTGTAAGATTCACCCAAAAATGACAATTTACTACCTATTTACTCATCCTTAAGTGATTTCAAGCCTTTTTGGGTTTCTTTCTTCTGTTAAACACAAAAATGAGAAACGAGTGATGGAAAGATTTCTGAAGAAAGCTAAAAACCTGTAACCACTGACTTCCGTAGTAAGAAAAACAAATACTAAGTCAATGGTGAGTATGGATGCTGACACAATTTTCATTTTTGGGTGAACTATCCCTTTATGGAAAGACCTAAAGATTGTAACCTCATTCTATATGTTATTATTAAAGGGACACTTTATCCAAAAATGAAAATTCTGTCATCATTTACTCACTGCAAACAAGATATTCTGAAGAAGTAGAGGAAGAAAATTAGCCATTGACATCCATAGTAGGAAAAAAGTGGAAGTCAGTGGCTGTTTATTTAACATCCTTTGGTATATACAGTATATCTTGGTATATACTTTGTGTTCAACAGAAACCAGAAACTGAAAACTAGAATCATTTGAATGTGAGTAAATGATGAGGAAATCTTAATTTTTGGGTGGACTATACCTTTAAGTAAGTACTAAATGCGGGAAAATGACTGTACCTCTGAAAGCAGCATTTACTCAAAAGGGTCACTTGGTTACTCTTTTATTATAAACAGTGAAATTATGATTCACACAGCAGAGAAATTAACTATAAAGAACTGATGCGTATTTGATATTTAAATCTGGCACTCAATGAGCATCACACACATCAGCAGAGCCGCACCTGTGATGCAAATACAGTCATTTCAATCTCTTTTAAAACAAACAGATTGTCATTGCAACTGTGAGTGAATGAGCAGAGAAAGTCTGGGCTGAGTAACTACAATATAATACAGTATATACTGACTTTTTTTTTTTTAATGTTAAATCAAACTAACTTACATTACATTAAACTGACCCAAAACATCAAGTTGGATATTGTACAGTATAGCTTAGAAATAAGTTGAAACACGGTTAACTTAAAATAAACATAAAATCATATGTTATCATTGATCAATTAAAAGTTTTTTTTTATATTATACATAAAAGCTCTTAAATGTAATCTGATCCAAACACACCAACATGGGCATCTCATCTTACTTGCACCAAGGTATTAAATTCAGTATTTTATGAAAGTCAATTAGTGAAACGTATAACTCCTTATATAATTGCAGGTATATTATAACTTAAAAAGTACAATGTTAATGATTATTTATAATAAATCCTAATACTAAAATTTTAATCATTTGCAAACGATCTACAACCTATTTCACTGACACTTTTGTTTGTTATACAAAGCATTTATGTTACTAAATTTCAGAAGTTTTGTAAAATTGTTTACTATTTCAGTAGTGAAAATTTTAAGTTTGAACAAATCAATTTAATTGATTTTACCACTGAATACCACTTAATACCACTGAATTTCCTGAGTAGCTGAATAGTTCCTAATTTGTAAAAAAATAATAATAATAATTAAATGTTAAACAATGCTATTAAACAAGCACAAGAGTAATAGATTTTAAGTGTTAAAACTCTAATTCTTAATCAAAATGATTAGAAATAGTGTAAACAAGAACAAAAACAAAAAGTCAAGCTTGTTTGTGTGTTAAAAAAAACAAGAATAAAAAATAAGGGATGACTTTAGAGAGCAAATGTGTCAGTTCACATGCTAGAAAAAAAGTAGGCACTAAAATGAACAACTGGTTAAAAAAGAGCTTTTTATTGGTTCTTTCTGTCACTTCATTGACTATTTAATGGACCATATTATTTATATAATGTGCTTGCAAAATAAAGACTTTTTACCCTGAAGCAAAACTGTGCACATAGATGGAAAAGTGTAGCATAAGTAAGGCGAGGATTGAGCGTGTGAGCAGGAACCCTGTGAACTATGACTGCAGTAGCACGCGTGCCCTCTATGGCCAGTCACGCTGGCAGAGGTGTGGCGCCTTTTGACGCTTTCAACACAGACGCTTCAAAACACGGGGCCATCTTGGGGGAAGACAGCCCGCTGTGAAGTTCACACAACAGCCTCTACACGCATTATAACCCGCACATAACAGCTATAAGTGCCTTTAGACACAACCGAGAGCAGCGCCCGTATAAATCAACGGTTGTTTTTCAACTTCACAAGGCCCTTTTCTCGATGACAGACCGACTCTGACCGCGCTCCGCCAGAATCAACTGACGTTTCTCATGTCCCGCCTCCACGCACAGAGACCACCAATGAGGGCTCCCCAAAACTTCAGCGTAATGACGTTTCCGCTTTTGCGCGCAAGCGCAATGTCATTTTGTCCAAAGCTCCTCACTGTTCACATCGAAGATGGCGGCAGGCTTTGACCTGCTATATAAGGATTTCTGTATTAAAAGAGTGGAAAAGAAACTTTTTACCGACACTTCAGGTTGTATTAGATTAGACGTTTCCACATCTTGCCATAATAAGTTTGAGGTAAGCGCCCAGGCAGCCGGAAAATCACCCCGCTGACTCCGGGAAAAGAGGCAATTCAACTAGCTAATGTTGACATTTTGCGAGCTCTTGTACATATGAACATAATGAAAGCAGTCGCTCTTTAAGTGTGTTAGATGATTATTTCTCCCAAGAGCGTTGTTACTAATGGACTTGAGGTGACACGGGCGCTTGTCAAATCCTTATTGACATTGTGACACGAGACTCCCATTCACTCACGCTTGTTTCCTTCGAAAAGCAACTGGAGGGAAAAGCCGATGAAAACCCAAACTTCCTGAACTGATGTGCCAGAGGCACAGATGGAAGACAGCTAAGGCGATCCGGTGTTTCTTAATGCTATGGTAACTACTTTGATCGGGACGTCCACAGTGCAAACTTTGAACGGAGGCAATGCAATGGATCCGCACACTGAAAGCGGCACTCCAGTGTCCAGTGGCCCATCATCATCATCGTCATCGTCAGACGACACTTCAACTTCTGTCCCGGTTGTTAATAACGGGCCCGGGGTGGCGAAAGGACTCGGAAACGTCACTGTCGCCCCAAGCCCAAACACAGTGATACAGTCTTCTTTCGGGAATCCTCCAACCGCAGCATCCAGTGCAGGACCCTCAGTGACAGTTGTCAGGCCATCTATGCAAACTGCTGGAACAGGTTTAACTATTAACGGAAGTAATAATAATACCACCGTTTCTGTAGCCAATGTAGCGACCCCGGGAATAACTACTACTTCAACTACTACTACTAGTTCTTATACAACAACGAGCCCTCTTTTGTTGAACCAGACTTCTGCATCTGTCACCGCGAGCAAGTCCGAGTCTCCTAAAACTATCATCCAGCCCGCAGGCAGCATGACTATCGGCCCTGCAGTGGCCAAGGGGGCTGTTTTGCAGGGGGTTGCGAGAAGCGCAGCTCCAGCAACTGTTGCGGCAGCATCAGCATCATCCAGCCCGGCCATCAGGGCCAGCGCGCCACAGGTGTTAGCGCCCCGACTCCCTCAGAGCAGCCCGGGCCAGAACATCCAGAATATACAGCTACCTCCAGGTACCCACGCTCATATTAGCGCTTTCACTGAATGTGATGTATAATGATGTGAATCTCTATATAGAACAAGTTATGAAGAGTGTTTTGGCCTCGTGTGAAATTAAAGAAGTACTTGAAAAGTACTTGAAGTACTTGAAAACTGGAAACAAAAGTGCATAAAACAAAAGTATATTTATAATAGAGTGTAATAAATGTGTAATTTATTTTAAACACACTCCGAACATGCATAACTTTCTTTCTTCAGTAGGAGCTGTCAGACAGAGTGACAGCTTCACCTTTCACATTCACTGCATAGATTCATTCTATTTGCCATTTTATTTTGTATTTAGAGAAAAGTCCAGCAGACTTCCAGCAATGTAATAATTAGTAAACATCTGGGTGAACTTTGTCTTTATAAATAGATTGAAAACAAGTTGATGTTCTCTGCATGCTTTTAGCCACAACTATATTTTAAGTTAGTTTTAAAATATATAAATAAACTATATATATATATATATATATGTAAACTATTTTTTATTTTAGTTAATTCATTAATAGTTACGCTGTCACATCTTTAAAAAAAAATGCTTTAATATAGCAAAAAGTAATAAAATAGACTACTCATCATTCATGTAAATTTGTATTGTTTCCTAAATTCATCTTCACATGATAGAAATTTGAGGGTCAGAGTTCACTAAACTATTTTCTGAAAGCTTGTGTTTCCAGTATTACAATAATAGAAGTAAATCTTACAAGAAGAGTAGTTTGACCATCCATTTGGGTAATTTTAGTAAATTCTCCAGCACTGTTCTTCTACTTTCTTATAAGTGCTGTGTCTGCATTTCTACTCTCTCTTATGTGTAGGTAATTACTTCACAACCACTAAAAAGATACACAGTATAATAATATAATATACAGCTCTGGGAAAAAAAAAGCCGTTTTCAAAATTAAGATTTGATATCAATGTCTTAGTTTTTACCCTAAGTATTAGGGAAAATAAATGTAGAAATGTATACACTCTTAAAACATCCATACATTGAGAACCTTTAACAACCACTAAAACATTTCATTCCACAAAAACTTTCTTTAAACTAGACTTTTAAAATAATATAAGAAAAATGTATTTTTGAAGAACTGTAAAATCTGTAAAACTGTAAAAGTTTTCTTTGGAGAATCAAAAAAGTTGACATATTTTGAGCTTTCTTTTCAAGAGTGTATTTCTCACACACACACACACACACACACGCACACATATTTATTTATATATATATATATATATATATATATATATATATATATATATGTATATGTATATGTGTGTGTTACATAGGCATGGGACGATAACCGTTTTCAAGGTATACCACAGTTTGGAAAAGTCAAGGTTTTAATACCGTAAACATTTTCTGCAATACCGTTCCTAAGGTATGTGTACTATTTTTTTATTTACTTTTTAAAGAGTTTATTAGGACAACAGTCTCTCCAGCAGAAAAAATATCCAAAGATGTCATATTAAATTGTAAAAAAACGAATCTGTTTTTGAAATAAAATAAGACAGCAGAAGTCAATGATTCATTTGAATTATTTAGCCTGACATGTTTACTGTTCCAAAATATTTTAAATGTTTCTCAAAATAAAATATATTGTGTTCAATGGGGAAAAAAGTTTTTGATTTTTTTATCCAGACGTTTAAAAAGAATATATTTTAGAGCAGTAATCACAATACCGTGAAACCGTGATATTTTTATCCAAGGTTATCATACCGTCAGAATCTTATTCCCATGCCTAGTGTTACACAAATGTTACACATTTTAGGTCTGGAATATTTTATATTGACCTATTGTAATTTTCTGCAAGTAAATGTTTTAATTATATCTGTAATTTTGAAGTTGTAAGAATTTTATAAAAAAGAAAAAAAAAAGTGAATATTTAAATGCAAACCTGTGTCTATTAATGCCAAATCCAGAGAACTGATGATTATTTTAAAATGGTCTCTTAATTTTTTCCAGAGCTGTATAGAATGATAATATAAATCATATACACAGCATACTGCATTGGCCTTGTCATTATCACGTGATCTACCAGCATCACTCATGTCTACTGCCATGCACAAATCCTCACCCTTAGCCTCATGGGATAGTGTCTATTGTATTCTCCTTTCACAATCTCACCAGATCTAGTAGGTATTGTAATCCGAGTAGATTTTGCACATACAAGAGATTTCCACATTTTGTGTAACCCTTGGGTTACTCTTGAAACAGCTTTTCCTCATGTTTACACACTTGTTTAAGAAACGGGATTATTAAGGCAGCACTTACCATTGTGTATAAACAGTTGTATTAGCATTTGGAAAAATAAAGTGGAGTGAAGAAGAATTTCACTCTTACATTTTTAGTCTGCAAAGTCCATTCAGGAAAAACTTGGTGGTAACATGAGGATGCACAATGCTGGAGCAGTTATGTAAACAGGTCTCATTCTGTATTCATCAAAACAATAATACTGACACAGCAAATTTGCTAATAAGGGTGTTATCTCAGTGTGATCCTTATTAATACCTCAAGTTGATTGTTAAAAGGGTAGTTCACCCAAAAATGAAAATTCAGTTATCATTTGCGCACCCGTGTTTCAAACTTTTATAAATTTCTTTCTTCTGATGAACACAAAAGAAGATATTTTGAAGAAAGCTGGAAACCTGCAACCATTGGCTTCCATAGTAGGCATGGGCCTAAGATTCTGACCTCATGATAACCTTGGATAAAATTATCACGGTTTCACAGTATTGTGATTACTGCTCTAAAATATATTCTTTTTAAACGTCTGGGTAAAAAACAAAAACTTTTTTACCCTTTGAACACAATATATTTTATTTTGAGAAACATTTAAAATATTTTGGAACAGTAAACATGTCTGGCTAAATAATTGAAATGAATCATTGACCTGCTGTCTTCATTAGTTTCAAAAACACAGCTTTATTTACAATTTAAAATGACATCTTTGGATATCTTTCTGCTGGAGATACTGTTGTCCTAAACAACAACCAAAAAAAAAAAACGTAAATAAAAAATCGTAGACATACCTTAGGAACGGTATAGCAGAAAAGTTTGCCGGTTTTAAAACCTTGACTTTTCCAAACCGCAGTATACCTTGAAAACGGTTATCGTCCCATGCCTATTCCATAGTATTTGTTTTGTTTACTGTTGAAGTCAGTGGTTACAGTTTTTCAGCTTTCTTCAAAATATCTACTTTTGTGTTCAGCAAAAGAAAGAAACTCATAAAGGTTTGGAACCAGTTGAGGCTATGTAAATAGTGAGTCAAGTGTCATTTTTGCATGAATTATCCCTTTAAACCTGGGTAAAGAATGAGTAGTTTAAAACCAGGAAGCCAAGAGTTCTCTTTAACCAGGGTTTAGATTTACCCAGGGTTGACTAATGAAAAAGTTTAAAAACCCTATTATTTGATAGCAGGAAAGTTTGTGATTTCAGATGCAGTCACACACTGGTATTTCATTCAGGAAATGCACATCTAGTTAATCTTTTTCTGAAGATTTTTCTTGTGACTGTATTCTCTGGTCATTCTGACAAACCCGTCGTCTGGCTGGACAGAATATTTGACAGATTTTTCTACAAGAGGCCATCTGGATTCTCCGACCAAGCGTTTCTGTTGAGAACACATCCGTTGGTTGACACAGTAACGGGAGACGGAGTGTTGTGCGGTTCTCAGTGTGTCGTGGAAATATAGGCCACCAACTGTGCACTTTATTCTTCCTGCCTCTAAGCAGGGCACGCTTGCCAGACTCAATTTCAGTCCGATCAATAGGCAAAAAGCTCACTAATGAATAACAATTTACCTTTCTGTGTGTCGTGTTTGCGTGTCCAGGTATGGTGTTGGTGCGCAGTGACAGTGGTCAGTTGTTGATGATCCCACAGCAGATGTTGGCACAATTGCAGGCCCAGACTCAGGCTGCCCGCCCTGCTGCCCCCGCCAGCACCACCCCTGCGCAGATCACTCCTGCTCAGGTGATGCCATCCGATCTGACCACCCTCAACTGATTTGACATCAAGCAGCAGTGCATATTTGAGAATGACTGTAGCTGTGGCAATAGTAAATATATTTGTGGTTCTATAAACTACCAAAAATGAAACAGTGTGCATACTATGTGTATAAAACATTATAGAAATACATAAACACAACCATACTGTAAAATGGAAAAAAGTTATTGTTTTTTAGAGCAAAAATATAGTACCTATATTTATTACTTTTGGATTCACAAAGCAATAATCCATCAACCTTTTATTTTGACGGCTTGTCAGCAAATACAAATGCTCTGCCGTTTCAGAATGAAGTTTGTGTTATTTGTTATGATATAAGGTATGTAAATGCTATATTTCGATCTGGAACTTGTAGCTTTAAACCAAATCACTATATTGATTTATAGATATAAAATAATAATAAAATGATAATAATATCAGCAGCCATAATGTAAAATGTCTGATTGTTTTTTTTTTTAGAATTTCTAAAAATTTCTAACTGATGCTTTCAATATTAAGTATCAGCTGATTGATGTCTGTGTGATTTCTGTACGCCTGCAGGCACCAGGAACTCCACTTATGGCCCGACAGGTGACTCCGACCACCATAATAAAGCAGGGCTCTCATACAGCCAGCAGCACAGCCACTACCACACTCCAGAGACCACCTGTACAGGTAAGTGTTGTCAAAAATATTGATATTTTGATATGTATTTATACTGGAATATTTTAAACAATACACTATCACTTTTCTGCATTAACAATTTTTTTGAAATGCAAAATGTGAGAACTATTATCTTCAAAGCATAGTCTAAATATGTCAAATAACTTATACAGTGACTGTTTATATAGGTGACTGTTTATATAGGTATACAGTACCAGTTTACCTGTTTATTGTACCTGATTGGTTACATCTAAAGTGAAAGTAACCAGCTGTGGATCGTTTTTTTTAAAGTGACAGCAAGCTGCATTTGTTTATTAACATTAATCAAAACAAATCCCCTGTTAGGGGCTATTTATATGACAAAGTTTTAAGCCAAAAAACGGAATCAATTTATACAGGTTTTTTTTTTTAAAGTTTTTGCTTTTTTACGCCAGTGTTGTTTTTGGGATTGAAAATGCATAAATTTAAAGCAGGTTACAAAGTGGAAGTTTTTTAAAACGGTGCCATTGTCATTATCATGTGAACAATCAAAAATAAAAGTTTTGAAAATGATGTGTGTGTATAGTACGGCTTTAGGCTAATGTAGATTAAAAGCAATCGCACACAAACATACAAAAATGGTGGATTACTGCTGAGTTTCCTAAGACTTCATCAGCAGAGCTTGGATTTACTTCACATTACGACCAAAAGTGGAGACGCATCTTACACACACATGGCAAATTAACATGAGCGCCGAGCCCCAGACGGCATGTCATCACTTCCTCACGGGTTCTGTTTACTAACAAGGTGACAGCACCAAATACTGGCCTGGCATATGTAATACAGTGATTTTGGTCATTTTTCATGGTGCGTAGACTTGAAACTTTTTCACAACGCAATGGAAAAACAGTTTTGTTTTTTGCTAAATCGTTGTTGTGTAAACATCGTGTTAGACCTAACCACAATTTTAAGCACTTTTTTTCAAATGTGTGTAAATTCTTTTAAATTTATTTTTGTTATTGGTTGTACAGTGCATCCAGAAAGTATTCATAGCGCTTCACTTTTTCCACATTTTTTTATGTTACAGCCTTATTCCAAAATGGATTAAATTCATTTATATCCTCAAAATTCTACACACAATACCCCATAATGACAATGTGAAAAAATGTGAAATGTGAATTTTTTTTTGAAATTGTTGCAAATTTATTATAAATAAAAACCTGAAAAATCACATGTACATAAGTATTCACAGCCTTTGCTCAATACTTTGTTGATGCACCTTTGGCAGCAATTACAGCCTCAAGTCTTTTTGAATATGATGCCACAAGCTTGGCACACCTGTCTTTGGGAATTTTTGCCCATTCCTCTTTGCAGTACCTCTCAAGCTCTATCAGGTTGTATGGGAAGCGACGGTGTACAGCCATTATCAGATCTCTCCAGAGATGTTCAATAGGATTTAGGTCTGGGCTCTGGCTGGGCTGCTCAAGGACATTCACTGAGTTGTTGTGAAGCCACTCCATTTATATTTTGCCGTTGTGCTTTGGGTCATTATCCTGCTGGAAGATGAACTGTTGCCTGGCATTCACTCCAAAGAGTTAAATTTTAGTCTCATCAGACCAGAGAATTTTGTTTCAGATGCCTTTTTGCAAATTCCAGGCGGGCTGCTATGTGCCCTTTACTAAGGAGTGGCTTCCGTCTGGCCACTCTACCATACAGGCCTGATTGGTGGATTGCTGCACAGATGGTTGTCCTTCTGTAAGGTTCTCCTCTCTCCACAGAAGAATGCTGGAGCTCAGACAGAGTGACCATGGGGTTATTGATTACCTCCCTGACTAAGGCCCTTGTCCCCCGATCACTCAGCTTAGATGGCCGGCCAGCTCTAGGAAGAGTCCTGGTGGTTCCAAATATCTTCCACTTACGGATGATGGAGGCCACTTTGCTCATTGGAACTTTCAGAGCAGCAGATATTTTTCTGTAACCTTCCCCAGCCTTGTGCCTCGAGACAATCCTGTCTCGGAGGTCTACAGACAATTCCTTTGTCTTCATACTCGGTTTGTGCTTTGACATGCACTGTCAACTCTTAGACCTTATATAGACAGGTGTATGCCTTTTCAAATCATGTCCAATCAACTGAATTTACCACAGGTGAACTGCTGAAGCTGCTGAAACTTGTCAAGAATGATCAGTGGAAACAGAATGTACCTGAGCTCAATTTAGAGCTTCACGGCAAAAGCTGTGAATACTTATGTACATGTGATTTTTCAGTTTTTTATTTTAAATAAATTTGCAACAATTTCAAAAAATCTTTTTTCACATTGTCATTATGGGGTATTGTGTGTAGAATTTTGAGGAAATAAATTAATTTAATCCATTTTGGAATAAGGCTGTAACATAAAAAAATGTGGAAAAAGTGAAGCGCTATGAATACTTTCCGGATGCACTGTATTTTGCATATTTGTTTATTACTGACCGTTCACTTGACTTGCATAATATTTAAAACTTCAAATAAATTAAGGTTGTGTTGTACTTGCTTCTCTAATATTGAATTTATTAGAATGTTACATGGTTCAAAACTATGAAAACTATTGTTTTGTCTAGGCAAGTAAAAAAACTGGCCTGTCTGGACCAGTAGTAACAGCCTGATCTCACTATTTTATGCTTTGTTTAGTGGCTTCTAGAGTTCAGTTGTATGGAAATGTAGGATTATTAAAAGGAGGCGTGCACCAAACTCCACTCTTAAACCCAACCGTCATTGGGGGATAAGCAAATCATTGTAAATTGTTTAAATGAGATCATACGAATTAGCCACTAAATAAAAAAATTACGAATTGCCATGAGATAGCATTGGTAGTAAAAATATTTACTAATTAAGTAATTTTTAAGGTATCTTATTGAAGTTATTCCATTATAGTGAAAAGACTAGCAAAGGCAAATACAAAGCCAGATCAAGCACAAACAGCTCCTCAGAAGTGACAGGAATGAGTCTGTGCTCTACAGTGTATTTGTGTGTTAGCTGTTCTCTTCATGCTCTCTGTCTGGTGTGTCAGCAGGCCTCCTCTGTGGGTCCAGTGCTGTCAGTGCAGGCAGGAGCCGCCCAGAGGACTGTGACTGCTGCCACAGGGACCACCGTCTCCTCAGCAACGGTGAGCGGCTACGCTAACTTAGCAATCACACAAAAGACACTCCGGTTTAACTGAAGACTCAGGCTTAAAGGGTCTGTAAACTGACCTGATGTGTTTTAAGGGCTGGTGAAATATGTAAGATTTCCAAGTGTAAATCTAAATGAAAGTACTCTGGGAATCCCCTGATCTCCCCATTTGATATAAGACACATGCTATTAAATTGTAACCTGAACATTTGTATTATTCTGAGGGAACAAGGATTGCATTAAGCCATACCGCTGGTGGATGAAAATGACTTTGTGCTAATGCCAGTGCTTTCCTTTTTTTATAGGAGACGATGGAGAATGTAAAGAAATGTAGGAACTTCTTGTCTACGCTGATAAAGCTAGCCACTAGCGGTAAGCAGT
This sequence comes from Danio jaintianensis, assembly GCA_903798115.1. NCBI lineage: Eukaryota > Metazoa > Chordata > Actinopteri > Cypriniformes > Danionidae > Danio > Danio jaintianensis. The sequence goes on from CAIGQV010017532.1 coordinate 14,444,814, forward strand.
CGTCAGAGACTGTCGCCAACGTTAAAGAGCTGGTCAAGAACCTGCTGGTGAGTATCAAGTGATTGTGTGTGTGTGTGTGTGTGCATGATTCCTTTGGAAGCATATTAAAATTTTTTCTTCAACTTTTTGTGCATCACAGTTGAATTGAACTTAATTACATTCAGTTTGTTGAATGAGTGCTTCATAATCTGCTCTTCAGTTTATATGTGCAAATGCTTTGACTTAATTAAGAAAATGAGATACCAACTTGACAAAAAAATCTCTGTAACTCTTTAGTTTGTCACATTTCACGCTATTAACTACTGGCTTATTACCTGCCTATTATTAAGATATTAACTGTATATTAGTAGCTATAAAGTATGATCTTATTTTACATCCTACCCAAAACCTAAACCCAACTACTACCTTACTAACTATTAATAAGCAGCTAATTAGCAGTTTATTGAGCCATAGGTAATGGTCATAGTTAATGGTTTGTTAATAGCATGAATTGTGACTTAAAATAGTGTTAACAAAAATCTCATTCAAAACAATCATGAGAATTAAAAGAGAACAGAATATTATTTCACTTTACAATAACAGTTTTTATGTATTTTATAATATAACTTTTTTTTGCAGCTATTACTCCAGTGTTACTCAGTGTCATGGGATCTGTCAGAATTGTGCTAATTTAATATACTAATTTGCTTTAGCAGTTTGAAAAAACAGCATTTATTGGAAACATTTATATATATATATTTTTAAAACAATGCAAAAGTATTTACTCTAACTTTTGATTAATCAAAGTTCTGAACCATACACACACAAAATATAATTCGAAGAATGTTAGGAGATAGGAAGATAGTACTATCGAAGTCTATAGATGCCAGTTTCTTCAGTACTCAAAAAGTCTTGGAAGAAGTGAAGGGTTTAAAAGTTTATATACATATGTAGCATATTGAAGGTGGTTTTGTTAAACTTTCTGTTAGTACTTTTCAATCCTAAATGTTTTCTCTTCACGTTAAAATGAACAGTATTTTTTACATTGTATATGTTGTATTTTGACCCCACTGTATTGTAACTTATTGTTCATTTGTGACTTTTCTCCTTAGGAAGGGAAGATTGAAGCAGAGGAGTTCACCAGCAGGCTCTACAAAGAGCTCAACTCCTCTCCTCAGCCTTATCTAGTGCCTTTCCTTAAGGTAAAGAAAAAAATATAATAATAATAATAT
>CAIGQV010017532.1:14446124-14468624 GCA_903798115.1 Danio jaintianensis
TTTATTATTTATTATTATTATTATTATTATTATTATTTTTTTTTTTTACAGTTCTTAAACTTTCAAGAACACACAATTGAATCCATTTCAGCTTATAGTTGTATTACAGGTGCAGGACGACCCAGGTACTTAAAGTGTAATTAACTCTTATTAAATTAATAATTAACCTAAGTGTCCAGTAATTGCAGAAAGTCATTTATGAGAAAACCAGGATTAATTTTACACACAGCATATTGATCATATTGAGCATCATTGGAAAGCACTTTATTTTACTTCTTAATTCACTTATAAACTGTTATATATTTAATGTTTGTTAATTTCTTTTGATGATCTTGTTGACATTTAGTTCTGATTACTGTGGCTGAGTAAATGGATATGCATTAAATTGTTATTATTAGCATTTTTTTCCCCCATGTAATGATTAATTACCAACTAAAAGTTCATAAACAGGAAAGTTTTGTTGCTATGGATTTTATAGACTTTGATAATATCAGAATTGTTGTTTTATAAAAAATCTGTGAGCTGACAAAAAATACAAATAAATATTAAAATCTTTAAAGATCTTAAAGTTTAAAATCTTTCCCCATTCTATTAGAATGCAGATAGTATGACACAATAATTAAAAGTTTTGAAATCAAAAATATCCAAATACAGGTTTTTGTTTTTCATACTGTATATTTATAGTATCTGATAATGAAATAATATCACATTAAAAAGATGTGTGCAGTTTTACCGGAGATGGCAAATGTGATAATTGATTTTACAGTTCAACAAATAAGAAGTTCACGTTGACAGAGTTAAGGGAGTACTTTAGACACAATGTATTTAGATTTTTTCGTTTTATTAATGAAAATGCTTCCTAACAAAGCCGGAGCAGAACATTTGTCTGTCTCAGAGGAACACTGCAGTGTTTAAGTCAATGATTCATTGAATCACTCATTGTGAAAAGAAAGGGACTTTCTGCCGCTTATTGGCAGTTTCATTGCTGTATTTATTTATTCAGTATATTATTTAATTATTGTTATCAGAATTATATTGGGGTTTTTTTTTTGTCACTTTTTTGTACTTGTTGCCCATAATGATCCCTCTCTTTCCACAGAGGAGTCTTCCTGCTCTGCGACAGCTTACTCCAGACTCCACGGCCTTCATCCAGCAGAGCCAGGCCCTCCAGTCGCCCACTGTGGTGTTGACCAGCCCCAACACTGCTGGAAGCACCACCGCGGCCACTCGTACACTCACCCAGCCTGCCCTCAGCAACTCCAGTCAGACTGCCTCTCTGGTAAACACACAGGCACAATGACACTACTGGGTTGCACTAAGCCATTTGTTTTTTGAAATGATGTTGTAAGTAGCAAAACAAACACATTAACAAAAACATTAATACATTAACAAAAAACCTTGCCCCTTTTTGATATCTCCACTGTCATTAATGCTGATTGGCTGGATTGGGATTCGGACCAACAGTGTGGTCAAAATGTTTTTTGAATTATTGCTTAGTGCAGCTTTAATGCTAACAGTACATTACTGGTAAAAAAAAAAAAAAGGTGTTTAGTCTTACTCTACACTGATTTTATTTGTGCATAGTTTAATGATGAAAGTCACTTTGTGCTGCCAGTTAATACTAAAGAAAACATTGTATGCATATTATAACTACACATTGGTGCACAATATTGATGGTTGGCAACCAGTATAAAACTTTTGGTTTTTGTACATAAAACGAGTTTTAAGTGCTGTTTGTTTGTAATGAACAATTCAAAATGATTTGCTGAAGAGATTTTAATCATGTGTTTGTGGTTTAATGTGTACTTAAGGACCATAAAACTGAATAAGGTAATTTTTTCAGTTAAAAAAGTTATTCATTCATATATAAGGCTTGGCGTTTATAATAAATGTTTAAATTGAATGCTACTTAAATTTCTATTTATTTTATACTTAAATGTTTCATTCATTTCTCTGTTTAAAATAGTTGACATTTTGTGTGTGTCAGGAGGGAGGGGTATTTGTAAACATTTAGCTTTATTTATTGCTATTTTTGATATTAATTCTGAATGAAAATTTGTATACAATGCAACTACACTTTTATAGTCAACACAGTTTAGTCATGTGCAACAAATTTTCCAGAGAATATGGTAAATCACTGTAACTTAGTTGTTTATATGACGATGTCTAGTTAAATATACACTGTCAGAACAGTTTTAAGTAAATGGAAATGCAAAAAAAAAAAGTTAAAATATTTAATGAAAAAGTGTATTAGTAAAATAGTTTAAATTCATATTTTTATCATCGTTATTGTTGTTGTTTGCATGTATTAACAAATATTTAAAAACTAACATGCACAATCAATTAATGTAATTTATAGTACTGGGCAAAACAAAAATTATGTACTGTGTATATTTATTATGTATATATAAATACACACATGCATGCATATATTTGAGAAAATGTTTGTTTATATTTAGATATGTTGAGTAATGAGGTTTGCACTGCGCGCTCGCGGTTTTTAAACTTTTTTGGTGCGTTAATCTTTTCAATAATATTATTCAGAAGGTCATGATTCGCACTCATCAAATAATTAATTTGTATAGTATTTATTTTATTTTACATTCTTCAGGTGATACAAAACACAAACGTTTCGGCACAGTGCCTTCCTCAGTGTGTCTGTGTTTTGTATCACCTGAAGAATGTAAAATAAAATAAATGCTATACAAAGAATTTATATTTAGATATAAAATAAATATATGTACATACAAATTATTGTATCAATTTAAATACCTATGTAACAAAATTGTTTTGTATAGTTTTGTTTATATCACATATACATAATAAATATATATAATACACACACACATATACATATATTGTCAAAACAAATCTTTATTTTGGATGCGATTATTCACGATTAATCTTTGCCAAGCACTAGTAATTTAATGTAACAAAGTTTATGCAGTGTTTGTCCAACAAGGAAAGTGTGTCAACTGCCTAAAAATATTTTTACTGCTTTTACAAAAGTACATTTATTGTCATTTTTCAGGTGTTGCAGTCTCCACAACAGGGGGCAATAGTGAAGCCCCCTCAGGTCACCCTAACCAACACCCCGATGGTCACGCTCAGGGGTCAACCTCATAGCCACATAGTGGTGGGTCAGCCTCAATTACAGCTCAAACAGATCCAGACAGGTGAGAGTGTCATTTAGTCCATCACATCAATGACTGACTTATAATATAATAACACACATTACACCTCTGTCTCTCAGTGCCACTGAAGCAGGGTGTGATGGCCAGCACTAAACTGGTTCCTAGCTCTGTCTCTTTAGCGGTTGCTCAGAAGAATAAAGCCAAGGACGGAGCTGGAGGAACTTTCAGGTTTGTTCATTTTGAAGAAAACGTGTAAATACAGTCCAGACGCACCATAGACATTTCAAGTAGCAGGGAGGCTGAACAACACTGTCAGAAGCAGATGGACAATGCATTGGTATATCACTTTACAGGAAATAAAGAATTGTAGTACAGTTTACCTATAGGCCTATAAGTTGGGTTAATTAGACAGATCATTGGACAACAGTGGTTTATTCTGTGGCCGATTGAACAAATAACATTTTCTTAAGGGGTCTAATATTATTGACCTTTTAAAAAAATATATACTAAAATTGTAGAACTGCTTTTTGTAAACCAAAAAACTTTTTCCAAAAGAAAAAAAATATATAATAGGAAATACTGTGAAAATTTGCTTGCTCTGTTAATCATCACTTGGGTATTATTTGAAAAAGACTTTAAGAATGAAAACTCTGTCATCATTTACTCACCTTTTTCTTGTTTAAAACCTTTTTGACTCATTTCAAACCTTTATGAATTTCTTTCTGCTGTTAAACACAAAGGAAGATATTTTGAAGAAAGCTGAAAACCTGTAACCCATGACTTCCATAGTAGAAAAAAAACAGCTTTCTTCAAAATACCTTTTGTGTTTAGCACAAGAACTGCAAAAAGGTAAACTTCATTTTTGGCTGAAATTTCACAGAGGGCTGCACAATATATCGTTTCAGCATCGATATCGCAATGTGAACATTAGCAATAGTCACATTGTGAGTATACGCAATGTTGAGTCTGGATTATAATTTATCATTCCGCAAGCGTTTTTTGTGGCCTGAGACTGTGTGAGGGTTTTAAAAACATTTAGGCCTAAGAAATTGTACTGTTTTTAACGTTGAAAATTATAATGCTAAATTATATTAAATTATTTATAAAACAAAGACTATGCAGTATTATTTGTTTATTCATTTACTGTATAGCTGAATGCAGGTCAACTCCTCAAAAAACAAAAAAATGCTGTTTATATAATTTGTATATTTTTCTTTATTGAATGCATCTATGCTTGTTTCTTATAGTTCATGCATATGCACTCCCCTACAGAATCATCCCAGTCAATCTAAAATTATAAATTCTTTCCAAACAGTTTAACACATCTAGTCGAATTGTATTCATATCACAATATATATCGCAGAATAAAAAAATATCACAAGGTTAGATTTTTCCAATATCGTGCAGCCCTATTTCACAGAGCTAATAATTTTGCTTTCAACTGTTCATTGCCCAATTAATTGATATCAGAATTCAAATGCAAATCACAATACAATCATGATACTTGTCAATGTACAGGGATGATGACGACATAAATGACGTGGCCTCAATGGCGGGCGTTAATCTTTCGGAGGAGAGCGCGCGTATCCTTGCCACAAACTCAGAGCTGGTCGGTACAGTAACACGCTCCTGTAAGGATGAAGCTTTCCTCTCCGCCAGTATGCTACAGCACAAGATACTAGAGATAGGTGAGACTTTTACATTCCATTCGACCAAAATGTACACTACTTTACCAGAGCTGATAGCTGTTGTCCTGTTTGTTGTCAGGCCAAAGGTTTGGAGTGACAGATCTGGGTCCCGAAGTGGTGAACATCGTCTCTCACGCCACTCAACAAAGACTGCAAAATCTCCTAGAGAAGGTTTCATTGATCGCCCAGCAAAAAAACATGACTTACAAGGCAAGTTTGCCGACCCATCCAAGCCCTTAGTTAAGATTTCTACTTGCTTCAGCATTATTTGTACTGATAACTTTCGTAACACATGTTTACGTTTCTAAACATTTGGCGGAACTCTTGATGTGTCAGTCTCGTGAATCCAGAGGTCATTGCGGGCTTTCTTCACTGCGTTTGTTTTGAGCCCTTGTGTAATGTTAATGATGGATGTGTGCAGGAGGATAGTCGGTACGAGCAGGTGGAGGATGTTCGCTCTCAGCTGAAGTTCTTTGAGCAACTCGACCAGTTGGAGAAACAGAAAAAAGAAGAACAGGAGAGAGAAATTTTAATGAAGGCAGCTAAGGTTAGTAAACCTCCTCCGGCCATACTTACACTCTCTCACACAGATCTAATACCACTATTGGCCAGAGGTTCTGATCATTGATTGAAGTTCAGCGCATGTTCTTTCTTCCAAACTCAGTGTTAAAGGTTTTTTTTTGGGCAACAAAGTGTTTTTTATGCATTAAATGACTCCTTAAAAAAAAGACTCTAAGAATAGATTTGAATCATTTGTTAAGGGGATAACACTTTATTTCCCAAATAAAGGTTTTTTTTGCATCTGAAACGTGACATTACAAAATAACAAGTAATAGAATAAACGTCAAAAAAACTAAAATATAAGGAAATTACACACATACTTGGATTTGTGATGAATATGAATATTTGTTACTGTCCAATGTATGTTTAATACACTCCATAAGTTTCAGTTAAAATATAAATTACTCACTTTTCCTTCAGCTTGAATGAACCGCCAATTACTCTGTTATGTGTTTTATGCGGGGGGTGCCCTTCCAGCCTCAGTATTGTTCATCCAATACTGCATAGAGAGGAAGGAGAGTTCAGCTCACTATCAAAGAGCTGCCCTATGATTATGCTGAAATGCAAAGTTTATTTCAGGAAATCAGTGGAATTTTGATCCATTGCTTGTGATGCTTTACACATTCACGTAGTAAACAAATCCTTAACAGAGACTGGCAGTACTTATAGACATTATTATAGATGGTGGCCGCGTTGACATGTCAAAGCAACAAACCGAAAGCGGACCATGCTTTCTATTGTAATGTCTATGGGCAGTACCTCAAATGTATGGACACATGTGCACACACACCAAGAAGCAGCAGGGGAGAGGTGCGCCAGTCACTGAATCCAGCATATAGTGGTTCTCAACTGTCCACCACATTTTAGCTTTATTTTATGCACTGTGTTTGTCCTAAAGTTATCTGTAGCTCATATGATGGCATTCTGTGTTTAGATTTTTGCTTGTACAGTGGCTCTCAAAACACCTCTCAAAGCGCTTTTTCGGATGTGGAAAGTGGAAAAAAAATAAAAATCGAATCCAGTTCGAATTTTTTTATGACGGATGAAAGTTTCGGAGGCAGTGTGTCAATACGATTCACACAACGTGAGGTCAAATTTATTTTTTAACGTGTAAAAATTACGGACGAAGATTTTGGGTTCAGTGTGCAATAACCTTAACTCGTGAACCACCAATGCTGGGAAACATGCATACTCATACACTATAGCCAATTTAGTTTATCCAATTCACCTATACCACGTGTGTTTGGACTGTGGGGGAAACAGGAACCAGTGAGCTAAAAAACACATAATTAGGTTTATAATGGTTTATACAAAAACTTTTTTTTTTTCGTTAATACTTTTGGTTAGAAATGTGTGTATTTGATTTTAACATGTGCTGTTGATGCCTGTGAATCATTAGCTATGATTGTCACTCTTATTCTTAAACAAGATACATGGTATGATTGTTCATCAGATTATTAATTATATAATAATTGTGCATACAGTGAGAGTCTTTCTCCCCAGAGATACAGCGTTAATGTGGAATATCGGTTTCTCTTCACTTTTGTCCAGTTCCACATCTCACAGAAGCAGCTCTGAGTGCACATGCTTATTTAAACACTTTGCCTCTTCATGAACTCAAGTATATGAAAAAAAGAATAATAATAAATACATTCAAATACTGATAGCTAGTATCCATGTGAAACTAGACACAAAGTAAATGAATCATTTTCATTGCAAATTTATTATTTCACTCATACATTTATCATCAAGTAGGGCTGGGCGATATGACTAAAAATATTATCACTAAGACTTTTGTTTGGGGAAAACATATTTACTATGACTTTTGCCTCAATTCCTAATTTACTGCTTATTATTAGTAAATAAGCTGTAGTGGTTAACTTTAGGTATAAGGCATTAATGTTTGCTTTCTAAATACTAGCCAATACTCAAGCTAATATGCAAATAGTTAAAAGAAAGTATTGGTCCCTTCCTATACTAAAGTGCTACCATTGTCACAATATTTTTTTTTTGGTAACTCTTAAGTTTGTTTCAACTTTTGATATTAACTAGTGGCTTATTAGCTTCCTTGGCTATTTATTATTCTTATTCTACATGCCTAATCATACCTAATTCCTAAACCGAACTGCTACCTTTTTTAATAAGCAGCAACTTATGGCAAAAGTTTGTTAATAAGCAGTTTATTGTGGCAAAAGTCATAATTAATTGTTTATTAAATGCTAGAATTGTACCTTAAAGTGTTACCTATTGTTTTATGCTATATTTTATTTGTAATATTTATTAACCATTAATGGTGAAAGACCCTTTTATTATTTGTTAGATACATGTCTTGTTTGTACACAATTAAATGTCATATATTAAGCTTTTAATTTAGAGCCTCAACCATTCATTTAAAAGAACAGTATGGCACTTTCTTATGTGTATTATTATTTTTTACTACTATTACTCACTTTTTTTTAGAAAAAGAATTTGCATTTAGTAATTAATACCAAATGCAAAATGTCACATAATAAGCTTGTAATTTAGAGCCTCTTTTCTATGTGAGCCACTGTTTAGCCACCTTTTTTCACTTTCTTTTTTTTTATTAGAGCCACTTTTTTGTGTAGTATTATTATAATTTTTTTTTTTTTTTACTACGATTACTTTTTTCAGAGAAAGAATTTGCATTTAGTAATTTATACCAAATGCAAAATGTCACATAAGCTTATAATTTAGAGCCTCAACCATTCATTTAAAACAACAGTATGCCACTTTTTTTTAATAAGATGATGCATAGTAGAACTTTATAAATAAAGAAGTTGCTGAAAAATATCTTGGTTGTATAATATTTCTTAACAAATGTAGTAATAATAATAAGTATGCAGGCCTGCAGCAAAAACATCTTTATACGTGTACACTACTATTCAGAAATATGGGTTCAGTAAGATTATTATTATTTAAATATAGTCATAAATAGCACAATTGATTTAAGAATTAGCATATTAAAAGTAATACTTGTGACTCTTAAGACTAATATAATCTCCATCAAAGGAATAAATTACATATTAAATTATATTAAATAATTCTAATATTTACATATTTTTGGTCAATTTAATGCAGCCTTGTGTACAAAGGAGACATTTGCAAAAGTGAAAAGAGCATTATTCAGGTGACACTTGCTTGTGTGTGTGTGTTTTTTTTTTTGGTTAAGCACATAAAGAGCACTTGCATAAATTGTCCGATGTCTAAATATGCACTTATCTTTAATTTCCGAAATTGCAGTACAGCATAATTACTCATTCTTTTGTCTCTCTCCTTCAGCAGGAACTGCACGCATTACAGCATTACCCACGGCAAAAAGGCTGAGATTAATCATGATTAAATATTTAAATCAATTGACAGCCTCAATTTTTACATTTTCATCTGATCGCAGCAGATGTCTGAGTGTGTTTTGGACTGTTGATCGTCTCTAATTGCTATTTATATTTCGCAGTCACGCTCACGACAAGAGGACCCCGAGCAGCTGCGGCTCAAACAGAAGGCCAAAGAGGTGAAATGACACACTTCACATGTTTATCTAGTCAGAGGACCATTGTGTTTGATTATGGGTCAGAGCTGATGTATGTGTGTGTATGGCTACAGATGCAGCAACAAGAACTGGCTCAGATTCGACAGAGAGAAGCCAACTTGACAGCGTTGGCGGCCATCGGACCAAGAAAGAAAAGAAAACCGGATTCTCCTTCACTCGGGATGGACACAGAGGTACTGAACGGCGGTCTGCTGCCCTTCTGTGCCCCCTTTAAATCATTTAGCACCTGTTGGGCAGGTTTGAGATGTCAGGTTGAGCTTCAGGGGTCTCAGACAGGCAGATAGGATGGAGTAAATTTAAAAACGCAAAATTATGTTTTTTAAAATTATTATTGGCTCGTTTATGTATTATATTAATATAGTGGTAATCGCTCAATCAGAAAAAATCTATTAAAAAAAAAATCTATTCAAATATGATATATTGTATTTCATAGGAGTTTATTAATATTTATTGAGATTAACATTGTTACTATATATTATTAACTATTTTCAAAGAAAACAAATCTGTTTTAAAAATTAAACTTCTGTTTTATGGCCTTTATTTTCATTATATTATTTTTATTTTATACTACGATTACTCGCTTTTTGTCAGAGAAAGTATTTGCATTTGGTATTTTATACACGTTTTTTAAAAAGATAAATACTGTAAAAAATATATATTATAAAAGTTTGAAAGTGTTATTTTTATTTTAGATTATATTTTGTATTTTTAATTGTATATTATGATACATCATTCATTTGTTTAGTCCATATTGAAAAAAAACTATTTTATAAATATGAGAGAAATATTTCCTTTTTTATTTCATTTTATTTTCATATTATCATTCACTCTCTTCATAGAAATCATTTTCATTAAAATGTTGAACGAGTTTGTGAAAGTTTGCGTGTGTGTTTTGGCAGGGCTCAGGTTTGTGCGCGAGTGCATCCGGGGGCTTAAATGCAGGAGCGTCGAGGCAGTTCACTCGCCAGCGCATCACGCGTGTAAACCTCAGGGATCTGCTCTTCTGTCTAGAGAACGAGAGAAGCACCAGCCACTCACAACTGCTCTATCGAGCCCTTCTCAAATAGCAGACACCCATGTCCTTCCCTCATTTCACTCTTTCTTTTTACACTTATTCTCTTTGTCATTCCCTTCACCTCTTCCTTTACCGCTCTTTTCTTGTCACAGTCTCACATACAGCGATACTTTTCCTTTCACATGCGGACTCGTGCTCTTCAGTTTTTACTTTCTAATTGTTTTCTTTTACAACTTTTATTTTTGCCTTGTTTTTTTTTTTTTTTTTAGCTTTTCTGACCCTTTTTGGATTTTACTCTTCAAATTGTGTTAAAAGAAAATTGCAATTATATATCATGTTTTTCATAGAAGGTGGCTTTGTAATGTGCAGATTACCTATGTAAAAAAACAAAAACAAAAAAAATTCACAGTGGAACTACCCATTCATTTTATATTTGTGTTTTTATAAAGATGTTTTAAGAAATAAAAGTGGACAAAGTTTCTATAAAACTTTGCTGGTGTGGCTTCTTTATATAACAAGTTTGCTTTGAGGTGAATTAGATGGTTTGCTAATGATACAAACCGATGACTCCCAAGTCGTTTGAAATGTTCATAGATGTTCCCTCTCCCACCATTTTTGGTTATGTAAAGGTTTTTTTTTTTTAATTAGACTATGTTTAACGATATTTGCCTTACCTCGGAATGTTCGCTGAGAATCGGCTCAAACGAATGATTCAAAGAACCGCTTCAAATGAACCGTTTGTTCTTGAACTAGGTTGTTGTTCTCTTGTTGTCCACTAGATGGCACTCTAGACCTGTGTTTATTGTGATTGCCTCATGGTTGATTTAGACCTTAGAATGCTGCCAGACATAAATGCTTGCTTGTTGCTGAAAAAGAAAAAAAGATTACACAAATTAAAATTCAGACATTTTTTTTGTTGTTGCTTTTTTTTTTGCTTTTAAGGGGACATTTTCTGACATAATATTGCTCCATCCAGTTATCCTCCTGGTTCAGATGGTTTTGAGCTGTTTGATACAACTGGGCTTTTCTTTCCTGTCAAATTGAGAAGAAGAGACCAGATTAAACTCTTCAGTGTTGAACTTAGACTCTCAAACTCAGCCAGTTACAGTCACCCCTCCTGGATATACCCAGGTTTAACAGTTAAACTCATGACAGTTGGCAAGGCAAGATGGCATTGGTTGAGATAATGCCTTAAGCTACCAGCAGCTCATTCTGTCACCTAGCAGCTCCCAAAGAGAATGACAAGCAAAGAATCAAAAGTTTACTCAAAAGGTCAAAAAGTCTCCTCTGCTGCCTAACATGCACGCCTTAAAAAAAAAAAAAAAAGACTGCACGCTAATAAAATAAAGGTTCTTTATTGGCATTGATGGTTCCAAGAACCTTCAAGATCAATGCTGGAAAGAGGTCTTAGTTAGATTTTTAAAATGTTATTCACGCTACATTATTACAAATAAAGGTTCATAATTGGCATTGCTGGTTCTTTAAGGAACCTTTAACATCCATGGAACCATCGTTCCACAAAAGATTCTTAAAGGGGTAGTTCACCCTTTCTGACATCACCTTTGTTCAAAAACTATTAGAGCTTCTTAATTCTGTTGAAAAAAAAAGAAAAAAAAGAATACATTTTGAAAAATGCTGGTTGCTGGAACCAATTGACTAACAGTATTTCTTTTCTATTATGGAGGGCTATGGTGATCAGCAACCAGCATTCTTCAAAATATCTTCTTTTGTGATTAACAGAAGAAATTAGGTTTAAAACCACGTGAGGGAGAATAAATAAAGTAATTGCTAGTAAATCCATTTACTAGCAAAAAAAGTTATTTAAAACTTTCAAATGTACTTTCTCTAAACAAAAATGGTTCTTTATTGGCATTGATGGTTACATTAAGAGAACCTATATAGAGGCTTACCCATACCCAAGATTCCAAAAACAGGTTATTCTATGACATCACTATATATATATATATATATATATATATATTTTTTTTTTAGTTCTGGCACCCTTATTTTTAAGATTGTGCCATATAAGAACCAATTTTGTTTCCCCAAAGATTCTTTCAGTCAACAAAAACCATTTATTTCTGAGTGATGAACATTAATGACTCAAAGTGCCCATTTCCGCATTAATGGAATGGAAAGGTTCCATGTATGTGAAAGTGGTTCCAAGAAGAACCTGATATCACTAAGGAAGTTTTATTTTTAAGAGCATGTGCATCCTGGTAGACGTAGCGGCTCGTGACAAAAAAAAAAAAAAGTACTCTGGCTAATGATGTGGGTCTATTCCACACTGCAGAATCACTCTGCCATATCAGCCTCCCTGTTTTGCCCTTTGTGTGCGGCCGCAATCCAGTGTTTTCCATGGTAATTCCCTTCTTTGCTGCAAAGGGCCACTGTTCCTCTAGAGCTAAGTCCACATAAGCTCCCTCTCAAGAGGAAGAAAGAGAGATGGCAGAGGCTGACTGGTTGCCTAGCTACATCTCACTGAATGTTCTGTGTAAACAGCGGCTGGCGGAGGAGAAATCACACAGACTTTGAGTTTGATTGGGTGGAGCAGAGTCGACTATTATCCCCACGCTATTAGGAAGCCCAAATCTTACTGTTACAAAGGCTTCCTGCTGCGACACTGCATCCGCCATATGATCGCATGTGCTCCAGACCACTCGTGTCATACGAAGAAAAAAAAAATGAAGTTGTCAGTTAATTGGTACACCATCGATTTCTCGCATCGAGGTCCAGCCTTGTGTTTCATATGAATGTTGTGGTGGTGTGTCTGTGTGATGTAAGATTGCTTGTGTCAGCAGCTTGCGTTGGAATCACTGGAAGATGTGCTCAGAGCGATTATGTTCCATTCTCTTTGTGCATGTGTTCATTTTAGCTACGTCAACTTCAATTTACCAGACGCACCTCAACAGCTGCTCTCTCTCGGCCGCATTTGCTTTTACCTGTATTTGCTCAATTATAGAGGAAATGCTTCAATTGTTTTTAGAGAGGAGTGATGGGGTACATACGCTAATGCCGTTGCTTTTGATACTGGACACGGGCAAATAGGTTTTTAAAGTCCACGTGAACCAGAAGTTGCTGAGATTCTTATTTCAGTATGCTGATGTATTTCCAACTGAAGCAGAATATTGAATAGGGGCGGGGCTATTTTTTGTGCATCGTTCCCTCATAGCAAACTAACGGTAAGAAGGGCCTGGTTAAGAATATTGTGGCTGAAGCTGTCAAACTGACGTCAACCACTCCAAACAAATGCTCAGACTTTGACTGAAGACTACCAAAACAAACTTTGTTTTCAGTGGATTAACTTGCATGGATTAATTGTTCACCTAATGAATAACAATGCACGCTAGCAAAATAAACATTGTAAATTTTTAATTCATATGGACTTTAACAACATAAGTTGCGAATCATAACAAGGACTTTAATATGCACAATATTGTTTTTTATTATTATTATTATTATTATTATGTTTATTATACAATTATTATGATAAACTACAGTAATATTAAATGTTGGCTACATTTGGCACTAAAGTTTTACACATCAATAGGCTTTCTGAAATGTGTAGACTCACATGAGATAGACTATTTTTTATATATATATATATAAAAAAAGTGTTTTTATCATGTAAATAATTAAACGATTATGTAAATCCACCCCCCAGTAGTCATCTTGCATTTAACTGTAAGTGGATCTCGAAGTCGACTGGACAGGATTTACAAACACAATCTCACAGTTTTTTGATAAAGTGGCTAATTTGTATTCGTTTGTACAATCTCATATACATTTTAGTACGATTTGCTCATCCTCCAATGAGGGGTAGGTTTTGGGCTGCTGTTTGTACACACACATCCTTTTAAAAATTGTACATATAAGAATGAAATTGCATGAAGTTGTGCTAAATAGCCACGTCGTTTTGACAATAAGTAAACTAGTTCGCTATCCTAAAATCTAGCAAAAAAAGATGTAGTGGCTTCAAACAAACAAACTAAAATTAAACTCAGATACGTTTGAAACAAGTGGAGGGAGAATAAATGATGGTCGAATGTCACAGCAATTTCATATGAAATAAGGGAGCATCCACAGGATCACTTCACAGGAAATGGAGAGGGAAATTTAGTTAGTTAGTAGGCATAGTTTAGAAATAAAACATTTACATAATACAAGTTAACAATAAATAAAGGCACTGAAAAACATTGAGTCTCTTTTTTTGTTGAATTAGTCCCAGGTGTGATTTGTGTAAAGCACAGATAATATTATGTTTGCGAAGATAAAAATGCATCTAATACAGCCACATTTGTTTTACTTTTATTAAACATTGCAGCAAATATTTACCATTCGTTTTAGAGCTGACGTATTATTCAGCCTACAAGAATTTTCATTTCATTTAGAGATATATGCAATCAAATTCCTTCAACATGCTTAGCCTACCTCATTTTTTGTCTCTGTCTTATGAGTTTTACAGTGTGTTCCAAGTGAATCGCATTATATCAAGTGAAGTGGACCTTGACTTACAGTATATGCTGTTCTATAGAAAGTAAGGAGAAGTAAAGGTTGCATAAGGATGCAGGAAATGGACAGGGAAATTTATCAATAGGAATGCAACTTTCCCTGTTCTATGTTTGACTAAATGCCAGACAGAATTGTAACGCTGATTGGCTGCAGCCTCTGCATGAAGGTTAATGGCTGGTAGTGTTGTCTAATGATGCGAGAGATAAATTAGAAAATGTCATTGTGGTTTACCGGTAGCAACTGAGTTGCTTGAGTTTGGAATTACTTTTTGTATGAAAAAAGGACAAATAAGTAACAGTTTACAATAAAGGTTCCATTGGGTAATCGTATTTACTAACATGAACAAACAGCGAAAATTTTGGACTTTAATGTAATTAGTATACTGCAGTATTTTGTTAATCTTTGTTAATGCTAGTTAATGAAAATGAAGTTGTTCATTGTTAGTCAATGTTAACACATCTGAAGGATTTTAATAACTATGAACTATTAATAAAGTCTGTGCAATAGCTTATTCTTAGTTCAAGTTAGTAAATACATTAACAATTACATTACCTAATAGAAACTTATTGTAAAGTTTGACAGGAAAATCTAAAGCTAGAGGATGCAGCACCTGAAAATAGTCCCCAGGTAACAGCGCTGCGTAATATTATTATGCTATGGTATTGCAGCAAATTTTCTTGAGTATTACAGTGGAATAAGAATATAGTTCCTAGCCATTTAAAAAAAAAAAAAAAAAAAAAGCAACTTTACATTTTCCATCGGTTTTAATTTTTTTAATAGTACACAATGTAATTAAGCTTTAAATAGCAAAACTATTGAGTTTTTTTTGAGTGAGATGCTAATTGTCTAATCTGATTCAATGATTTATGCTAAGCTCCTGGAGATGGTCTGAATGAATAATAAAAAAAACAAATTGTAAAACTTAACTGTTTAACTCTATGGGAGTTGTAAAATAAACCTATTTTCAAAAAAAAAAAAAAAAGAATTTCTTATAAAGAAAGTATAGTCAAAAGATCAAAGGAAATACTTTTTTTTTTTTTTTTCAATTCATGACCTTTAAAATCTTGTGCTATCATGTGCTGTAATTTCAATTTAAGCTTCAAAACAAAGATGAAACAGATTTTCTGAAATCCAGAGGAAAATATCACGAATTTTCTGCTTTTCTGCATGAAAGCGTGTTGGGTGCACCACCTCAGCAGTCCTGCAGTCAGGCAATGACCCAAAGGAAAAACTACATTTACTGGACTGCAGAATGTTTCCACCCTGGTGAGCCGGTGTGAGTCTACAACTGCTGGAGTTTCATCAGCAAGATTCCAGTGCTCAGGGCCTCCCTCAGCACGGCTCACATCGAATCAAAACCAACACGCTGTTGCATCTTTGAAAGAGGCCTTGAGGAAAGAAGCTCACATTTATATGCTTCTTTAACTGTCCTGATTCTTCAGCTCATTATCTATGTTTCCATCCAACTATTATTATGCGCATTTTGGGACTTTGCATTAAAAAAAGTAACGCAAAGACGTGCATACATTTTGAAAATGCACATAGATGTTTTATCTGATAAGAATAAAATGTGCATAAACACATTTTCCGAATAAATTTCAACAAGCACATCAGAAAGTCATGTCATTTTGTTTTAACAGATCATGTGACAACAGAAATGGGTGCGATGGGAAGGTATTAATGGACAAACCAGTGGACCAACCACATTGCACAACATCTGAAATGTTCTTTTGGTCATTCTAAAATCCCTTAGCCAAAGTCTGTCATCAAAGTGGTTTGATATTATTAACTCCCAGGACTGTCTTGAGCGGCTACTCCCAAAGCACCTCCAAAAAAAGTTTGTGAAAACAGAAAACTCCATTCACCCATTGTGATTTGAGGCCAGGTTATTAGGAAGCAACGATTCTGTTCCTTTGACTTATTGGGTGGAATGTTTTATGCTACACTACAGTGTTGCGCATAAATTTAATTTGCATCTTTGAATGGAAACATAGCTGATGACCATTATTATGCGTTATGATGTTCTGATCCTTAATATATATATTTTCATAATAGCATGTCTTCACAGATGCTGCAGTTCCAGCTAGAACCAAATTCTCATTCACAGCCAAACATTTATCACAATAGTTGGAATTAATTATATTTACTACACACTCAGCAAAAGCCATACTTTCCTAATGCAATTCTGACAAACTTTTCAAAGTTCAGATTCAACAGTGTACAGCCTGCGAATACAACCAAACACCATCCATCAAGTGTTTACGCTAATTTCTCTATTAATTGACAGTTTCGGTCAGTAATTATGGCTGGGATTGATATTTTGAAGACATAATGCATCAAAACATGTTGATTTGTGATTATTCCTCCAGACAGAGGTCCAAACAATCACCACAAACAAGTTGAAAGCGTTTAAATGTCTCGCTTGCCGTCTTTATACTCCATCAAAACACTGACCTGCAGGAAAGGCTCTGTCATCAACAGTGTGCGGGGAAAAATGCTTGTGCCTTTCCGCTGTTATTTCGGTCCCATTTAATGGATCCCACTCTTTGCAGATAAAAAGAAGCCATTAACAGAGATGCAACGTACACAAACAAGCAAGCGCGCAGACAATCAATCGTTATCCACTCTCCAAGTTGCAGCAGAATTTATACTTCAAATGAAGAAAATTCTCTCAGGATGATACTTTCAGGACACACAGGCAACTGCAAATGAGCACCTGCTCGATGTTTCTGTCTGTAATGGATGGAAACTTGAAGATTTGACATTGAGCATAAACAGAGGATCTGTACATTTTGCTGATTTCTATCTATCTAATGAGCTGCGTCTCAGCTGGAAGGATAAACAGAATATTTTCATTCGGATGAAACCACATGTCTGAGTGTGTCACGTGCCTCTGCAGCCGCAGCTCTATCTAATGGTAATTGTTTGTCTGCCCATGGAAATTGTCAGCTTTAGCTGTGCGGACAATGTCCAACAGCTGCTGTTCACTAGTGGTCAAATAAAGAGCATAATGTTCCAGACATGACTGGGTTCACGTATTCTTAACCACTAGGATTATTTTGAAGGTACAAGTAGGTGCATCTCATTTATTACAATTAGGACTGAGTTAGAATCCACCTTTTCTTTCTGTCTAAACATTACCTGTTGAACAAAACATTGTGAATAGGTTGTGGGAAGGTTATTGCTTCATTGCTGTGCTGTTTCATGGTTAAAGCCCGGCTTACACTGAGAGATTTTTTAAAAGACCATATATAATTGTAACTTGTCAGGCTTCACCATTCCCATGTCACACTGTAAGATCTCAGTAGTCAAAACGTCAGACTGAATGAAAATCAAGATGCGCCAAACATGGACACGCAAGAAAAAACATCTAACCAACCAAGAGTTTGACGTCATCTATCCATGATATTCAGTAACACGCATTCTGAAATAATACCTCACAGCAAACAAACAATTTGTATCGCTAATTTAGCTAAATACCTTAATAATAAAACCACAAAAACTGCTTTTGACTGCTTTCCCCGTAGTAGTTTTCACACCATTTGCATCATCACATTGGGTTCTCCTATAAGTTCTTGGTTTGACGCTCATCATAGCTGAAGTCCCACTCCAGGAAAGTGTCTGAAATTTTCTGACACTGCCAGAACTTCATCGCAGGGAAAATTTGATTGCAACGGCCATTCAGCGGCTGTCGGTGAACATGTCAAAACAATGATCAAAGACCACAGATTTTAGCCTAGGATTACATGAATCTTTTAGGATTTCCACATTTATCTCAGATGACCAAATCATGCTGAAATCACACAGGGTGAGCAGGGCATTGAGACAGTGGTGAGGCTACAGAAAGGCCACAATGGTACTTGTTTTGTGTAGCAAGACCTTCAGATTCATAGATTTAAAGCAATCGATCACAGTTCATTTTGTTCAGATTCAAGTCTGTGTGGTAAACTAAACATAGTTTTAGCTGATCAATGGATTTCTTCTTTCACAAAACATGCTCAGAAGAAAAAATGTACAAAAATTGTAAATGTTCAAAATGTTGTCCCTTTGTGGCAACAGCAAAAATGTTTCAATGTCTCAACAGACTTTGGTGGTGGCTTGGTTTATATCTTGTTGGTCTTAACAATAAAATTGTCCCTACCCACCATACCTGAGATCCAGCTGCTACTAATTCTTCAAAATAAAAAAATGCTATGCTGAAAAATACTGTATCGTCATGATGTGACCAGATCACAGATGTCCTATAGCTTTAGCAAAGCAACATGTAATTCTACTGAGATCTACATGTTTATTTGGGCTTGTTTGAATCAAGACCACCTGCTCTAAATAAACATGTGATGATCTAAGGTTTACTAATGTTTGCTCAAGCTACAAACCAAAACGTGGCCCAAAAGCCATGTGTATGCACTGTTTACATGTACTTGCTATTGTTTGGTCACTACCTGAAAGAGTTATGCAATGTTCTATGAAACTATATTGTCTGTTATGTATGATGCTGAACATTGTAGTTCAGCATTCAATTTTTTGCATATATCTTTGGCTTCTTTTTTGACTAAGTGGTCAAAGCAGTGGTGGTGACTCTGTTTTTATCTTGTTAATTGTAAAATAATGTAGGTCTTCTTTTGTTAGACAGTACTTCACCATATTTAACCAAGTTTCACTCACTTAAAGGGATAGTTCACACCAAAATTAAAAATGTACTTGCCATGTCCACATACTCAAATGTTTCTAGAATTTTATGAATTAGAGGGAGATATTCTAAAGAATGTTGGAAACCAGCAGCCACTGGTTTTCAAAAATTAATAAATAAAACAATTAAAGTCAATGGCATTTTACCCCCAAGATTCTTCAAACTATCTCCATTTGTGTTCCAACAGAAGAAAGAAACTCAAACAGGGTTGGAACAAGTGCAGTGAAAGTAAATAATTCTGGGTGAACTTTAACAAAACAATACATACCTGCATATAAAAATGGAACTACATGTAGAATACATAAAAAACAAACATATAATGCGCATTTACACAGAGAGTAAACGGTTTAGAATAGTCACATTTATAATCGCTACATAGCCATGTAAGGATAAATATAACAACACTGAATTGCTAGAACATTGCATGAATATCCTAGTTAAAATGGGATTTTATAATTGTCCTAAAATAGCCTCTTACCCCATAATCCATGAAATTTTCAATAATTTTATTCAGACCATTAGGAAAATTGGTATGCACTTTCAAAATCCATCATTTAGATTATCAACCATCCTTCTTTCAAAGACCTGCAGTTGCCAGATTCTCCACATCGCACACATCTAAATGTAAATAAGTGGCATTATTTTCAACCTATTTAAAACAGAGGATTGAGATCACTGAAGCGTTAACCCTGTATTACTACAAAAATTGTAAGAAATGTTAAGAATGTTAAAGTGTTAAGAAAACTTCTTATGTGATGCTACTTGTCAGGGCGGCTCAATGGTTAGCACTGTCACCTCACAGTAAGAAGGTCGCTGGTTCGAGTCCCGGCTGGGCCAGTTGGCGTTTTTGTGTGGTGTTTGCATGTTCTCCACGTTCGCGTGGGTTTTCTCCGGGTGCTCTGGTTACTCCCACAGTCCAAAGACATGCGGTATAAGTGAATTGGATAAACTAAATTGGCCGTAGTGTATGCGTACATGTGTGAATGTGAGTGTGTATGGGTGTTTCCCAGTACTGGGTTGCAGCTGGAAGGGCATCTGCTGCATAAAACACATGCTGGAATAGTTGGCGGTTCATTCCGCTGTGGTGGCCCTTGATAAATAAGGGACTAAGCTGAAGGAAAATGAATGCAAGAATGAATGCTACTTGTGTTAAACACACTGTCGAAAAAGAATTTGTTAGAATTTGTTTATAATTCATTCTCAGCTAGGTACTAATAGAACTCATACAAAAGAGAAAAAGTACTTCCCTGCACCAATTTTAGGGAAGCCTATTTATTTTTTTTTTAGCTAAATGGGACTTAAGGGTCTCTCTGACTCTCAGAAAATAAAGGAAATAGGAGATTTGTGAATTTACTTTGTTAAAGTGATTATTCCTGTTCCCTTGTTGTCCATTCAGAAACAATGAACCAGAAGACCCCATGTTCCTCTTGAAGAACAGCTATTACTTCAAAGTACTCAGCCTCTTTCAAATAAATGCTAATTATAGAATATAATTAGACTGCAGAAGAAAAAAACGTGCTCACAAAAAAGCAATAAGATTTATCATTTTGGTGTATCGTTCCAGTTTAAAGCACCTTGCTATTTTTTTTTTTTTTTTAAAGATTAGTTTATTCTCTCAGTCTAACGGCTTTAACGTAATTACAGACTATTTAACTTTTTTATATACAACATTTAATCCATTTCTGAGTGAAAAGTAGAATGTTATGTGAAAAAGTGTTCTTTGTATGACAGACTTTGTTATGTCAGCTGTAACGTAAAGCAATTTTATCAGTGGAGCAATTACATTTTTTTAAAGTTCACATTTTGATGAGAGATTACGAAGGCAAAAATGCTTTGCACTAGCTCCAAGTAAAAGAGTCTGTTTTCATTTCAGAGCCGCCTCAATTTCCTCACACATTTTCTGGGTTGTAAGGCTATTTTCACAAGATTTTATTTATGTATTTTTTTTTTTAAATTAAGGTGCTTGTTATAACCTGCTCCAGATGCTTGCTCAAATCTTAGATACGACTATTGGATATACAGGGAGCGAACTGATTTCCCAATCGCAGTTCATGGACAGAAAATTATTGTATCAAACTCAATTGCAAAACATCCAAAAGGACCTCACTGGGCCTTCCTGAGTCAGCACATATCCTAAATGCTTCTTCTACTTCTTTTAGATTGGCTTTAGGGATTGATAGCATATACTGCATTAGCAATGAAATGCATTAATTCAGGAGGAATGGTTATATCGCATATCATAAAAAAAATAATAATTACTTTCATGTTTTTAAAACATATGGGTCAAAGACAAAACAGACATGAGATAGCAGATTCACCTTTGGTGTCTATGTCATATTTAATTTAGAAAACACTTATCATTACACAAAAATAAAATAAATATAAAAATCCAAGTAAAATAATGGTTACTTCTTTGTTTGGTTGTTCCTGGATGTTTAAATAAATGATGTCTGTTATATTTAGGTAACTAGGTATTGAAACAACCAGGGGACTTTTGTCCCAAATATGCTGTTTGTTTGATTGTCATTCAGTGTAAAAGCTTCAAGTAATGATAGACAATCTGCACTTTGTGACATGAATGGACCCTGAAGATCCCGTGGTGCTGCAGCAAAATTACTTATTGCTCTTAAATACTTGATAATCTCACATATTAATTGTATGCTAACTTGGGTAACAGTGAGAAGCTTAAAACATTTTTTTTTTATTGCTATAGTTTTGGAAAAAATAAATAGATGCTTTAAATTATACCTCAAATTATCAAATGATTCTTGCTCTAAATATGCCTGTCCAAAATGTATTTTGATATAAACAATATGACATTTTAATGGGTGTTTTTAGAAAATTATGGTAAACATTTATGATGTTCATTTTATACTTCAATATAAATGAAAAGGGACATGCATTTGTAATGTACAGTAAAAATAACAAGAACCAAACTAATAAAATAATAATAAAGCTGCCTTACATTTTAATACAAATAAACCCCTTTTTGTCATTGATACGCATATTCTAATCAACCTGCAGACCATTCAAAGATATTCATCTACATAAAGTTATCCTTTGTAACCCTCAACAAGATTTAAGACGGAGTATTTTTAAGATATACAAACTTTAGAATTACAACAAAAAAAGAAAATGTACAAAGGACTATCATGAAAGTCTATTGGGCGTACAAGCTGATAAGACCTATCCAATCTGCTTCCAGCTACATGGTGCAGGGGATTGGTTGCTGTCATCTCAGCAGCCAATGAGCTTGCTCCTCAATATTTAAATACCTCGGTGTCATTTGCATTAGCAAACTGCATTGCGATTTCAGATAAGCCTCCTCCTTC
>CAIGQV010017532.1:14481105-14515652 GCA_903798115.1 Danio jaintianensis
TTGTTTTTTATTTTTTCAGATTATATTTATTCCGTATGGTGTATATTATTTGCCAACTACTTTTCACATTCTGACCACAGAGGAACAAGTGCGAGAGATTTGAGACATTGTTTTGAAAGAAGTCATGCACGTATAATATTTTAATCAACTTATAAAGTTAGAAAAGGGGAATGTTCAAGACAAAAAAAGAGAAGGTTTCTTCTGATGCAATCCTTTTGGAGTCGGGTTTCTTCAGCCATCACTTTTAGTCTCACTGTCTGGCAGCTTGTCATGCCTAAATTACCTTTACAGATCGGAAACGCAACACAAAATCGTACAAGGCAGGCAAGAGTATGAGCTAAAAGGCATTCTCCAGTAATATTTTTCTTCTTTTAAAATAAAGAACTTGATTTTTTTACACAACCATTACACAACATAACATTATATGGTCGTGGTCGGTCAAGTTTCAAAATAAAAAACAAAACGAACCCAAAATGATTTTTTTCTAATTGGATCACTGTACTTTATATGCTCCAATTTCTCAAGGGAGAATGAGATTGCTTAAGGGAAGATGAGTCTTGCGTTTGTCAACAAAACATTCTCTGTTTCCTTTGTTTGCCACGTAGTAGTCAAAGAGGCGTTCTGCACCGCTAATGCAGAGATGAACGAAAAGCAAAAGGTAGTTGAGAGGAGCAGACAGGAAGGAGGGAGTGTGTGCCCAACAGAAGAAAAGTTTCAAAATGGCAACCGACCCTGAGATTGCAGGAGTCCGATACAAAACACACCACAAAAGGCACTTTATCAACAACAGTGCTTCTGTTCTACTGAAATTCAAGTTGAGAGAAAAAGTGTGTGTGGAACTCTCATTAGTGATAAAGCGACTGGAAAAAAAGCAAGTGTGCGCACTCGTTTTCTTTGATTCCTGCACGCAGAGAGTTCGCTGTCCCCATCGCAACTGGATTCCATCTTGAGCCTCTAGGCCATCCGAGAGGAATGACAAAACAACACTGAAGAAACCACAACGCGAAATATTGTAAAAAGCGTAAAATACTTGTGGATTGCAGCAAAGGTCCAGAGCAGGCTGCAGGGCAATATCCTCCCCTCTCCATGCCTCCGTAGCGTGCAGAGGAACTTTTTTTGAGAGATAATCAGCCCATGTCGGAGGCTTGGCATACGGCGTCTCGATAAAACATTCGAGATGCCAATTGTCCCTCCTGGCCCCCTCTGTTCCCCTCCGTCTTCCTCTGGCTCGCACCTTCAGTCCTCCCCCCCTCCTCCGTAGAGGTCTGCCAGCTTTTTGAAGCGAGGACCCCAGTCATTGAGGTAGTCGTAGTCCTGTTCCCCAGAGCTGGAGGAGTCCAGGGAGCTGACGGAGCCCGCTGTGGAGCCGCTGCCCTCGTAGTCAAACACCAGCAGGGAGTCATAGGGAGGAGCGGTGGGGTCATTATCTGCTGCACGCAGACCCTAATAGAAGACAGAGAGAACATAAAACACTGCTGTAAGGGGTCACATCAGGACAAAGCACAGTTTCCTTGATCGTTTCAGATGAAAGACCTTGGTGCACTATGAAACGCAGTGTAACTTTCTCCACAGTGGAAAAAAAAGGTATTTTTTTGTTACTGCAGTTTTTTTTCTGCGTTGGATGAATCACATCATGTCTGTGTTTACTTGTCAGTGACTTTGTTTGATCAGTCCAGTATTGTTCTTGCTATAACTTATAATTATTAGATTCAGTTTATTTCAGGTAGTTGCCAAGGCAACAGGTCAAATTTGAAGTACTTAAAGTATGTACAGCCAGTTGGACACACACACACACACACACACACACACACACACACACGCACGCACGCACGCACGCATGCACACACACACTCTATATGCTCTAGCTCAATTCCAAATCTTCAAAATAAGTTAACTTTATTGATGACTTTTTTTTTTGACCGTTACTTAATTTTGGATGTAAGCATACTCAGCGGCCATCTTTGAAGCGCCTCTCAGGCATGCAAGTGGAGCTCCTGTCTCTTTGAATGCAACTTTAAATGCTCCAAAACTGTTTGCCAAGCTTAAGAATAAATTTCATATTTGGAATCATCAGTGGAATTAACAACTGTCTTCTAAATTTTGTTTCTAATCAAACGTTCAAATCAAACAAAAACACTCCATTTGTTTCAGGTTGCCCATGCATACTCAAAAGGAACGAGATCACATCAACAACCTTCTTTATCAATGGTGCGATCAGACATCATCCTGTCAAACTATGTAACTTTAATATGAACACTAAAATATGGTCACACTAGTACTCGATAGAAAACAATTATTAGGTTTTTATATATGTGGTGTGGCACATCCGGTGTGCAACTCCCTTGCGGGATTCACAGTACACATTTGTACCATAAATCTTTGGTAGGGGTCTCTTTTTTAGGTTTTGTGTATCTTAATTTAACAAATAAATATTGTTTCTAAAATCCCAAGATTGATCTTTCAGTCTATGCTGTTGCAGTTAATGCATGAATAAAACTTCAGTAGACATTTTATAGTGCACCCACAGAAGCATTGAATAATTCCAAGAAGCTTATAAGAAATAAAGTCTTTCAAATATTGTTGCTTTTGTCAGGAAATTCAACTAATAAATGCACAATCTTGATGCTGTTTGAAAAAGTTGACAGATTACTGTATAGGTGCATGAATTCAAATAGCAACAGTGTCAAAATAAATGAACGTCTAGCGTCTCGTGTAATCGCTCAATCAGTGTTTCAACCCCAGAAAAACAGCTTGTAAACAATGTCATGTAGCATTACATTTACCTCAGGCAAGTCATTCACTGTCCACAGCTTGTTAGTTCACTAGAGAAACGAACTGTGGAGAAGAATGTTTCTCTAAATATTTGCACTATTTTAGCCAGTACATTCATAGGATTTTGCTTAACCTGTTATTTATTGCATATGTTTACTTAAATCTGACATGAAATCCAGAGTGTAAATAATGTGTTAAGTGTAATGAGTTTATCTAATCACATTTAGAAATTCATATAGAAATGTATTGTATTCTATTACAAATAATACAAAAATAGCACTAGCCCAGTTTTTGTGTAAAGCATGTTGTATATTTTAGTGTGTAGCTCCAGCTATTCTGCTATCTTAAGGCAGCCCAAGGTTGGGAAAGAGTATATATTTAACAAGATTAAGTTTTAATACATCACACTTTGTTTTACGCAGAATTTAATATATATTCCTCTGTGAAGTCCACTTACAGTTAGTTTTTTGTCCCAGAAGGCTCAGAAGTAGAAACATAATAATAAAAAAGGATTAATTCTAAAGGTTCAAGTTAGTGTAAAATCACAAATTCTAAATTATTTCCACCAAAATAAATAGAGATTTTACTGTAAATGGACTCCAGGGAAGAAAATTATGACCCCTTTAAGAACGGCTTTGCAAATGAACAATGTTTTTTCCTCTGCTGCTCTGCAGGCATTAGTCAGACTTAAGGCCTAACTAGATTATGTTCCAAGATAAGAAACAGAGGGCACATACATCAGTGATGAACTCCCCGATGTCTCCTGGGTGTGGTACCGTTGGCCGGACAGGATACTGAGATTCTAGGATAACGGGTCTCTCGTCCACTCTCCGCACACCTGCAGGCTTGCTCATTATGTGATCTAGAGACTCGGGCTGCTGCAGCTGACTAAGGTCATAGTCCTGCAGCAGAAATAAAAATATAGCAGAGCGGGTCTGAAACAAGGTCAGAAATGCTCTTGCAACAGAAAAGAAGCAGCCGCAAACTATTGAAAATTTAAAAACAGCCTTGACTTGATCGATAAAAACGCGTACTACGGTGTGTGACACTGACCTGATCTTCCTCTCCTCCTCCCTCTTCATCATACTTCAGAATGTTATCTCTGACGTCATCCTCAGGGTCGATCAATAAGGGTTTTGTCTGACGCTCTTTTTCTCTTCGCTTCACCCACACCACGAAGAACAGAACCATACCTATCAAAACAAACAGAGGTGTCGTTCACCTATTTTCTGACATTGACAAGGCATCAGATGCACATGACTTATTTAGTGCTCTAGGGAAAATAAGACATGACTAAAGAATACAAAACAAACACATTCTGACATTCAAATACACCAACTACTAAGTTAAAATGTGTCAAGTCTAAGCTAGGTTAGTCTACACCAAAGGTTTGGGGTCTAAAGGCCCCAAAATACTTCAAACGATGTTCTTTTTTGTTCTTTGTTTGAGGGCAAAAAGAAGTTTGAAAAGGCTGAGTGACAGTATACACCCCCGTGCTGCAGTAGGTAGGGTTGTAAATGTGTCATGCTGCTCATGTGTACCCCTAAACACAACAACAATGGTGGCTGTGAGAGCATTTTCGTAAACATCAGGAAAACTACATTCTCCAGTATACCAAGTCTTTATATTGTTTTCTATTTACTGGGACAGACACTAAGTAGTTTCGCCAGTGTGCATACACTCATAGAAAACAGTGTTTACAACTTAAAATAAATAGTGCATGGTGGTGCTTCTCATCTGGTGTGTGACCACCTCCGAGTCTTTGAAATCTCTCTATGAGGGATCATACAGGTGCAGATACATCTGTACCAGCTCTGCTACTAGATGATAGCTCAAAGGCCAAAACAAACTCCCCCAAAAAGTTTGATTTAGTGAGCTGTTTCGAACTGCTGATATGAACTCAAAATGAATGTCGTTACGGACAGATTTTGTATCATGTTCACCTAAAACTGAAAATTCTTTCATCATTCACTCACCCTTTACGCGTTTCAAACCTGTTTGAAACAGGCTGAACACAAAAGAAGATATTTTGAAAAAAGCAAGAAAATCGTAACCATAACTTCCACAGAATTTGTTTTTCCTACTACGAAAGTCGATGGTGACAGGTTTTCAGCTTTCTTCAAAATATCTACTTTTAGTATTCAACAGAAGAAAGAAACTCATAAAGGTTTGGAAACACTTGAGTAAATAGTGAGTACATTTAAATTTTTAAGTGAACTATCCATTTAATGCTTTTGGCCCGATTCAAGGCTTGTCACAACTAACTCCTTGTATAAAAAACACAGCAATTGTACTCAACTGTGATGTAGAACAAGACTATTTATAAGTCTTGTTTTGTCCCCTGATACCCACAATAGCCAATTGATTTTTTTCAGTCACGTGACCTGGCAGGCAAAACAATGGGCTGTAATGGCAGCTTACACTGGGATCACCATAGGAACGCAGCACAAGCTGGTCAGATTTTCTTTTGTTTCAAGATATGAAAATGTGGATCATGTCAAAATAACAACAAAAAAAAAAGATATAACCGCAAACTGTAAATTTAGGGTCTTTGTGATCCATATACCACACCAGTCATTAAAAACCATCAACTCCCTGCCAGATCTCCAATTCTGAGAATTCTTTGAGTGTACGCTGCTTGTTCAAATTACTTATTTAAAATAAGCTTAAACAACACAATTCTTGAGATCTTTTTAAGACAACTTAATTGTTTTATGTTCAATCCTGTTAAATTTGTTAAATTAACTTAATTTGTGTTGGGACCACATAAATAAATTGTGTGGAAAGCTGCATTTTTTTACAGTGTCTAGTGTGTCTAAGTGTCTGCTTTTACAGTATATTTGGTGTCTGATTTCTTTTGCTTAAATAATAATATTTGCTGCTAGGGATAATTTTTTTTTGTTCAATTCTGCTATTCACACTTTGACTTCACATTTTATTTAATCTCTAACTGCACCACCTTAAGCTTCACTAATGGATATTGCATGTTTTTATAAATGAAACATGTTATTAAAAAGTGAAGTGCTGACACAGATCGGCAAATACAAATATATCGACAGTCTTCTGAAGTCATGCTTGACCATGCAAGATGCTGTGGGTCTCCCACAAAAAGACGTTAATAATGCTGACTGATAGTTAAATGAAAATTAATAAGCAACAATTAAATTACAGGTTGAAAGGTTATTAATCTCAATTTACTAATGTTGTTAAGATTTGGTTTTGTTGTAGTCTCTGATTGAACCATCCATCCATTTATAAATCAACCCATCAATCCATCCATCACTTACTGAGCAGTATAATGATACAGATGAGGATAGTGATGATGGCTCCAGTTCCCAGCCCGGCCACAGTCACTGCCCCAATCACAGTGCAGTCTCCGTTTTCATCACAGGGACACACTTTGACCTTCAGGACGGAGGTGTTGGACAGGGGAGGGTTTCCAGAGTCAGAAACTAAAACGGGAACTCTGTACATGCCTGCCTCCAGATACGGGATCCGCAGTTTTAACTGGGCATAATTACCTAAACAGATAATAAATCAAAATTCAACATTTGAGGACACACTTTATTTCCAGAGCTGCCCTATACTGCACTAATATTGAAACAATAATGTACTGTAGAAATTCATTAATTCATTCATTTCCTTTGGCTTAGTCCCTTTATTCATCAGGTGTTGCCACAGCGGAATGAATGGACCGCATGTCTTTGGACTGTGGGGGAAACCGGAGCACCCGGAGGAAACCCACGTGAACACGGGAAGAACACGCAAACTCCACACAGAAATGCCAACTGACCCAGCCGGTGCTTGAACCAGCGACCTTCTTGCTGTGAGTTGACAGTGCTAACCACTGAGCCACCGTGTCGCCCTACTGTAGACATATTAATAATTCATTTTAGTTTTTATAATTTATAAGATGGAATAACCCCCCAATTCTTTAGTTTTTTTTTAGCGTCCAAAATGCAATTTTTGTTACAAACGTAATACATTTTGGTTTTATGATTTTAATTAATAGGAGATGTGTTTAATACAAACAATTTTAACCATTAAATGGAGTCCAAAAAAAAAAAAGAATGGGCTAAAACAGATAACAAAAATTATGAAATTAGAAAATTAAAATACTCCTACAAGTCCAAAGTTTTTTTATGTTCCCTCAGTTTCTCAACAGAATATTACTTTTTATGTTATTTTTCCATTAGTTTATTAGTCCAATCATCACAAGTCATACTGAATGGTAACTGGGTTTAAAAATAACCCTTAGTTTAACCTTAACTTCTTCACCTGAAGATAAACATATTAATTAAATTCAAATGTATTTTGTATACTTATTGTCCTAATCATATCTAAAACATATTTTGACTTTGCTAAATTGTCAAAAAAAAAACTCTGACCTGTTGAATACAGTCAATTTGTAATACGTAAAATCCAAATCTAACCATTCAGGCGTGAAATCGTCCAATTTCGACGGGCAGAAGAGGGGTAAGAGGGCAGCTCAAAGACATAAGGGCCGGCGTTGGGTTCTGAATCTAAATCCGAGGCTGTGATGTTGACTGGATAGCCATGCCGTGACCTCTCACAGACCAGAGCCTCTTGAGGAACCAAGACAGGCACATTGTCATTCACATCTATCAAATAAATCTGGAGTGTACCAGTTCCTGTGGCAGGAGGGGAACCTATGAGACAGAAAGAGGATAACGATAGTCAGGGGTTAGGCTTGTAAAGTTTACATATTTGTCCTGAAAACTCTCAGTTGTGTCAGGTATAAGAAATGATAACTGCACATAAATATTTCACATAGCTGTTTTCTCTTTAATAGAGCTGGGCGCTCTCTCAGAGGACAGATATGTGTAATAACTTTGCCTGAAGAAACAGACGCATCTGCACCCTATAGCTGAGTGTGAATCAAACAAAAAACATACACAGATACCATACAGAGGCCAGATATACACCTGCTCACTCTCACAACACAATCCGCCATCACAGCAGGGGGGCATTTGTGGAAAACATGGCTCTTTCATTCCCAAAGCTCTGACTGAGTAACAGGCTACATATTATAAAGATTGATTCTGTCAAATTCTGTTACTAGAAGGTCCGATATCAGTCTAAAATACAAGGCATCAACCCTGGACGTCTGTATCAACTGCTAGACAAAACGCTAGTCCCTAAAGACATATTGATTCAGGCCAACATGCCTTTGTTCAGGGAGGACGCCTGACAAGGCCTGCCACTACACACACATTTGAAAACTTCAGGGAAAAACACACCAAGACAAGCAGATGGACTGGTCGATTTCCTAATCATCCCAATCTCCCTTGAAGTTTTCTGAGCTTGTGAAGTGATACCCCATGTTAAGCCATTTGAGTATCTTCATTTCATAGAGACTATAGCTAAAAAGTAAACAAGAAAATAAACAGATTTGGAATGCTAATTAAATATACTATTAGATGCATTTACTTTAAAAATGCTCTACTCTTATGTGTGTCATTAAGTATGATTCATTTGATTGAATTGGATTGACATCCCTGTTCTTCATACAATGTGTCTGATCTGAATCATTTAAATAAACTGATTCATCATAATCAGTTCTCCCTCTTATGCAGCTTTTGAATGTCATTACAGTGAATCAGTTTGGACACACACACACTTGTACAGCTGTCCTTATAGCGACTTCACATAGACGTAATGATTTTTATACTGTACAAACTGCATATTCTATCTCCCTATACCCTAACCCTACCATTAAACTTAACAGGAAGCATTCCATATTTTTTACATTTTCTAAATACTTGATCTGTGATTTATGAACTGTTTTACTGATGGAACCAAAAATATAACCACAAAATATAAATGTACGAGTATTGATTTATTAAAAATAAATCAATTGGAACACAACGTAAAGAATTCAAGTACGCATCCACACACACACACACATCCCACATAACTCGATTTGAAAACTCTCATTCATTCAAGTGAATCTGTTAATTCAGACTGTCCTCTATCTCACATGTTGTGCTGAATATTATATTTATTCTAGTAAATCAGTTCATTGAAAATATTGATGATTTCAGTAAACTGTTTTTATGTCAATAAACAATTTGACAATAATAGTTTTTTTTTCTTTAAATTAGTTGTAAAATGTTTTTATTGTATTTAGTAGAAATTTTTATTTTCAAGCTTTGACAGTGTATTGTACATCATTCCTATAATCACGCCGCCTCTAACTTCTAGACAGTTTTTTTTTTTGCTAATTAGTGATTTAATAGAGTAGCTTGATTGTACTTCAAATACTTGACTGACACTGTGGCAACTATAATTAAAGCTCTGGCATCTTACACAATTGAGATCTGATATCTTTGACCAATTTAATGTAACGGCATCCAAAGTCTCATTATGGTCTATGATTTCAAGTCAATAACAGAGGCATTTGTTTTGTTTGTCTGGAAGGCTGCTTTGCAAAAAGTGCTCTTGAAGTGTTGCAATGTCCTCTTATTATAAGCGATCCAGACGATGGGCTTAAGGAATCCAGTTTATGCTGTTAATAATGTAGATGCAGCAAAAATATTTTGATATGTGGTGCTTACATATTTCTAAGATAAATCATTTAAGTTTATGTTTATATTGGTTTGAACTTTGCTATTTTTTTCTGGCAAGATCTGGAAACACTAATGAGTCAAGATGTACTGTGATTTCTTGCACCGAGAGAAATATTAAAACATCCTTAACAACAGTTTTTATAATGTGGTTGTCACTACCTGCATTTATTGGAAGTTAATTTGGTTGCTGAATTGTAAATTACAGAACATGTCTCTACATAACAGGATTAAAAACTAGGTGAAATAACAACCAAATGTACCTGAAGTGTAGGTCGACTATATGACAAAAACAACACCTAAACTACAGTAAATACGGGTTCACATTATACACTTTAGGTTTTCTGATATGTAAGGCAACTGTGTTAAGCTATTCAGTTTGTGTAAAAAAAGTGGTGGACAAGCAAATCAACTGTGATTGGACAGCATCTTTGTTGGAACTCCTTGGTTGAATAGAGCATGAGAATGAAATCCAATCAGAGTAGAAAAATGGCCCAGTGCTGATAGCTTATGAATCGATAAGCTGTGAACAGCTTTTTTTTTTGCTCTGTGGGACAAATGGGACCAAAGTTCAGGCTAACCAACTTCTCTCCAAACTGACCTAGCAAATCGTTCAAATCCATATTTTCATACACAGCAGCTTTAATGCCTCGACACTCACTCAAAGTTTTCATGTAGTTCAAACTTTCCAACTTTCTCACCATTGTCCACAGCCAGAAAAGTTGCTTCGTATACGTTCTTCTTCATATATGGCGACTCGCGGTCCAGCACCGCGGTGGTGGTAATCCTTCCATTGGTCCTGTTGATTTTCAGCCAGTTGGCTGGATCTGACAGTTTGGAGTACCTGAAGGCCAAAAGCATTTGTTCATCAGATTACTTCAGATAAAAATCCATAAGCATCTGCAAGAAGCGACCATAGAGCTCAACGCTCAATCATAATTTATGCTGTAACAGTATGGCTGAGGGTAATAACGTAGAACTTTGAGATCATCAATCCATTTAAATGCCGTTAAAATCATATTTAGCCTGTTATGAGGATATAGCATGTGGATTACTAAGATATGTCCCTCATTCAGTCGCAGCATGGGCTCTGTTCTGATCAATGGATCCACACAGAGAAATGTGGAAACATTTACACTCAATCAAATCACAGATGTGACACATAATCTTTCTTCTATATATTATTGGGTAATGCATCAGGCTTCTGTGCTATTAATCCAAAACACTGAAGCTAAAAACGGTTACAGCCTATTTATCTACCAGACCAGGCTTCAAAGTTACATTGATTTGTTATTGGTATTCAAATATTGTGGTGAAGTTAGTGGTGTTCTGATATACCAGTATACTGACTATAATGGTGATGCTTAAAAAATGAAATATTGTGTTGATTATTGCAGTCACAGCACACAAGTATTCAAAATAACCATGTTGTTTAAAAACACTTAAAATAGAACACACAATTATCCTCTTATATGTAAATTTGCTTCATTTATACTTGACACCAGAGGGCACCCTTACACAGAAGGTCCACAAATGAGACACAGAAGAGTTATAACACACATGGCCATATGCCAAATGCCACACTTCCTGTGCTTTTCAGGTAAAAACAATAACCTGGTAATCTAAGTTAACAATGTTTACAAGACATTATTCAGAAATCTGTTTAGTTCCGGTAGTGATGTCAAAATGTAATAATTTGCTCATCTGTTTGTTTTGTCATTCATCAGGCTAAATAACACCAAAAGGCAAATAAGGGTATTGCAACATGCCTGCGCGGAAAATTGTGGTTCATATATCATCCTCTCAAAATGCAGCATTTTGCTGCATTGCGTTACAAATGCATATTGCATTACTTCAGCTGTATTCAATTCAATTCACATATATTTCTACAGCGCTTTTTACAATGTATATTTTGTCAAGCAACTTAACGTAAAAGAAGATCAAAGAATTTGGGAACACTTTGGGCCAAGAAATCATCTTGACTCATTTTGAGTTTGTTGTTTTCCTCGTTCCTTACTACAAAATATTTGCTCTCTCTATATGTAGTTAAAATTGCAGTAAGAAGGTGTTTCTGTCACATATGACACTTTATGCATTAATGCATTTAATCAGTGTAAGGGGCAAAACACCGTTTGTTTATGCTGAATTCACTTTTTACCTTACTCTGATGACATAAAACTGGTTAATGAGTTTGCATGACCTGTCCATTGTCGGCTTACTAAACCGGGTTAAGAATGTGCATAAACACACTCACTGTAGCTGAAGAAAATGCAGATATAAATGTTTGCCTGACTGAAACCTTAAGCGAATTAACACATGCCTACAACAGTATTTGTTTTATCTTTTTTATTAAAAGCCATTTTGAGAATTTTTGTGAAGATAGTGTATATTTATAATACAATGCTAATTGACAGACTTTGTTTCTATATACAATACTGTAAAATAATACATATTAGCAGAATCTTTACAGAATCACAACAATCAGTTGACACTGTAATGAAAGTCTAAA
Organism: Danio jaintianensis; assembly: GCA_903798115.1. Taxonomy (NCBI): domain Eukaryota; kingdom Metazoa; phylum Chordata; class Actinopteri; order Cypriniformes; family Danionidae; genus Danio; species Danio jaintianensis. The sequence continues at coordinate 14,492,974 of CAIGQV010017532.1, forward strand.
TTAAAGTCCGTGTGAAATCAAAATTTACAATGTAAATTTTGCTACACACATTGCTATTCTTTAGTTGAGCAATTAATCCATGCAAGTTAATTCACTGAAAAAAATAAAATAGTTTTGGTAATCTTAACTCAAAGTCTGACCATTTGCTTCCACATTTGCAGTGGCGGTTCTTTCTATGTTGACATCGGTTTGATGGCTTCAGCCACAATATTCTAAACCACGCCCCTCTAACCATTAGTTTGCTATGAGGAAATGATGCGCAAAAAGAAAGCCCCGCCCCCTACTAAATATTTAATTTCAGTTGGAAGTAAATAAACATGCTGAAATATAAGTCTCAGCAACTTCCGTTTCACGCAGACTTCAAGCAATTATTCTTTTATTATTTTTATAAATTGCCTTACTTTGATGCTGTGCTAACAATGGTTTTAGTCTCGTATAATAAGTAATAATAATCATATAATGTGATTAATTTGCCGTTTTTTTTAAATCAGCATATCTCTATCATACATTCCTTTGGCTAATCATGTTGTGAAAACTCTCACATTACAAAATTGCTAATAATCAAGCCCCCACTGATATTTAGTTTGTTTGTCATGCTGTTTTGTTTGCTAAGCACTTCTGTGTGACTTGTTTGAGCCTATAACATTGATAGATTCAGAGAGCGAGAGCGCCACAGTGTGGACTGTATTGATCGAACTGTTCCTCGCACACAGTGATCTATGGAGCAAGTCTAGTGAAGGTCCCTCGAGTGTGTGAGTGAACGTGCATGGAGGCAAACTTTGGATCGATACTTCAAGCTGGCATCTTGCCCACACACTTTTGAGTCATGGAAAAAAAAAATCAAGAGAGATCAAGCGTGAACGACTGATAGAGAGAGAGAGAGACACAATAGAAGCAGCAGTGTGGGGAACGGTTCGACTCATTACTCACTGACCTTTCACCCTGTTGCCTGGCAACCCAGGCACAACCAAGGGACTAGAACAGGAGAGAGTCAATTAAAAGCATTTAGGTGCTCCCAGAGGTGCTAATGGTGCGAACGATATGTGCTACATCACTTGACATACAGCACAGTATGGAAATTGCATGTACTTCTGATGCTTACGCACAAAAGGAGGAGGTGACCTACAGCCAAGAGTGATGGATTTGTTTTAGGCTTGTTTTCCATAAAAATGGCTCTTAAACTCAACTAGTCAAATAAAACCCTCATGAATTTATGGGGATTTGAAAACTCAAGCATGATTCAGCAGAAAGGGAAAAGTGAACAGAGTAGGTGGAATAGGCTAGATTTTATGTGATGGACACCATAGTCTGGTTTGCTGTCTACAATTCACATGTCACTCAGCTGATGAGTGCTTTATTTAAATGATCAATAGAAATCACTGAGTTAGTCTGTTATTTACTAAGACTCTAAAACCCCAGAAGCATTTAATTAACTGTTATATGTATAGAGGATTGGCACACATTTTAAATGTCTGGACAAATGTGGTATGTATTTGTGTTTTATGTAAGTTAAGAAATGCTAAATATTACTTATTCTAAATAAATTAATAAAAATACATTAAGATTGAATGTATACAGAAAAGTATAAGAGTTGTAAAATGACAATCTTTTCAACTTCAGTGGTAGAGAGATTTATTTTAACTAGAAGGAGTGAGTGAGATATCTTTATGCCACCAGAGTAATTTAGTTTACTCCTGAGTTGTGCTAAATTATAATTATACTAAACAAAAGAGACTGACAGAGATATATTTAGAGTTGTATTTTTTTGATTTTACAGTATATGAAAACACAGACAGGAATTAAAATCAACCTCTGCATTAGCAACGTTTTTTACGTTTATTACTGTCCTTTCACTCTAGAATAATCACATTAAAAGCTGAGTGATATGACACGATGCATAAACATGCATTAAATACTTATATTCAGCAGTGTACATGTGTCTGTTGCCTCATTACAAACATACGTGTCAAAATTGACAATATACATGGTAAACTAACAAAAGACACATTTAAACAGAGCTTATGCCTCTGTGGAGTGGCATTGAATAAGTTTATAATCCATATATTTCATATTTTGCACTCAGACGTAAACAGATGAGACTCATTTTCATGCATGGCTGCCTGCTTCACAGAACTGCTTACTCTTCCTTAAAGCCTGTCCCATTTTCAACATAAAAGTCCCACATACATAGTAAGTATAATAAAGGCTTAGGTGCACAAAAAAAAAAAAATCTTTGTTGTATCATTATTGTAATCTCAGTAGGAAATGCTGTAGCCAGTCAAACACTGCCTGAGGCATGCATATTAATGATCTTGTCTGGATCGTCACAGTTGGTGTTTTGTTCAGATTAGCCTGTTTTTCACCAGAATTTTACTTTTACAGTATTTACATGAGAACAAGAAAACAATGGTGTTTGATGCTCACGGTATGTCATTCCCATGTACTATTATTCAGCTATGCCAAAGTATATCTAGATTTTCATTCTATGACTCCTTTAAAAGTGAATTTTATTTTGGAAGGGCTTCAATCTAGCTGCAATAAAGAAGGAAACAGGTCGATAGCATTTCGAATAATGTCCTCTTAAAGTCTAAAGAGTGGAGTCCTCTTAATTACAATAACATCCAAGAAATCTTCATGATATTTATGATTTAAAAATTCCAGGTATTTGAAAACTTCAAAGCTTTTTTGAAAATAACTAATATATTATCTGAAGTGAGTTTAAAATGTATTAAATTTTACTTAATTGTTTAACCACTTGACACTGAAGCATTATTATTATTATTATTATTTTAATTTTGCTGAAAGATAGGAAACTCTTTTTCTTTTTTTATATCTCAGACATACTTTTTTATTGACCAAAGCATGTGTTGGAGCCAGTAAGAACATACATGATTGACATTTATGGTGACTCCGAAAGATTGACATCCAGATTGTTGAACAGACAGACAAAAGTACTTCCTGTCATTTCTCTCTACCTGATAGTTTGCTGGATGAAGCGGTCTGGATCCAGAGCAGCGAAAGTAGCGAGGGTAGTGTCAGCGGGTACTCCCTCTTCAAAGCGGATGATTTTAGGGTTGGATGGGAAGACAGGAGCCTCATTGACATCCAGTACTGTGATGGTGACACCAGCAGAGGAGGACGGCGAGGAGGGGATCCCACTGGCCAGGTGTGCTTGGTTTGAGACCACCACCATCAGCATGAAGGCTCCATTCCGCTCATAGTCAACTGGCTGTACACATAATCACAAAGGTTACTTCAGCTTTCAAAACTTTCAAAGAATGTGATTTTAGTTTTTGCAAAATAAGAAAGACCTATTGTTTGAAAAAAAAAAAGCAAACTGTAATAATTTCACTAAAAGACCTTAACCTCTTCACTGGCAGGCTGAACTGCCTAAAAAGACTCCAAAAAGTGTTAGAAGATGAACTGAAAGTGGCTCAATTTGAGTTAGAAAATGGAGTGAACTCTAATGGAAAGGTTAGGAGTTGACAAGGAGATGAGTGTGAGAGGATCAGCTGTTCTGTGGGAAGAAATGTGGTGTGCCGGACAGCATGTGACGGTGAAAGCAACTAAAGTATCCTGAGATTCTATCAGTCCCTCACACACGCACACACCATTTCAAATGGCCGAAGAGAGTGTACAAAATATGCACAAAGGTTATGAAGTTAAGGCCCCAGTATATGCTCATTCTTCTTTTAAGGTATTTTATTAAAATTCATAGTGTCAGATGTTTTACCAGTTTGATTAGACTTTACAGAACGCTTGCAAGCCATTTCAAATTCCCTAAACAAACATAAAAAAAGAAAAAAAAAGTCTGGCCTGATTTTGTTTGTTTCTGGAATTTGCTTTAAGTTTATCTGGCCATTAAACTTCACTGATCTAACACATTACAGCAATTCAGGCTATAAAACTGGGGAAAAAAAATAAAAGCTGTGAATGTAAATTATTTTTAATGTCAGCTATTCACCTGCAATCTCCAGCTTCTTCCATTATCACCCAAATTGTGTTTTTCCCTTGGTCTAACACCCAGTATGGGTCAACACATTCAAAAATAAAGTGTCAAATATTCATTGTAAGCCTGACAAATAATTAACTTCAGTGAATAATTAAGATACTGGATCCAGGAAAATGACTGAAATCACCATATTAAGCATGCCTGGACAATAATTGGTGATGTCACTTTGTAAAGAAAACCTACATGCATGTGCAAATATGGTCCTGTGGTCTGTCGATTGTTGTCAGGTACTCATGTGTTCAGTCTTTGCGTAATATGCATGCACATGATGTAACTATTTTCAAAGAATTATGTTTTTGTAGCTTACATTATGATGCTTTCAAAGAAACTGAACTTTAATATGCAATGTATACTGAAAATGACTGGAATCTATAATATGCAAATAAATTAAAAAAGTAAAAAGGCTTAATAACTGTGATAAAGAAAAAAGCTAAATACCATCACTACTACTAATAATAATAATTTACTACATTATTAATACTTGAAAATAAATCCTCCAAAAGTCTCTGCAGTACATAATATCACTTTTTATATTAAAAAGCAAGTCAAAGGGAGTATAATAACATGCGCGGAAATGTCCTGATATTTAGAGACATGAAAATAATGAATAACATGTATTCACTTCACTGTGTATTCACTTCACTAACTGTTCAACCACTTGACATTGAGTGATTAAATATGTGCTTTTCTTTTGCACATATTTAAGAGAAACACATTTTTCAGCATTGTCTAAAGTCAACTTGAGTGTAATATTGAACTAAACAGATTTTATTTATTTTCATAATCTCAGACATACTTTGTCATTGACTCAAGTGTGTGTCTGAATGAGTAAGAACTTAAATGAAATGATTGACATTTATGATGATTCAAAAAGACTGACATCCAGTGTTTCCATAACAGACACACAAAAGCACTTCATGTCTTTCCCTCTCTGCCTTATTGCAGATGCTGCCATTTTCGGGTCCCCAAAATGCCACTGTCATGTACTGTAAATGAATGCCCAGAATGCATAAAGATGAAAATGGTGTAAATGGCTCATTGGATGATTTTTGTCTGATGACTCAGTGACGGGATAGAGGACAGCAGCTGAGAAGATTTCACACATGAGGAACTTCAATAAGTATGCAGAGCTTGAGTAAAAATCAAAAGATTAGCAGCCTGAGTATCAAAAATAATGTCTTACATTGTAGGCAACCGGTGAAACTCACCTTAACCACTATGACCCTGCCATCATTGGTGATTTCATCAGTGCGTATGGTGAAATGGCCCATTGGGTCTCCTCCTGTAATCCTATAAACAGCGTTCCAGTTGGGTGTATGAGGCTGATCCTTGTCTCTGACTGTCAAATTGGCCACTACAACACCCACGGCGTTCTCTGGGACCTCTCCTAGAAACTAAGAGGAAGAGAACACAAATAAAACAAGGTGCTCCAATTCTTTTACTTTTTTAAAGACAATAACAAATAATAATTTAAAGCCTGCTGTAAACCTGAAGCCAGCTGATTAATAGCTAAATAAAATAAAATGCTACATAAATCAAATAAATAAAAGTATGTATATTTTTTTTCTTTGGTTTTGTTCTTGACAGCTATTTGAGCTGCCTTCTGCAATATCGTTCATTGGTAGGCTTGATTTTGCCAAGTATGATGCGACCCTGAATTAACATCTATGTTATCTCTATATCTATATATTGAACATCTAATCCATATAAATGCCCTACCCCTAAATTTACCCACTAACTAAAAAATAATTCCCAAATTCAGAGTGGTTTACTAGTTGGATAACAATAATGTACAAGCACATAACCCTAACTGTAATCCCTAGCCTAAACTTAAGATAAACTGTGAACAGATCTCTTAAATCTGATTGGTTGATTGAACTGATGTTCCAGGATCAACATACATGTCCTACTTCATTAAATCACACAGACCATAGTTCATTATAGATGGTGTAAAGGCTACATTTTGGATCTTGTTTGTTACACACTGCTCTTGAAAGAGTGTCACACACTCTGCTAGCTATACCCACAGCCCAAGGTACAAATGTGCGGTAGGCTGTTGCACACAAACACAAGCTCATTACAGCTCAGTAATCTGCTGTTTAAAGGGGTTATGAAGTGTGTCCGCCAGATGCTGTTTACTGTAATAGCATCACCATGCAGCACAGACTACAGCCAAATACACACTGCTACATGCTCAGTGGAGGCTACACGCTAGCTGTAGATTCCCAAGATACAAGCTACTCATTCTTTAGAGAAGTTGCACAACAGTCAAGTTCTTCAGAGCAGCAAGCTATATATATACTATATTCGACTAGCTATACTGTAATATACTAACAAAAGCTACAAACAAGCTAACAAGGGCTACTTGGCTATTCTTGAAGGGATAGTTTACCCAGAAAGTAATATTCTGTCATCATTTACTCACCATTCACAGTTTCAATACTATTTGAGTTTCTTTCTTCTGTGAATGCATAATAACATTGCTTGCAATAACATAATGACATGATGTAAATTTTGTCATTCTGGCATATAAAACTACACTCTAAAGGCAGAAATGATCATAGTTTCAGTTAAATAAAAATTAACAAGGGCTATAATTCTTACAGTCACTGGAAAAGACAATTTTCTAAACTACAAATACTACTAATGAACATTAGGCAACTAGGCAACATTAACTGTACAACACTAACGGTGCTTTCACATTTGGTTATTTTGCCTGGTGTACAGTTGTGTTCAACTGACCAATTGGTTTTTGGTTCTGAACACTGGTACGTTTGCGTCATAACAGCGCAGATGTTGCTAGGTTACGGTGGCGCAGGAGATGCCTTAAGTTTGAACTTTGGACTTTAAAAATGTAGTTTCATTTTCAGCGTGCTAACACTAAGTGGCACATGCATCTATTTACCATGGATACAATGTAAAAGGTCAAATGAACAAGAAGAGTCATTTTCTACTGAAGTCGAGCATACATTAGATATACATTTTCTCAGCTTGGAGCGCTTTAGTTATGTGTGTCAGAAAAGCGAGTGAATAAACACATAAATACACTGTTTGACCAATTTATATGTGATTAATACCAGCTCACTTCCATGATTTAGTGCATGAACCACACCTTAGACCAGGCTTTTCAGTTGGACTCGAGTTCATTAGATAGCATTCACATTAGCTAAACAAACCGAACCCTGAAGTCAAATCAAATGTGCTGGTGTGAATGCACCCTTAAGTCCTGGAAGCTGGACCGTTTTTTTTTTGTTTTGTATCTCAAATGAGAAATCAGTGGGCGTGGCTTGTTTTTTCTGCTGTGAGCTGAATTGACGTAAAGTAGACATTTCATTCATAAAGATCTGGAAATGGGTTTGGGGAGCGTTATTACAACCTAACCGACACCTCCTCCTCACCATTTCTGTTTGTTGTCAAAACTGACAGTTGGAGAAGCACGGTTAAGTATGTTAGCCACGCCCAATACCTCAAAATCACGTAATCTGAGAATATAACTGAAGAAAAAAACAAAAAAAACAGAAAGTGCATTTTCAGATTTTAATTTTAGATTACAAGAGCAAACATTTTTTTTTCTTAATGCCATGCACAGATTCAATTCAATTCATGTTCACCACAAAACTGGCAATGTGAGCTAACAAAGTCATATAGTTAGTTTTGATTTCATGTGGACTTTATTCTAAATCTTTTATCTGCAGATACTAACAAAAAGAAACTATATATATATATATATATATATATATATATATACACAGTCACAATTAACAAACAAATGCAACGAAAAACTTATAGCTAACAGTAAGTTGTACTTACAGCAGTCAAAAACAGTGAAAAACTGTACAACAAGATAACAATAAATGTCCCACAGAAAAAATTAAAAGTGTATTTAAATGAAATCTTTCAAAGGAGAAGAGCATGACTGATTCATGACTTGCTGGAAAAAAGTAATTAAAAGTGTTTTGAAATTTCAGAAAAGCTATTTAATTTATATCGCCGCTTTACTTTTTGCAACTCCCCAACACTGTCAAAGATTTCAGATAATTGAAATGAAATAAGCGATGGTTTATTTTCATGGTTTATTGGTTGAAATCGTCAAAAGGAGAGAATGATAGAGGGACAGCGACGGAGCGGGTAATATCTAGTGGCTGTAGTGATGAAAACATCACAGGACCGTCCTGTCTCTCGTATGCTGTCTGGGATGCACAGCTGCATTTACTGATAAGCAGAAAAACACTCTGTCGAGATCAAACAAATGTGCTGTGTCCCTTTCAGGACGGGGTGCAAGAGACCAGGAGACGACAGGACAGTAGAAGACATGATTGAGTGACTGATTGATCTGTGCAAAATCACAGTCTTCTTGCTGTACAGGCTACTGCTCCCAGTTTGATGAAAAAACATTCTCCGGAGGCTAGTTCAATAAGATTGGGAAATGGTGTGTATGTGTGCATGTAGGCGAGTCGGACGTGTGTGTGTGTGTGTGTGTGTGTACCGACAAAAATAAGCGGAAAGAAAGTGATACTTGTTTATGATTTGAGGACGGAATTTGTGTGGGGAAGTTAAGTAGGATGAAATTCAGAGGTTATACGGAGAGAAAAAAAAGGAAATTAATTTTTTCTTCTTCTGTTCCCTTGGTATTGTACAACCAAGGGCAACATTTAAGCTCTTCAAATGTATAAATGTAAAGAAATAATTCATTTAAAACGTATGAATATCTCACAGGCACCATATTAAATGTGCTAGTTTGATGATGCAAAATGACCTCTGATGGAAATGAATTAATTAGAAGAATAATAGATTTACTGTCTTTCATCAATATTTAGTACATTTCAATGGAAGTCAGTTGGAAGAGCTGAAGATATTCATTTCTAGTAACACCATCCATATTTAATGACACGTTGGCCAATATTCAATTTATTTTTAAAATCTGACTTCACTCAAGAGTTTACATAGAATTGTTGCTTTTTTTTGTAAACAGCTCTGTCTAAGCCACACAAATAAATAAAACAACTAAAAAATGAACCCTTTTAAACATAAAAGTATAAAAGTTCTTTGGTTTGCTGAATATTTTTTTGAGCGCTAAAGTACATTTTGCTGAGGTGTACTTTATTTTGATGGTTTTTTTTATAATGTTGATGTTTATGATGAATAAAAAATAATCAACAACAAATAAATAGCGATAAACAAACAAACAAACAAAACAGTATTAGCATCTGTGGTGAGAGATTCAGAGAGTACATAAAAGTAAAAATAGAGACTAGAGAGAAACAGAAACCTCCCCGCCGAGTCAAGATGAAAAACATGACTACAGGGATGTGATTTTATAGTGTCCTAAGGAAAATAGATCCATACCATCACAGCACAGTAATGCCTCACAATGACTAGAAAGCCAGTAGTATCTTTATACCTGTGGCTTTAAACTCTCAATTCCACCGTCTTCTTCATCATCTTCATCTAAACCATCATTACCAGCATTATCGTCATAATTATAATTGTCATTACAGCCACTTCAAGCCACTTCAAAACAGAGATTGATCGTTTAAGTCTTCAAATTCAGCCCTATTTTGCTTTACTCTCAACAAGCGACAGCTCTTTCCATATTCATGTGCTTTTTACATGAATAAAACATATGGCTGTCTTCAAATTGGAAGCGATATATCTGCTAGGTTTACACCCCCTCAAGCAATTTCGCTTAATTAGCTTGCTTACGTTTCTGAGGGTCTCCTACGGCAAGATGTATACTTGCTTCATGCCTCTGTCAAATGCAAATAATCACAAAACATTTCTACCCTGCTCCGACTCGGTCTGTGTGGGTGAACGAGCGGAGAGAGAGAGAGAAACGATAGGGTGGATGAAAAACAAAACAAATTAGTTCTAGCACATAACTCGTGAATTCAGCTCCAAAGATATGCGTTTCAGCGCACGACTGTGTCTATCACAAACACGCAATTGAAAGAAGCACAGGCCCAAAGCCATAATGTTCACATTCTCAGCTTTAAAGAATCTCCATTTAACTAGCAAAGGCACGTAGTGATGAATTTCAGACGTTTACGTGCAAGTCAATTAGCTGTCTGCGCTTCACAGTCAAGGTGTTCGATTTTTTTTCTTTGCCTTTCTTTTTTCCAAGTGTACTATTTGACAAAAAAAACAAAACACAGATTCAGCAAGTCTCTCACAAACTGCTGACTGAGTCAACAAACCCCTCACAAGTGTCAGGTCGCGCGAGCCTGCCGTACACCAGTTGTGGCTGATTTTCTCCCGGCTCAGTGATATGTGACACAAGTGTTTGTTATTGGGAGCGAGAGCATGTGCTGAGTGTGGGACTTAATTGCTGGTGTCATCTGGGTTAATTTGCTCTGTTAGGACCTGTCATACACATCCAGCTAAGACAAGACAACCCAAATGCTGGAGCTGTTCTTCTGCTGCACTGTATAATTACAGATGCCTCGATGGACAAGGATGTACGCGCTAGAGAGCCTGTGTGAAGGGGGAAAAAAACTGCAAAACTGGATAAATTTAAAAAGTATGAAGAGTAATCAAGTGGGTGGATGAGCAATGAGTTCTTTGTATTTTAGTCTTGCTTTCAATTTCACTGGGTTTTCCTTTCACTGTTCATTGAGACGGAGAAAGTGTCTAATGCACGGATGAGAGGATCTTAGTGTGTATTACTTAGGTGAGGTGTCATGGAAAGATGGATGGAGGCCTGTCTCTCCTATCTCTCCCTCCCAACTCTCCATCTCAGTATGGGCCATGAGTGTTTTTAGACCCTATTTTAAATCTGCGATAAACTGAGCTGTCAGCACCTTGAAATATCTGTGATTGTGTGATCTCTTCACGTTTGCTGAAAAAAGCAGCTTAAGCTGTTCACTGTGAATCCTCATTAAGCAACTTTCAAGTTTGATATATATAGTTTTATCCTCTTCTCTCTCTCTCCAAAAAAAAATTAATAAAATAAAATTGTCGATCAAACTAGTTTTGGACTTCTTAGAAAAGTAGTTTCCATCCAAAGATGATAATTAGATTTTTGGCAAAACTGGAATACTGCATAAAACTTTTGGTACTAAAGCACCATCTCTATCCAATCAGTCCACATGAACCGGAAGCTGCGACCATTTTTTTTCTTCGTATTGTGATGTAGTTCATAGAGAAACGGATGATCATATGAGAAAACAGTCGGCGTGGCTTGTTTTTCCTACACTCAAAAAAATGAACTTTTGCTATTGTTATTACACCCACCCTTGTTCACATTGCATGAAACATAAAAGTAGCTAAATTGACACAAGTTAACTATGTTATTTCTACAGAAATTTAGTACTGTAAGATTTACTTAATAAGGGTTTGACTGGTCAACTTAACATTGTAGAGCAAATACTTAAAAGTGAATAAAAAAGTGTTCACCTTACGTATCGAAAGTTCATAAATCTAACATAACATTACTAAGTAAAATATACATGTAACTAAAATGCAGTAGTGACACATCTGAATGGGTTGTATGTACTAAGAAATATTTTGTCAACTTTACCTGAATTTCTTAAATTCATTCAACTATATTGTTGCTTGTAGAAACTACTCAACACACTTGTGTGGAACCACTTGACACTCTTTTTTAATGTAAGTCCAACAAATCAGTTTTTTAAGTGTACTGCGAGGTGAATGGATGTATTAAAGTAGGCATTTCATTCAGAAAGATCAGGAAATAGGTTTTAGAAGAGTTATTACAACCTAACAGACTCCACCTCCTAACCATTTCTGTTTGTTGTCAAAAGAATCTGAGAATTTTGACTGAAAAAATAATTTTAGATTACAAGGGCAAACAATTTTTTTTTCTTAATGACATGCACAGATGAAGTGTTTACCACAAACTGGAAATGTGAGTTAACAAAATCATATGGTTAGTTTTGATTTCATTTGTACTTTAACGAGAACAAAATAGCCACTTCCCGATAAACTGGTGCCAAATAAAAAAATAAATAAACGGAATTTGGTGCAGTAGGAGAAGCCAATGTGGGCCTTTTTTCTTATATAACAATTTACTTACCTCAGAAGACAAAGACAAAGCACAATGAATGGGTGGTAGTTTTTAGAGGCGTGAGACCGCTCTTTTGGACTGCTCTTTTCTGGGAGGTAATAATATCAAACCACTTTGATGATGGAATTTGGTTAAGGGATCACAATCTGTGTTATATGCTGCTCCGGCTGTTTTGTTGTGGTCTTTTGTTTAAACAAGATTTACATAAGAAGGAGGAAATCTTCTTATGTATATGTTTGAGGCTCACTGTATGCCATTTCCATGTACTGAACTCTTATTATTCAACTATGCCTAGGTACAGTATATAGAGTTTTCTAATGCACTTATAAAACCATTTTTAGCATTTTAAAGTTATTTACACAACAACGACATTTTGAGGGCCTGCAAATTGAATGAAAATTCTGAAAAAAGGTTTAGAGTGCGAGCTTTCAAAAGCAATGCTGTTGTTGTCTTTGTACAAACTACAAAAAACAACAACAATTTTGTAAAAACACTGACATCATGTGCATTACATATTCAGTTTATAGCCATGCGAGAGTGTTTGACAGCCAAAAGAACAATGGGAGACTACAGGACTGCATTTTTCCTTTTCATCATAGTGAGTGACATCGCCAATCACTGGCCTGACATGCATAATACAGTGTTTTTTGTTATTTACATGGATGCATGTGAATAGGGATCATTTTAAATGGAGAGCTTTCCAAAAGCACAAAGAAAAAAAATCTAATGCAAAGGTGCTAAAGTGTGATGATTTTTTTTCTAGACACATGTTCATGAATCTGGCAACGTTTTATAATGTTTGATGTGCCTATTACAGCAGTTCAGAAAAAAATGTCTAGCAAGTGGCACTAAAAGGTTGCTAATGCACTTGCATCACTCACACTAAACCCTAAACCTAACATACAGTGTTATCAAACTAAATATGCAATAAACGCATCTGCTGAACACATGAATACATAAAAAAAATACTGGTTTACAATCTTTTTTTGATAATGTAATATAGTGCATATGGAAATTGTGTATGGCATTGTGTTTATTACAGTAATCGCTAATCTCTTTAATCATAATTTGGACAAAAAAATGTTATAATGACACTAGTGATTAAAGGTACATTTCCAATAAGCATATGTTTAGTAATCTATTTCAACCAAGCTGTTAAAGGGATAGTTCACTCAAAAATAAAAAGTCTGTCATCATTTACTCATCCTCCGTTTGTTCCAACCTGTTTCTGTCTTCTGTTGAACACAAAGTAAGATATACTGAAGAGTGTTAGAAAAAACTTGACTTCCAAAGTATTTTTCTTGTTTTTAATACTCGTCAGAGTATCTTTTTTGTTCAACATAAGAAAGAAATTCCTAAAACACCATGTGAGTAAATGGTGAGGAATTTTTCATTTTTGGGTGAACTACTGTATGCCTTTAATCTTCAAAAGAGGTTCTTTATGTGTTAAAAAAACTAATTTTGTATATGCTACACAGAAGCACAATTGTGCTTTCTTTAAACTTAAAAACAAGCTTAATTGGTTCTTAGTTCTCAAAACAAAATGTGGGAATAATAGCATAAATACATTTATTAACATATCTCTGTGAACTGGACATTGCTGAGACTTTTATTTCAGTATGATGATGTACTTCCAACTGATTAATAATATTAGTAGGGGGTGGGGCTTTCTTTTGCACATCATTCCATCATAGCAAATTAATGGTAAGAGGGGCAAGGTTAAGAATATTGTTATGGAAGCCATCAAGTTGAGGTCAACAGGTAAGGACCGCCACTCCAAAAGTGGATTACCAAAACAACCTTTTTTTGTCAGTGGATTAACTTGCACAGATTAATTATTCACCTTAAGAATAATAATGTGAGCTAGCAAAATATACATTGTAAACAGACACACATAATTTAAATTAAACTGTTTGATAGTGTTTCAATGTCTTTTGAAGTTTTAAATGTTTTGATTCACGTTTCAAATGTGAACAACAGCCTTGTGGCTTTGGAAAGACAAGACGGTGAATAAATACTGATAGAATAACATTTTTTGGATCAACTAACCCTAAAGAAACTTTAAGCCCTATCAACTCATACTTCAGCAAAGGTCAATGGGGTCATGACCCCTAAAATAGCCATTGACCTTGACTGTGTGAATTCTTGAGGATTCCACTGTGGGTAGTCTATACCCCTGTCAGCTCATCTGCATCTCAAACCCAGCAGGCTTCAGAGGCGGAGGGATCTGTCCACAAGCATCTATTCCTCCAAAAACAACATTTGAGAATAAAATGACACCAATTAAAATGAAGAGCAAGACCATCTGATGCCAGATGATAGATGTCATACCGATTCACTAAGTATCGCTTGGCCTTCAAATAAATATTATAGGTAGAAAAAAAAGTGCAAAATAATTCAGAATGCCTCAGCATCAGACAGCGTGGCAGAGGCCTGGGGATATTACTTAATGAGAGAGAGAACGCAAGGGCACCAGAGATGAGCGCTGCCAGAGAGCGATAAAAGAGGGATGGCAGATAGCAGGAAATAAATGGAAACGGAAAGAGAGATAGACACCGAAAGCCAGAGAGAAGGATCGAGGGAAGGAGATAAATGGTTAAGCGGAGAAGGAAGGAGAGGAGAGAGATGAAGGCTGACAGAAACAAACACTGGTAAATGTGGGAAGAGAAGTGTAGAGATATGGAGATAAAGAAAACAGGAGATGGAGGATACTGGGAAAGAGAAAAGAAGAAAAAAAGGGGTGGATGAGACGGGATTGAAGCCAGATGCCTGGAGAGAAACTACAGTCACCTAAGGGGCAGAGTTGGCATGAGGAGAGAGAGAGAGAGAGAGAGAGAGAGAGAGAGAGAGAGAAAGAGAGACTGATCTCATATCTCTCTCATTCCCTGCACCCTCCATTTCACTCCATCCTTTTCCTCATCAACTCCCAGAATTCATTGCGCTTAGCGAAGCTCTCTTTGTTTCACAGCTTCAGTAGGTTTCTCCAGCTGTCAGACAGCATTGTGTGAATTAAATGAGTATCAAGACGGCGTTAGCATTCAGACGTTGGAGTAATGAGGAGGGGAATGTGTCCAAACAGGCCTACTTTAGATTTCTTCCAAAACCTAATCTTACAAGGCAGCATTCTTACCGTCATGGCTCCTCTAAAGGGAGTGATTTGGAACATTCTCTATGAGCAGCAACTACTGTATCAGTGCTGTACAAATAATAATAATAATAATAATAATAATAATAATAATAATAAAGAAGACCTGGCGAAGAATTGCAAATGTTTACATAGCATTTAATGTGATAATCAAATAACCATAAAATACAAATATTAGGTAAAATAACTGGATAGGCATAACACTATAAGCAATAACATTTTTGTTTTATGCACTGGTAATATTGAGATTATGTGGATTTATTTATTTATTTACAAATGTATTGCTACAGTCTAGAGAAAAGAAAACATTCAAAATACGCTTAAGTAAAAATTCAATTGCACTTAAGTTGCATCTTTAGATTTTAACTGCACTAAATATCTCCAAAGGCTTCAAAATTATAATGAATTTCTCTCACGGTCTGTTATTGATGGATTTGATCATACTGTTTTGATCTGATCATTTTTCAGATTTATGTAAAAACATCTAGCATAACAAATATTGATAAAAAATATAAGTAATCGTTTGCCAATAAATATCTTTGCACGATCAATTGAAATGAAATCACAATCGAGATTAATCAAAAGCTTTGATTGTCATGCACATCTTTTCAGGGAAGCATGATTGTAATAAATGTCTGTAGTAAAGGTCCTTAAAGGCCAGGGGGCACTCTTGTGCACCAAAACTCTAAACATCTATGAAGAAACCCAACAAATACCCATAACAATTGTTGAATGAACAGAAGAATTAACTGCCTTCATTGATTCAATGTGACTATTAATCACCTGACTATGGAATTATGTGATTCATCTCATAAAATAACTTATTTTAAACACTTGACTACTTGTGGTTTTGGAGTGAAAAGCTGTTATTAAATGTGGAATTTTTACATGTTTTCAGATGTGGAAGCAACACAGCGTCATAGTTCACTGAGAAGCTATGCAAACAGCTGTCATTATCACAGAACCATATTGTTTGATTTCATTATTACCAGATTAAATCATCTGCAATTATGAACGTGATTTTGTGTAGCTTATCAGTGTACTACAACTCTTTGTTGTAAATACTGTTCCATTTGCTGGAGACTTACTGCTGGTAACAAAACCGGCTTTACTGACAAAGTGCACACACAATTGCCTTCAATTAATCGCGCAGCCCTACCAATAACAACAAATAAACTAATTAGAAATAACACAAATAAATACTAGTGAACAAAGAAACAAATAAAATAAAGTGCTGAAGATCTGTATTCAGATAAAAAAAAATGAAATGTGAAATTCAGCATAGTTTATATTGTTTGAAATATAAAAGAACCCTTATTGTTTTCAAGTTAGTCAGAGCAGTTAATAACTTTTCTAATTTGTCTAGTACAAAATTTAGCACTTTTTTAATCTTTGTAAAAGTCACTGTAAAAGTTAATGAACGCACCTAATATACTAATACACGTGTGATATACAAAATGATTTCAAATCAACTGTAGCTACAGTAAATTTTGACCTCTAATACAAACTGTACACCAAATTGAACAGTTTCCATCTATAAGCTTATGTTTTTACACATGGATTTATTCATATATCATTTGTCTGATTTGATAATTTATTCCAAAATAATAAAAAAAACAAAAAACAAATTGTGACAAAAACAGATTATCTCATCTGTAAAAACCTTTGGCTCTAATATGTCAACAAAATGAAAGTTGATTTTTGCACTTAGCATTATCCGGTGTTCAAATATTTGTTCTGGAGATGTATGCAAATTCATTCATTCATTAATTTTCTTTTCGGCTTAGTCCCTTTATTAATCAGGGGTCGCCACAGCGGAATGAACCACCAACTTATCCAGCATATGTTTTACGCAGATGCCCTTTCAGCCACAACCCAACACTGGGAAACACCCATACACTCTTGCATTCACACACATACACTACGGCCAATTTAGCTTATTCAATTCACCTATAGCGCATGTCTTTGGACTGTGGGGGAAACCGGAGCACCCAGAGGAAACCCATGCAATCACGAGGAGAACATGCAAACTCCACACAGAAATGCCAACTGACCCAGCTGGGGCTCGAACCAGCAACCTTCTTGCTGTGAGGCGATCATGTTACCCACTGCGCCACTGTGACGCCCTTTGTATGCAAATAAGTGCAGATTTAAATAGATAATGGATAATTTGCATATTTAAACATCACATTGCATAAATCTTGTAATACAACAAATGCTTACATTTATAATTGTACTCAACAAGCTGGGAAGTATGATGTTTTAATTCCATCCTTACGTAAGAGTCTTTGTATGTAGAACAAATATGATTTGCGAATATGCTGCATGTTTTGAAACACATTATTCTGTAAAAACTCTCAAAGTTATATACTCACAGTTTTAGAGTCCAGCTCTGGAGGGTTGTCATTGATGTCAGAAATGCTGATGAGGGCTGTGGCGGTGTTGGACAGACCAAAGTTCAGGCTGCCCTCCATGTCAGTGGCCTGCACTATGACGGTGTACTGAGACACTTTCTGAAACAACACAAAACACATGCGCTTTAAACAAATGAAGAGACATAAATGACAAAACATGACCGTTTTTTAAAAGTCTATACAAATCATTTTGCATGCCAAAAAACAAGAAAACCCTAGGAAACCATTTTGTTAGTGTTGTCTCTAACAAACGACTGGGGACCCTTTTCATCCATTTTCTGTGATGGAGCAGCCAAGCGGTCCAAAAGTTTACCATCTAAGCCTACACACAAAGCCATCCTGCAAAGACTTTGAGACCGCATGTGTTTGGTAAATGGCGGCTCTTTGTGTTTGTCTGGGGATACGTCTGTCTATCTGTCTGTCTGAGTTTGCATTCAGGCTTTTCTGTTAATTAGGACAAGAGGCTACTGTGAGCTTTGTTCTGCTTTGATACTTTGTCACTCAATATTTATGGAAATACACTCCCCCACACACTGATAATCAGTGCGCAAAAACAACTCTTCATCAGCGGACATGAACCAGCCTGTTTGTAACCACGGATGAAAAGCAGAGGTTGCGAGGGCAACAGATGGATAGAAACACGAGTGCACACACACACACACACACACACACACACAGACTCATGGGAGTGTTTGTTGTTGCATGGCCAACATTCCTGTGGGCACAGATCTGAAAGTGTGGCCCTGTCCATGCCTGGGTGAATCTGACTCCAGTTAGTCCACACACAGGGAGGAGACAGAGAGCTGAGCCCCAGCCAAAGTCTCTCCTCTGCCTCTTTCAGCTTCAGCCGCATTAATCCGGTTGGCCAAAAGCCTTGTGTTGTTGCAGACAGGAAGTAGGGGGAGTGAAGGACGAGTCAGTGCCCCGTTGAGACTGGTCTGGGGGACGGGGTCTGACTGACTGACTGCTGTGGCGCAATGGAAACCATCACAAGACCCTGCTGGAGATCCTGATGCTTTGAATTTGGGGGCTTCCTTTTGTTTTATTTTAGTCATCTCATACATTTTACAATAATTAAACACAGAGGGGAAATGTCTTCTAACTGTCTGGTCTTCTGGCTTAGCGCATAATTATGTATTTGTGCATTTTATGATTTATGATTTATATATAGGATTTAAAAGTGATAGTTTCCCCCAAAATTAAACTTTACTCACCATTTACTCACCCTCAAGTGGTCCCAAACCTTATGCTTTATTTTTCTTGTTCAACACAAAAAGTAGATCTTTTGAAGAAAGCTGAAAACCTGTAACCATTTGGCATCCATAGCAGAAAATACAAATATATTGGAAGTCAATGGTTACATGTTTTCAGCATTTTTCCAAATATCTTCTTTTGAGTTCAAAAGAAGAAAGAAACTCATAAAGGTTTGAAACAAGTAAAGGGTGACTAAATGATGACAATATTTTAATTTTGGCATGAAATGTCCTTTTAATCGTATGACACATGGAGTTGGTACCTATGCATGTAGAGCAGTCCAATTAATCACAATAACTCTTTCCATCCAAAGATGTGAAACAAATTCCATGAGAAAAACTCGAATAACACATAAAACATTTGCGAATAAAGCATTGTTTCAGTCCAATGAGTCAAAAAAAAAAAAAATCATGACTTTCTAAAAAACTGGTGCCAAATATTTATAAATACTTAACGGATAAAAGGTTTATCCTACTCAGTCGGCATTTCTATTAAGCAGTTTTTATGCAATATTCCAAAATGCACATACAATTAGGTGAATGGAAACACAGCTAATGAGGTTCTGTTTCTGTAAGGTGAATTATTAGACAGCTCATTAAAGCATGAATTACAAAAAGCTGAATTCACAGGCAATATAAGGCAGAAATGCATGTCTGAAATCAATGTTTAAGAATCATCCTGTCTACTAAGGAGCCTTAATTTGGTCTGCTGAAGGCAGCATATCATGTATCTCTCTCCCTGTCTATGATATCCTCTGAATATGATTCTCCTATCGGTAGAAGTAAATGAATTCAGTATAAATAAATATCTTGTGCTATCATTTCTACAAGGAAATATGCATTGTGGTCAATAAATATTCATTTGTTTATCTCCAAAGCTCACTTGAATTTGTTCTAGCTCAATGGACGTGACCTTATGATGCCTGCAAGCCTGCGTGAAACTGGTTCATATAGAAACCATCTGGTAATTAACAGACTGTCCAGACAGGTTTCTTTCCCCTCTATCGTTCCGTCTATTCATCCATATTTCTGTCTCCTTCAGGTAGGTTTATTTAAGAGGCAGGTCAGGGACTCCTCAGAGGAGCACTCACAGTTTTAAAGCACTTAAAGAACCACAGAGAACTGCGGACACACACTGAGAGTCATTAAAACCTGCGTCTTCTCGTTAATATTGCCCAGTTCGGCTCTATTAATGAGAACTCAATAGCGGCTGACCTTTATTAACACCATAATGAAATATCAATACTGTCTCCTCTGGTTATGCTCTGCAGAGAACAAGAGAAACAAATCAGTGTGTAATTAATCTCGCACACGTTTCATACAGTGCCCGCTGCAAGGGATGAGAACGTGACACCGAGAGAGATGAGCTTAAACACATTTCCAGTCCTGAAGAGAATGTAAAACGATTGCACCTCAGGACAACTGGCAGAATCGGGGCGACTGGAGAGCAGATCCCAGTTTCACCCATACAGACTCTCACACGCTTGAGTCAACTGTTATGAGGAGCATTTCACAGCCCAACGGGCTCTGACCTCACTTCTCCCCGACACCGCACTCGTCCCTGCGGACAGGAGAGGTGATAAGGGGAAGGAGACGAGCGCATGACGGAGGAGAGAGAACTTATGATTCTCCTCATCTCGCACATACAGGAAGCTTTGGATCACTTGGGAATGACTGGGACACACACACACACACACAGGCTTCACACCGATCGATTCCCTAATCAGGCGCGGCAGACTGGACACGTTCTAACCAAGACCTGACACAACTAGGAGAGCACACACACATATATAAATACACACACACACATACACGTGCACACACACACACACAGAGACCACATGGCCTCTGGCAGAGACAAGAGACAGGTAATGAAAAGCAACAGCCTGCACAATCTGCCTCGAACAGATTCACAGAGCTGCAGAAACAGACATGCAGGGCTTTTAACGCACATACAGTACACACACACACACACACACACACACACACACACACACACACACACACTCACACACCTGTACAGCTATCTTTATGGGGACTTCCCATAGATGTAATGATTTTTATACTGTACAGACTGTATATTCTGTATATCCCTACCCCTAAACCCAACCCTCACAGTAAACAATCTGCCTTTTCACATTTTCAAAATGCTTCATTCAGTGTGATTTACAGTACTTATGGGCATTTGGTCCCTACAAAGGGATGAATACAAATTACATACTTGTAACATACTTACACACACACATACTCACATACTTGTATGTGTCGTTTACGAGGCCTCTCCATAGGTGTAATGTATTTTATATTGTAAAACCTTACCCTACCCCTAAACCCAACTGTTATGAGAAACTGTGGCAACATTTGAATTTCAAAAGCCCCCGTTAATTATGATTTTTAAGTGTTTCGAATTACAATAACACAAGGCATGTCTTCATAAACCAACTTAACAAAGTAATAACACCTAGGTCATAAACATGTCATTATTCAATTTTGTGCTTTCATAAACCAGATAAACAACTACACACACATACACACATACTTATATATGTCGTTTATGAGGACTCTCCATAGGCATAATGTATTTTATATTGTAAAACCATATCCTACCCCTAATCCCAACCCCAACCCAATCACAGTATACTGTGGCAACATTTCAATGCCCAAATGACCCTGTTAAGTATGATTTTAAATTGTTTTGAATTACAAGGACACAAGGCATGTCCTCATAAACCAACTTAATACAAACACACACATGGGCAAAAGATGCCTCAGTGCCACTGCACAAGTTTGGACAAGCACTTTGATTTTGTGTGATTTCAATCCGTGACCAAGCACTGTCATACATCAATCTGACAAATGAAATGAACATTCATGCTACGTTTAGTTGAAAAGCACCATGGGATATAAAATTCTGTCACCATTTACATGTTTTTATGAATTCCTAAAAATACTTTCTGTCGTATGAAATGCTAATAACTGATTGTCCAAGCAAGCTTTTTTTTGAGGTTGACCAATGCTTATTTTTTAAGACAAAGGCAATATCTTGGAGATCAGAGTGGCTGATTGTTGATGTCATGTAAACTAATGAAGACAGATAGCGAGAGCTCCTGTGCATCTGGGCTAGCATTCTCTGCACAGTCAAAATAAAAGCACTGTTTATGAGACCTGACAGACAGAAAGAGAAATGCCAGTGCCAATAAAATAAAAACGGGCAATTAAAGACAGTCGACACCGGTTGACCACTGATCTTTTCCGCTCAGATTTTACTGTGTTCTTCACACAAAGCTATCACATGCTGTAAGATTTAGAAAAAGAGAATGGTATTTTTAAAAAATACAAATAATACATGTCATTAAATAAATAATGAATAAATAAATTAATTAATAAACAAAATAGTTTGGCATTCAACAGTATGATGAATTATTATTATTATTATTATTATTATTATTATTAATAATAATAATAATAATAATAATAATAATAATAATAATTACATTTATTATTATTATTATTATTATTATTATTGTTGTTGTTGTTGTTGTTATTTAATGTCTGTATGAAAATAGTATTTAGGGAATATTATAATAACTTAATTATTAACAATGATAATAATAATATTATAATAATATCATATAATAATTTGATAATAATTTTTAAAACAACAACAACAACAACAACAACAACAACAGCAACAACAACAATAATAATAATAATAATAATAATAATAATAACAACAGGTTTAACAACAATAACAACAACAACAACAACAACATAATAATAATAATAATAATAATAATAATAATAATAATAATAATAATAATAATAATAATAA
>CAIGQV010017532.1:14526232-14574112 GCA_903798115.1 Danio jaintianensis
ATCATGTTGGTTTCCACAGTCCAAAGACATGCGCTATAGGTGAATTGGGTAAGCTAAATTGTCTGTAGTGTATGAGTGTGAATGGGAGTGTATGGGTTTCCCAGTGATGGGTTGCAGCTGGAAGGGCATCCGCTGCATAAAACATATGCTAGATAAGTTGGCGGTTCGTTCCTCTGTGGTGACCCCAGATTAATAAAGGGACTAAGCCAAAAAGAAAATGAATGAATGAATGAATAAACATGATGGATACAATCAAAGAAGTATGCAAAAACACAAAATGTTTTTCTGTACCATTTAACCTGTATTTGAAATTACTGAACTGCATTGTGAATTTTTTAAGGGCTGAATGGAATTTAACAGAAAAGGTACTGGCAATTTTCTACATGGACATCTTTTTTTCAGAATTTTTTTTCTTTCAGTGTGTGTGAAGTGAAATTCAGCCTTGATCTTTGCAGTATTTTTGCCACTGGAGCTGCTGCAGCAGGATGTTGTGCTGCTCTGATGGGGTGTTCTGGGTGGGCAGATCGCTGCACTTCAACTTGAAAAGGTCACAGACAGCTCAAAGGACAGGCTGATTATTAAGTTGATTCTAAAAGCACTGTTTGTTATAGTGCAAGAGTGTCTCTTCAGAATGTTGCTCACTGGAGACTAGGGATCATCTATACCAAGCATGCTCATACACACCATAGCTTACAACTAATTACATTAGAACGCTGACGAGACACAAAGGGAGGACAAGACATTCTTCATGGTACAAATACTCTGAAAGGTGTTTGTAAGAATGTGCTAACATTCCCAAATTTAAAGGGGTAGTTCACCAAATAATTACAATGTCATTATTATTTACCTATTGTTGTTGCAATACCATATGCCATTCTTTATGGCTTAAATCACAATAGGCAAGAATCTGGCAAATATGCCAGATATGATATGCATTGCAAAACAGGGGTTACGGTACAATATATTGCAATACTGTAAGCAATACAGTATAGCCTACTGCAATATATATTTACTTGTTTTATTATTATTATTAATATTATACATTTATTTTTTTTTCAGAAAGAGGACTGTTTATAATAGGGATGCACCGAAATGAAAAAATCGAAAATTCTAGATACACTTTGTGGAAGTCCGATACCATGTGCGTTATTTGAGTGGTCTTTGCTTTTCCAGTGGGCATGTGTAATTCATGCATAGATAAGAAGCTACATGTACATAAGTGGAATATCCACACAGCAAAGCACTGAGCTATTTTGAACTTAGAAGCTAAGTGGTGTTGACAACAAGCCATTTAAATGAATGGGTTTCATAGCGCACAGCTTTCTGCATCCAATTAAATGTAAAAGCTGCTTTAAATCTCGCAGTCACTACAGCTTAAGGAAGAACGAAACCAGTGTGCAGAACACTGTTGGGCATTATGGCGCAGCATCACTTTTTTTGGGCTCAAATTTTAGGCCATTTGTCTCTTTTATCCTTTTGGCAGCGAAAACTCGGTCCATCCGTAGTTTATAGTGAATAAATGCATAATGAACAATGAATGAAGTATAAAAATCACTTGAAACGTTTGTTTTCACCAAAGGGATCTACATTTAATATATATAAGCTGGTTTAATTCATTCAGCTTGCTGCTAACTACTGAGAGTTGACTAATGGGTTTGCTAATGCTTAATATGTAGCCTTGCACTTCTCTGTCACAGTACATGTTCTGAGATAAGACAACTGCTATCCAGCATCAGGGTTTAAACCAAACAATATTGATATTTTTGAGAATCAATCGGACATCCATATACAGGTATGTATATAATGATGACATCTGAAAACACCAATAGGACAACCCTCATCGGCTGGAATGAGAATGTACACTCTGTGCCTGCTTGAGAAGATGTATCTTTCCATAATTGCAGTAGGCAGTATCTGCACTCTAATTCCACAAAAGGAAACCAGAACTAGTGCTACACACATATAATCCAAACCAAATATGTAATCAAAACAGCAGTTATGTATCAGTTTCACAATACTTCTTGCTCAACACAGCAACACAGAGGGATTTGTTCATGCAAATACGTCTGATAATCTGATAATTCATATTGTTTGCAAATATTTATGGAATGACAGCTGGCTTCTATCTGTTCCGTTTTGTCACTTCAGTTTTTGTCCTCATGCTCTGATTTGTATCTGAACAGCCAATCAGAATGCTCTCTTTCATAGAAGTGAGCCTGACATGAGGTGAAGTGTAAGAGACACCAAACAATCTATCCAGACAGACTCACTGATGGCCTAACACTGCCCAGTGGGCAACCATCAACTTGGTGTGTCCCGATCTTTACATGGGTGAGCATAAGCAGGACATTTTCTTTTTCATTTTCTAAAATCTATGTGTATCGGAAGTTGCAACAGACTTTTATTACAGTATAATGACGTATTTTCAAATTAAATTAAATATCGAGTAGGGCTGGGGTTTAATTTTTTTTAGCTCTTTCACCTGATGCAAACTGATGATTGGATGTGCGTGGTTAAGCATATTTCACCCAATCCATCAAACTGATATAATCAGAGAAGGACAGCAGTTCCAGAGAGGAAGCAGTTAGATGGCCAGATTTTGCAGTCAGATGGTTGATCTTTTTTAGTGTATTAACATTAATGATAATATATCAATAATTACATTTTGATTTCATGTAGACTTTAAGAATCTTTCTTCTGTGGTTTGAAAAGAAAGTAGGATATATGCCATAGAAACAACATCAGGGTGAGTAAACGATGACTTCCATTACCACAAGAGAACACCAAATGCATCACAACCACAAATCAACAGTTCTTAGAAATAAAAACACAACCACAGCTGATTCTTGGAAGCCTGCTTGCTTTTAAGAGTCCGTCAAAACCAAAGACGTGACTAACCTCTCTGTCTATGCCCGCGGCGATGGTGCTGATCTCTCCGGTGGCTCCGTTAATTGTAAACATGTTGGGAATGGGGATGTGAGGCATCTGGCTCAGGATGCGATAGTGCACCAGTCCATTCGCCGTGGTGTTGTCGTCAGCGTCAAAGGCCGTTACCTGCATTACAGAAGTGCCTGCAGAGGAAGAGAGGTAAACAAGCGTGAATCAAAACACTAATGCATGCATAATCGCTTTGTTTCTGTCACAAAGCAGCTGCGCTTGTTTGTCCGAGTCGCTAGGAACAAACACGCACAAGCGGTGGCCATTTGATCCGTGATTCAGACTGCATGTGTCAGAGCGATGTCCAAACGTCACATCTGATCCTGGGCTCTTTCTCACCTACGCTGTCTCATCTTCTTCAGCCCTGATTCTGCTCTCCATACAAAATCTGCTCAGTAATGAGGCCTTTTCCGCCTCGTCTCTGTCATTATGTCCCAGCGCCTCTACAGCTGGGTATTGTTAAAGTCCAAATTAATTTATTGATATAAATGGATGGTAAAGTTTATTATTTGATATTATTCATTCATTTATTCATTTTCTTTTTGGCTTAGTCCCTTTATTAATCTGGGGTCGCCACAGCAGGATGAACCGCCAACTTATCCAGCATATGTTTTATGCAGCGGATGCCCTTCCAGCTGCAACCCATCACTGGGAAACATTCATACACACTCATTCACACACATACACTACGGACAATTTTAGCTTACCCAATTCACCTATACCGCATGTCTTTGGACTTGTGGGGGAAACCGGAGCACCCGGAGGAAACCCACGCGAACACAGGGAGAACATGCAAACTCCACACAGAAATGCCAACCGACCCAGCCGAGGCTCGAACCAGCTGCCTTCTTGCTGTGAGGCGAACGTGCTACCCACTGCGCCACCGCGTCGCCCTATTTGATATTATTTTAAAATAATGTATCATTGTTTGAAGGGAAAAGACTCATCATGAGTCAACAAAAATATAAAACAGCTCATATATAATAAATCAATTATTTAGTTCTTTACAATTATTGTATTATTATTTATTCTTTATTATTAATATTATTATTATTATTATTATCATCATCATCATTATTATTAAATGCTTTTAATTATTTATTAACACAACAATTTTATGTATGTATTTAAACATACTTTTTATGTCTGGACAGTGATTTTATATTAAATTCACACATAATCATTGCTAGAAAATAAATAATTGAAGTGAATATATTATTATTATTATTATTATTATTATTATGCCAATAATTTGTTATTGTTCAAGTTTTAAACATGCTGTTGTATATTGTGATATTTGTTTTCATAATTATTGACTTTTTAATTTAGTTGATACATGCTTAAATTTGTACATTATTAAGGGATTAATGTCCGTTGTAATATTATCTGCCTCTTTCTGGTTTGTTTGTTATGGTTTACGTGTGTGTGTCCATTTTGTTGTTTGTTCACTGTTGTTCTTTTTTTAATGTTTACTAATCTGGCTTTGTTCTTTATTCTGGGAACCATTATTCTTTAATACTTTAATTTAATTCCCATGAACCAAAATGATCTGCAGTATTATTAAAAGTAAAACAATTTAAAATGAAAAATGATATGGAAAAAACTTTCCTTTATTTCAAAGCTATGACCAAAACAATGGCGGACTTCAAAAGTTCCTTCTCTTGTCTGCATTTGCGTGCTTTAACTGGCATGCTTAAAAACAGCAGTTTGATCCTAAACGCTTGTGAGTGTGAAATGTGTGTTGCGTGAGTGTGATGCGGGTGGGGGTCCGAATGGCCTTTAGTCCCCAAAACATGTTTATCGATTTCTGAGAGCTTGTCTCACACCGTCTCAAAATGTGAGCGAGCAATTAGAGGCTTCCAAATAGAGAAACGCAGGATAAAGCTCCTTGCAACGTGGGCAAAATGTCACCCTGTCATTCTGCGTTAATGTCACTCCGTGGCTCCAGTGTCCCAGTCGCTTCTGTCATTTAATATTAATGGCCAGCGCGACCCAGAAAGCGGGTCCGAAGAGGGCGGCCACATGTTTAGCCACAGCTTTCTCTGTAATTGTGCGAAGATAGTGCCATCATTTCGTGACAACGCACCTACGAGGGGATAATTGTGGCTGAGAGTTCTATTTCAAAGTTCATTAAGTTTCAGAGCAGAATCTGTCAGTGCGCCCCATGAGGAAGAGGAAAAGGAAGGAATGAGCGAAGGGAGAAGAAAAACAATTAAGGCCTCTTCTGATAGGGCTACATCAATTTTTGAACAAGCGGAGAGTGTGCGGACGGATGACGAAGACAAAAAGAGTTGCATGTCAACTCTGTCGCCTTCAATTTTCAACGAGTGTCATTCTGTAACGGGATTAAATGCTCTTTATGTGTAAAAGTGAGAGAGATGACCGTGCAGGAAACGGTTAACCCCTGGGCCTTTTCAATTGCTTTTTAATTTGAAAACTAATTCAATGCTGTAATTGCTTTTCGACTTAAACCACTGAAGCTCAAAATTCCTCCTTTCATTAGACGCGTGCTGGTCGGGAGACTCTCTCTTTCACAGGTGTATAAGAAATTGGGGAGTCATTAGTTTTAACAAGTTTAACATAACCAGTCTGAGAATGGAAACCGACCCTTGCAGTGCCGGAACGGTTAAAAGCGAAATATACCATCTGTCTGATGTGAAAATAAGTACAGTAGTAATGCGCCAAAGCCATCTCGCCACCACTTTGTTCCAATTTTAAATGGCATAATGCAAGATCACAATGTGCTAACACTGAATATTCAACAACAAATTAAAAGTTCTCTTTGGTTGAGGCATATTATTATGTCACAATATACATGTAATTACAATAAAATATAAATATAAGGTATCACTTTATTTTGATGGTCCCTTTAACGCATTTTGTTGAATTTAAGTAACAATGTATCTACATGCCAACTAATTCTCATTAGATTATAAGTAGACTGTTAGGTTAGGGTTAGCGTAAGTTGACATGTACTTGCAAAGTTTCTTATAGTCAGTTAAGTGTCTGTTGAAGGAGCAGTATCAGCAGATATTAAGCAGACAGTCTACTAATGCTCAAATTAGAAGTAATTGGCATGTAGTTGCAATGCAACTTTTAGTCAACAGAATGTGGAATACGGACCATCAAAATAAAGTGTTACCAAATGTAATAATAATAATAATAATAATAATAATAATGGGGCGGCGTGGTGGCGCAGTGGGTAGCGATGTCACCTCACAGCAAGAAGGTCGCTGGTTCGAGCCTCGGCTGGGTCAGTTGGCATTTCTGTGTGGAGTTTGCATGTTCTCCCCGTGTTCGCGTGGGTTTCCTCCGGGTGCTCCGGTTTCCCCCACAAGTCCAAAGACATGCGGTATAGGTGAATTGGGTAAGCTAAAATTGTCCGTAGTGTATGTGTGTGTATAAATGTTTCCCAATGATGGGTTGCAGCTGGAAGGGCATCCGCTGCGTAAAACGTATGCTGGATAGGTTGGCGGTTCATCCCGCTGTGGTGACCCCAGATTAATAAAGGGACTAAGCCGAAAAGAAAATGAATGAATGAATAATGGGGCGGCGTGGTGGCGCAGTGGGTAGCGATGTCACCTCACAGCAAGAAGGTCGCTGGTTCGAGCCTCGGCTGGGTCAGTTGGCATTTCTGTGTGGAGTTTGCATGTTCTCCCTGTGTTCGCGTGGGTTTCCTCCGGGTGCTCCGGTTTCCCACCACATGTGGTATAGGTGAATTTTTAAGCTAAAATTGTCAGTAGTGTATGAGTGTGAATGGGAGTGTATGGGTGTTTGCCAGTGATGGGTTGCAGCTGGAAGGGCATCTGCTGCGTAAAACATATGCTGGATAAGTTGGTGGTTCATTCTGCTGTGGCGACCCCTGATTAATAAAGGGTCTAAGCCGAAAAAAAAATTAACGAATGAACGAATGATAATAATAATAATAATAATAAAATACAAGTATAAAACCAAAATTTGTAAATTAATTTCTTAAAATAATAATCATTAAAATATGAATCATATTTACTATCTGTAAAAATATGTGCAGTATTAACGTGAAAAATGCATCTTGCTGCCACTTTGTCACAATTTTATATTGCTTAGGGTATGCTAGATCACAACATGCTAACACTGAAAATAATAATAAAAAAAGCTCTCTATTCTTGGCAATTTATTATGTCACAATATACAGTGGGGGAAGTATTAAACACATCACCATTTTTCTCAGAAAACATATTTCTAAAGGTGCTGTTGACATGAAATTTTGTTGGTAACAACCAAAGAAATCCATATATGCAAAGAAAACAAAACCAATTAGTTTACAAATTAAGTTATGCGTAATAAAATGAAATGACACAGGCAAAAAGTATTGAACACATGAAGAAAGGGAGAAAGGCAATGAAAGCCCAGAGAGCAGCTGAAATCTCTCAGTAGTTCTTCAGCAACCCTCTGCCCTTCCGCATTGTAAATAAATATTAGCTGCTTCAGTCCAACATCTGCATTACCAGGATGATGAAGATGAAACCACACTGTTAAAAATTATCCCGTTAAAAAACAGTAAGTAACTGGCAGCATGGTTGCCAGCAAGTTACTGTTAAATTAACAGCATCGAGCTGTTGCTCTGTAAATTAACAGTAAAATGCTGGCAGCTGCAGTATTTTACAGTATGTTGCTGTAAAAATACATGGACTACATTGATATACACAATACTCAAGTGAACTCATTTTGTTCACTGAAAGCGACTGCCTCAAATTGGCCAACTGCTGTGTGAGTTTATGAAGTTATGTGTTATTTATGCTTATAAGCATATTTATAATGATAGCCTATTTTAGTTCATTCGAAAAGTTCTGTTTAACCCGAATATCTTAAATTTCACAGCAGCACACATACATGTAAAGCTGGAATTAACACAGAGAGATTCTTACTGCATCAGCAACTAAACAGCTACTGTCTTTAAATAAAGAAACATGCAGCATAACATCAGTGTTCCCCAGCAGGAGGGGAACTACAATGCTATGTGGAAACTTCCACTATGGGGATTTCGTCAGAAAGCCAATCATTCTGAAGAGTAATTAAACGGGCCAATGAAATGCCAATGAGTTGGCGGTGTCAGCGTGCACAGCTGGCAGCAATCATAATCAGCTTGTGAATAAGAATGCCCGCTGTGCCACACAACCACACCTTTTCGCTTTCAGAAGCCTCATGTGCAGTCTGAAAGAGACGTTTTGCTGTCATCCTCCGACTTTGTTCGAGAGAGAGAGAGTGAGAGAAAGCTGCCGTCTTCTGAGAGGCTGATTTCTCCCGGTTCCAGCGCGAGCAACAACGCGAGCAGCGGTGGTCGAGCTGGGTTTCTCCTGTCCCTGGGCGTTTTGCTGGACCGGTACTTCAAGAGCGGTGTGTATAAATTTAAGCAAATTTCCTAAAAGAGCAACACGGTCGGGCAGCGTGTCTTTTTAAAGACGTCGCTCCGACCGTGCGTTTCTGGATGCGGTGGTTTCCTGTCCACGGATGATGGGCACGAGCACTGTATTGCATGTCTGGGGGACCAGCATGTTAATGCGGTGCTCACGGGCAGCGCATGCCATCACTGCGATGGCATGTCTGTTGCGCAGCTAAGATCGCGGTTCGCTCTTGCAAAAGGGCGAACCACCCCTGTTGTCCCCAGCAAGTAGCGGTTGGCACTCGGGCAGATCTGAGGGTCACAGTGGGGGTCAATCCGCCGCCCTCGGGCTTGCGGACCTCCCATTCCTCAGCGCGCTCCATCCAAGCTTCGAGTGAGAGAAGCGCACCATCCTTCGGGAGGGTCGCCCTCTCACTCGATGACACCGAGGACCAGATGTCCATCGCTGCATCGGAGGGTGGGCTGTCATTTTCCGATGACAATTCGGACCCGCTTCCTCCCTCAGGGGTGGTTAGCGAGGCTCCGGATATGGCATCTGATATGATGGCCGTGCTAACCCGGGCTGCTTCGGCGACGAGGCTGGAGATGGCTTGTCCCCCAGCTTCGCCGCCGGACCGATTAGACAGGTGTTACGTGGAGGATAAGAAGGGGAAACCCTCTAAGCCTCCCGTCCCCTTCTTCCCTGAGGTGCACAGTAAGTTCACGCAGCGCTGAGGGCACCTTTTTCTGCCCGGTCTGCGTGCGCTCCGCCCTCACCTTCCTCGATGACGGAGCAGCCAGGGGGTATGAGGCAAAACCCCAGGTCGAGTGTGCTAGCGCGGTCAATCTTGCCCGCGTGGTGCCCCTTCCTGGCGTGGTTAGCCTCGGCTCCCGTCCAAAGCGTGTAGGTTGTCTGTGTCCCTCAGGGCCAGAGCCTACACTGCTGCGGGCCAGGCTGCTTCCGTTTTGCTTGCTATGGCTAGTGCAAGCGCTGGCCCAGCGGCACAAGGAAGGTTCCGACCCAGGCTTAATGCACTACGCACTGCAACCGACTTTGCTCTAAAAACACCAGGTCGGCTGCGAGTGCCCTGGGAAGGACGATGACCACACTAGTGGTCCAGGAACGCCACCTCTGGCTAAACCTGGCAGATATGTGTGTCGTTGACAAAGTTCGCTTTCTTAACACACCCATATACCAGGCTGGCCTGTTCGGCGACACCGGGGTGAGTTCACCCAGGAATTCACTTCGGTGAAAGAGTAGTCAAGTGCGATTGGCGGGCTCAAAAACCGCTCTCCCCGTCGATTCGTGCACTTTGGCTGCTTCTCGCCGAGGGTGCTCGTCTGTGGCTCCAAAATCTGCTTCGTCGCCCTGTCCGTTCAACTGGTTAAGCGGCAGCGTTGAGCACCTCACAGACTGCCTCAGGGCGCCGCTAAGTCCAGTACGGACCGCGAAGCGTCCCTGAGACGGGCCACTCGGAGAAAAGGATGTTTGCTCTTTCCCTGGCGGAGGGCCAGGGACACCCATATCATTAACAAAAAGGCCGTATGGCTACTAAATTTTTTAAGAGCAATTTTTTTCTCTCTCCGGGTGTGATAGCCCGAACACTGCCAGTATGGGACGCTATGCCTTCCAGCTCGCAGGATCGGTGCTCTTCGCCACAGGCTCTGTGAGTGCCAGAGGACGGGCTCCTTTCTCTCGCACTCATAGCCGCCCTGCGGGCTCTTGGGACGAAGTTAAGATTAAACCTCTTTACTTCCGCTCTTCCTTGGGACGCATGCCTCCCGGTGTGAGCTCTCCCATCCCGTGCTGCCCCAGCGCTGGTGCGTCAGTGATTGCACCGATGATGTCACTCGCGTGGGCTCTGCCAGCCTGGTTAGTGCTGCCCAGCCCGTCGCGATGGCTCATTCGGACAATCAGACTCGGCTATGCGATTCAGTTCGCTAAACGGTCCCCCAAGTTCACGGGCGTGTATTACACCAGGTGTCAGCCCTGTGTCCGCCCCTCTCTTGTGCGAGGAGATTGCTGTCCTCCTGGCGAAGGATGCAATCAAGCCGGTCCCTCCAGCCGAGATGAGGTATGGGCTTTTCAGTCTGTACTTCATCGTACCCTAAAAGAGCAGTGGGTTATGACCAATCCTAGTTCTGCGCATTTTGACCCGCTGCCTTACAAGCAGCCGCTCAGAATGCTCATGCAGAAGCACATCCCCCGGTGCGTCCGTCCTCAGGATTGGTCTGCAGCGATAGACCTGAAGGACACGTACATTCATTTCTCCATTTTCCCACGCCACCGGCTGCGGTTTGCGTGCGAGGGTCAAGCATGATAGTACAAAGTCCTCCCTTTCTGGCTCTCCCTGTCTCCGCGGGTTTTCACGAAGCTCGCGGAGGATGCCCTAATGCCCCTTCGGCTCGCGGGCATCTGCATACTCCATTATCTCAATGACTGGCTTTTTAGCTCACTCGCGGGATCAATTGATTATGTACAGGGACTGGGTGCTCCGGCACCTCGACCTGTTGGGGTTTCGGGTCAACCGAGAAAGGAGTAGGCTCGCCCCTGTACAGAGCATCTTTTTTCTCGGGTTGGAGCTGGACTTGATCACCATGACGGCGTGCCTCCCTCGAGAGCGCGCTGGGCTGATGCTGACCTGTCTGAGAGAGTTTGACAGGAAAACTGTGGTCCCACTGATATCATTTCAGAGGCTCCTGGGGCATATGGCATCCGTGGCCGCTTCACGCCGCTCGGGCTGTTCCATATGAGACCGCTTCAGCATTGGCTTCCCGATCAGGTCCCTAGACGCGCATGGCACGCGGGCACGCACCGGGTGACTGTCACTCCGCTGTGTCGCCGTGCCCTCAGCCTCTGGATGGACCCTGCGTTTCTACAGGGCTGTGTGCCTCTAGAACAAGTGTCCAGGCATGTCGTCGTTTCGACGGATGCTTCCAGTACGCGCTGGGGGGCCGTGTGTTGCGGGCATGCAGCTGCGGGTCCGTGGAAGGAACCCGGTTGCATTGGCATATTAATTGCCTGGAGCTGTTGGCAGTGTATCTCGCGCTGCACTGTTTTTATCGGTGCTAGAGGGGAAACACGTGCTGGTCAGGACGGACAGCACGGCGACGATGGCGTATATCAACCGCACAGGGGGTATCCGCTCTCGCCGCATGTCTCAGCTCGCTCGCCGTCTGCTCCTCCGGAGTCATTCGCGGCGGAATCGTTGCGTGCCATTTTTTCCCCCGGCGAACTCAACCGTGCAGACGATGCGCTCTCACGGCAGTTCACGCCCGGGAAAACTGAGACTCCACCCCCGGCTGTCCAGCTGTTATAGGTGCGCTCTGCGCGCTGGCTAACACAGCTGGCCCCTGGGCGTGCGTAAATACGCATTTCTCTCCAGTGAGCCTACTCGCAGATACTGTGTTACGTCAGGGAGGACGAGGACCAGATCTGTTATTGCGCCTCTGGCTCAATCTTATCTGTATTTCAGCTCTCTCCTCGTGACGGCCCCTCCCTGGCATATCCCTTTGAAGAAGCTCCTTCTGGCACCCGCGCCCAGATCTCTGGAATCACGTGTAAGGTCCATAGATGGAGCGTGGAGGACTTAGGTGACTTAACGGTTCGGTGGTTAACACCGTCACTCAGGCTAGAGCACCCTCTACGAGGCATGCCTACGCCCTGAAGTGGAGTCTATTCGCTGTGTGGTGTACTTCTCTCCGAGAAGGACCCCGGACATGCCAGATCAGTGTGATGCTTTCCTCCTTCGGCTGGCTGAGCTAAGGCTGTCCCCTTCGCACTGAGGGGTTGGCTTTACGATCATCCCCGCTCTGAGGACGCGGGGATGGCGGCGCGCTGGGAAAGCATCGCCTTATCATCCAGTTCCCAGAGGCGCGAGACGCTGGTTAATTAAATCAATCCTCTCATACCCACTTGGAGATCTCTCTTAGGAGAGGTCTGCTCGATCCACTCGACTCAGTATCTTTAAGTTTTCTGTCCAGGTAGACAGCTCTGCTGGTCGCGTTGGCATCGGTCAAGAGGGTCGGGTATCTGGAGGCATTTTCGGTCAGTGAAGTGTGCCAGCAATTCGGGCCGGCCCACTCTCACGTTTTCCTGAGACCCCGGCCCACCTAGGTGCCCGAGGTTCCTACAGCGCTTCTTTAGACTATGTAGTGAACCTGCAAGCGCTGCCCACGGAGGAGGCAGACCCAGCCCCTTTCTTTGCTGTGTCCTGTTCGCGCTCGGTGCTTGTGACCGCATTAGAGCTTACGACTCTAAGCAGCTCTTTTCTGTTATGATCGGCAGACGGGAAGTGCCGTTCCATTCTGAGGTTGGCCCACTGGATAGTGGATGCCATCTCCCTCGCTTTTCTATGCCAGGGTGAGCCGTGTACCCCGGGAGTGAGAGCGCGCTCGACTAAGAGTATCGCCTTCTCTTGAGCGTAAGCACGCGGCGCCTCTCTAACAGACATCTGTAGAGCTGCGAGCTGGGCGACACCTAATACATTCGTAAAAATTCTATAATCTTTGAGTGGGCTGATTTTCCTCACGTGTGCTGGATACGCCAGTGAATGAGGAAATTCAGTATGGTGTTGAAACACGCTTGCTGCGCCTTTCTCTCTAACACAGAGATTCGTGCGCTTATTCACTCTGTTCAGTTGAGTTCCCCATTTGGCGAACCCTACAGAGTTCCTCCGAGGCCCCCAGCATCTGACTCAGCGGAGGAGTCAGGTGCCTGGCCCATTACATAGTTGGTATGCCCACTTGGTCAGCCCGCGTTCTGGGTATAGGTGCCTGCTATGCGCGATCCCCACTGGCGATCCCCTATGCTTCACTCAGCCACGGTGTAGTTCCTCCTCTTAGGCGGGCCCGTGTCTTCCCTCCCCGCTAACCATCCTTCATATGTGTTCTCCCCCTTTTCAGGGTTAGTCCATATGTCTTCCTGCCACCAGGTCTCCCCATTGGGCAGCAGGTGGCCTCCGCAGCGTCCTCCCTGTCGGGACTGCACGCTTCCCAACGTACTGTCGTAATTTAAAATTCCTAGTATCTTAACTAGGTGTATTTTTTACGACTCCCCCAAAAATATTAATTAGCCTTTAAATGCTTCACAGGTAAGTAAGGTAAGTTAGGGCCAGGGGACACGTTGGTGGGCTGCGTCTCTAGTGATGATGGTGCGCTCACGCCGGAGCCTGGCAAACCTCTCACCAGCGACGTGGTAAGGTTCAATCACTGTGGCGTTTTCCATAGATTTCCCCATAGTGGAAGTTTCCACATAGCATTGTAGTTCCCCTCCCGCTGGGGAACGTAATGGTTACTAAAGTAACCCTCGTTCCCCGAGGGGGGAACGGAAATGCTATGTTCCTTCGCCACAGGGATTGCGCCTTAGCTGACAGCTGTAGTTCGGCTTCTTCAGCTAGAAAAGGTGTGGTTGTGTGGCACAGCGGGCATTCTTATTCACAAGCTGATTATGATTGCTGCCAGCTGTGCACGCTGACACCGCCAACTCATTGGCATTTCATTGGCCCGTTTAATTACTCCTCAGAATGATTGGCTTTCTGACGAAATCCATATAGTGGAAGTTTCCACATAGCATTTCCGTTCCCCCCCTCGGGGAACGAGGGTTACTTTAGTAACCGTTACGTTGCATTGTTCATCTTTGACTCAAACACTGGCTCTACTCTCCTCCACAAGGGTGACACACAGAAGAAATTAGCTTTAGGTTTTACAGCAAAATACAGTTTTTTACTTGATTTTACGGTAAAATACTGGCAGCTGGGTTGCCAGCAATTTACTGTTTTTTTTACAGTCTACTTTCGTAGTTTAAATTAACATTATATTACTGTTAAAATACATTTTTATGCCATGTTTTTACGTCTCACACCTTTAACCCTTTAAACCCCAGAGCAAATACCTCAGTTTTAATTGAACACTTCCAAGTGTCCACACTACTGAGTGTTCAAGAAACATGGAGCAAAGCTGAAGTAAATGAATTAATTAAATGACTAATTAAATGATAATTGAGGATTAGCGATGAACAAATGAAGAAATACTGAAGATAAAAAACAAGAACAGAACATACAAAAAACTACAACTTCAGTCACAGCTTTGTAATGAAATAACCTGAAGTGCAACAAATGATTAAATCATTAAAATGATCAGCAGATGATTAAACAGCTCCACAAACAGCATCACCAGCTACACTTATTACTAAAACGTTTATTTTTGTATAACATCTACTAAAGTTCTTCTTGAGATAAAGGTTAACATTTTAAGTGACCATCATGGAGAATAGAGTTTGCTTAAGTTGGGCTCTTAACCCTGATATTATAACATTCATTTATTATGACTGCTGCAATTTTTAAGAACTTTGTGTAAAAAGCTCTTTTGATGCAGCAAGCAACTCAAAAAAACGAAATAAGATCTCGTGAAGTTAATATTGTTTTTAATGAGGCACCTGTTCTAATATAAAATACAGTATAATATAATTCATTGCTCTTATCCAATGCTTAATCTATCGTTAAACGTAACATAACATGCTTGTAAGTGGCATTGAATTCTGGAAGTTTTTAAGAATATCTTGGACAAAAACACTTTGCTCTATGGTGTAAGTTGCACTCAAAGAGACATCAAGAATCAGCCTATGAACCTCAACAATGGTGACAAGTAATAAAATTAACAGTTTAACTCACAGACATCACAAACTGGCTATTAACAGGGTACTGAAAGTCTAAACATAAACAACAGCAGAATCAAACGCAAATAAAGAAAACTGCAAGACCATTATATTACATAATTTATTCATGCCGCAATGCATGCTGGGATTTTTGTACTGTGCCACACCCAGCATGCGTTGCGGCATGAAACATTTTAATTGTTACCATTGTTGAGGTACAAGGTCTGATTCATGAGGTCTGAGTGTGTCTTTGTTATAGCTGAACTGTTTTTGTTATTTCTTAACTCTGTAAAAGTATTAGGTATCTTTCCTGTTTCCACTTCTCATTAATAAAATAATATCTGCAACTAAGCATAAAAACTATTGCATGAGGCCAGTCATTCAGACCTTTAAAAAAAACATTTATCAGAACAAAACTAGATTTATCTACCTATTGACTTTCCAGCTTTATTGCTATAATATAAGTGTTTCATAAACTCTGTGTTACAGCAGCTGGAGAGTCTAAATTAATGAATTCAAGGGGGAAGAGCCCAATTAAACCAGCCCCTCACTCCATTATGGTGACACAAAAAAAAACACCTACATTTCTGTTGATTTTCAATAAGAATGGTATGGAAGTCAAAGCAGTCAGTAATAAGTGCATCTGCTGTTGTTTAATGATCCTCTGCTGAGACTTAAAGTGTTTTATTTTGGTTGATGTTATTTAATGCTGTAACTGAAGTCACTAGCTACGTTTCCATCCACCTATTTTTATGCGCATTTTGGATATGCGCATAAAAAATCGGTTGATGGAAACGCTAAGATGCGCATAAATTTAAAAAATGCGCATAACTGAGTAGGATAAACTTTTTATTCGATAAGAAAAGATGCGCATAAACTGCTATGGAAACACTTTTACCGAACAAATTCCAGTGTGCGCATTAAAAAAAGGTCATGTGATTTGGTTATAAGAGATCATGTGGTGATAAAAATGTTTGTAAATGGACAAACCAGCAAACTGACCACATTGTAAAACATCTGAAATGTTGTTTTGGTCATTCTAAAATGCCTTAACCATTTCTGTATTAGTGTTATTATATTATTAATGACCTCCAGAATTGTTAAGAGCGTCTGTGCTCCGCGTTTCACGCCTTCAAACACCACCACGCAGCTTCTCCTACCTCAGCAAATTCCGTTTTTACTGTTGATATTTGGCGCCAATTAAACAGGAAGTGACGATTTTGTTCTCTTTGACTCGTTGGATGAAAACGCTGCTTTATTCGCACATCTTTTATTCGATATTCCAGTTTTACGTAAGTTAATTCGCATTTTTGGATGGAAACATAGCTACTGTTTGTGTTTATTGTTTCTCTTTCCTTCAGTGATTGTGATTATTAGGTGTTCATCAGTGTCTGAATTCACTCATTTGTGTTCATTAACTCTGTCAAGTGAACTATATTAGTGAACTAGTGTACATAATAGTGAACAAGGGCACAAAGTGTGATTTCAAACAAAGACTTCAAATGTCGACTCTGAGCTCTGTTAATTCACAGTTTACTGCTGTTGGTTACTTTCTCGAAAACAAAAATATTACCCAGAATGCACTGTTTTTAACAGAATATTACTGTTTTAGTAAAAAACTGTATTTTACTGTAGAATCTGACCGTTTTTTAACAGCAATTATTTACAGTGCGGGTGGACATTTCAGCAAGACAATGACCCAAAACACAGCCAAGGGAACACTCAAATGATTTCAGAGAAAGAAAATCAAGCTGTAGAATAGCCCAGCCAATCACCTGACTTGAATCCAATACAAAATATAAAATAAAGATCAGATTTGATAGACAAGACCCACAGAACCATCAAGATTTTTACATTCTGTTAAAGTCTGTGAAAAAATCCACCTGAGCAATTCATGTGACTTCATTCTCCATATGAGAGGCGTCTTTAAGCTGCCATCACCAAAAAAGCCTTTCATATAAAGTTTTAAATACATTTCAGTAGTCCAGTACTTTCTCCTTGTGTCATTCACATAACTAATTTTTCTGATTTTTGTTTTGTTTTGTTTTATTTTTATGTTTGTATTGTTTGGGTTTTTACCAAAATCTGGTTCAATTACATTTCAACAGCTCCTTTAGAAATATTATTCCCAGGAAAAAACATGACATATTCAATACTTATTTCTCCCACTTGTATTAATAACAACAAAATAATACAATGTGTAATATATAATATACCTATATTTTATATAAATTACATATACACCTGTCAAAAAACAAACAAACAAACAAACAAAAAAATAATAATAATATGTTATAAAATAGGAATATTTTTAATGAAACTATTAAAATAATAATCATATTTATTTACATTAGTATATTAAAAACAATTATATCATAAAGCACCTGTTGCTCTGGAGACTCTCTCCTTCACAGGTGTGTACAAAATTGTGGAGTCATTAGTTTTAACAAATTCCCCATAACCAGTCTGAAAATGGAAAGCAACCCTTGCAGCGCCGGTAAAAAGCAAAAAACACCATCCGTCTGATGTGAAAATAAGTATTCTCCTCGAGCTCGAGCACGCTGAATCCATCTCGCCAGCACTTTGTCCCAATTTTCAATTGCTTACGGTACGACTGGATCACAACGTGCTTACATTGAAAATTCAACATAAAAGCTCTCTATACTTGGCTGTCCGTCCGAGAGAAGCTGCTAGCCAAACTAAACCAGTCCTCCAAGCTGTTATCACTGGGTTTTTCCAGTGCAGATTACACTCAACACTGTCTCACACCACCCTCACGGTGAGGCTTTCAAAGCAAATCTGTTTTGTCAGGGCCGCAGCCATATGGAGTCCTTTGAGGACTATGAAGAGGCAAATGACTTTTTCCTGCATAAAAAAAAGAGCCAGAGGCAGACGCCTACTTTAAGTCCATTAAACTGATTGAAACATTCGTCTCTCCTCTCAGCGCTGGCGTTTTCGTCTCTCTTGCGTGGACGTCGGGGCCTAATTAACCCCCATGGCCAGCTGTCTGAGGTTGAGATTTGAGGAGCGTCCACTGTTAGCAAATTTCCTTATCGGCTGTGTGAGCTAAAAGTGTGAAAACGGAATTTTCTAGCCACACCGCTTTGTTGCCATGGCTTGATTTTCTCCCCGACAGACAGCGAAAATATCCCCCTTGTCATTGGTTATTTAGGCGGCGGAGAAACAGAGCCGAGTAAACAAGGATACATCTGACCAAAAATACGAGGAGGGATCGGTGTTGATTTTTCAGGCCAGTAAAATCGCAAACAACAGGGAATAGTTTGAAAATGGCATGGAAAAAAGAAAAAGAAAAAGAAGAGGATAATTTCAAAGGATAATTGGCTACAGCAGTTTCTTGCGCTGGGAAAATAGGAGTTTTCGTAATCACTGTCATTGGGTAGTGCAACTAACTTTTTGCCATGCACATTTTCTACTTGGTATTAAGGGAATAGAAAGTGAGAATTATGATTAATTATTGAGAAAAAGAACAAGAGAAATGCTCATTCCTTTGAGAACGTATAAGAAGCGCAAAAGCTGGCTCAAGTGCTTTAAATATTGTTACTAAAACTGGATAATTCCCAAAAACACTATTTATGAGTCTTTTATTTAATTATGTTTTTCTTGTCTAGGTTGTGAATGTACTTTTGTTCTTCCTCATAGAATGCTTTACACGTTTTTATACTGCAGTATTGCTTTGTCTGAACCAACATCTCTGATCATCCTTATGTTGTGTTCTGGTGTTTTGATATTATCTCATAATTTCCATTTGGACTGTGTGTTTTGTGTTGCTACACGCCTTACTATTACAATCTGATGCAAATGATTAAGTGGAAACAAATTTTAAGGGAAAATTGACATCACAAATATTATACACTGTAAAAAAAGTGTAAATAAAAATTAAATGGTTTATTTGTCACTTTGTAATTGTTTGTGAAATTTACTACCAATTTCTGAGAGAAACATTTTCCACACACTGCTTTCAGTAGTACTTTCAGTGTACTTATAATATAATGTTTTAAATGTATATACTCATTTTATATTCCATATGAAATAACATGTATTAAATCACAAGCTTTTACACACAGAATGCAAATTAATTGAAAGTAAAGTTTAATGAAAGTTTCATTTTTCTGTGTTTTCTGTGTTTATCTACATCTGTGTAGATAAAATATTTTTTATTTTTTATTTTTAATATTATTTATTTATTAATTTATTTATTTACTTATTTTTTTATTTGTTTGTCTGTTTGTTTGTTTGTTTGTTTGTTTTTTAAATGATCAAATGCACACAAATTGAGTAAATATCAACTTACATTCTCTATCTACAACACGTACAAGAAAAAAAAGAGAGATTTAGATTGAAACTAAACAATTTAATTTGATCCAGGTCTGAATCACAGCTGAATTGGATTAAACTTAAATTGGATCAGTCGTCTAAATGTGCAGTAATTGGGTGATTACTTGTGTTTAGCCAGCAACGAACACAATTCAATTACTCCATGTGTCTACACCTTCAAATGGGTATTTGGCAATGAAATCAGTGATGTATCATTTAAAGTTGGATGGCTCTGCTGAATTGATCTGATAAGTTCACATACATCTGCGGCGGGCGATAAGGACACTTCCCTGCCTACTCCTCTTTGAACGTGGCCCGTAGTGCAGAGGCTGATGGGAAATCCGCTGTAATACTTCAGAGACGCTCTGATATGAGCATCTGTTTGGTCTAAGCTTCCCCTCGGTGAGTTAAACTGATAAACATGTTCCTTCAATGCTCGCGTTTAAAATGTACAAAACATCTGCTGTGATTAAATCCTCCAGATCGCACAAGATCAACAGGCAATATTGGCACTGCCATTTTCAAGGCAACGAGATTAACTGCGGTCTCATGAGGGCCGAGAGCCCAGTTTAGCTTCAATTCCGGAGGACTTGATGTTTTTAATTCATAATATGGTGTTGGTGGACAGCAGAGGCATAACAGTGATGCTTAAGAGTACATTGTAAAAATGATTGTGAGACTAATTTTAATGTTACAGACTGTTTCCCAAAAGTATCGTAACGTACGTATCAGTTGAAAGTCATTGTAGCTCTACTAGTTCTCTAGAGTAATCATTAAAGCCCTACAAGCACCATATGAAGTCAGTTGGCAGATTACGCCTGTCACTTTATTCAAGTGCAGTTCTATATAAAAATCTGATATATGGCCATATATGAATATATACGTAATATACACTCACTGGCCACTTTATTAGGTACACCTGTCCAACTGCTCGTTAAAGCAAATTTCTAATCAGCCAATCACATGGCTGCAACTCAATGCATTTAGGCATGTAGACATGGTCAAGATGATCTGCTGCAGTTCAAACGATCATCAGAATGGGGAAGAAAGGTGATTTAAGTGACTTTGAACGTGGCATGGTTGTTGTCATGTATTTCAGAAACTGCTGATCTACTGGGATTTTCAAGCACAACCATCTCTAGGGTTTACAGAGAATGGTCCAAAAAAGAGAAAATATCCAGTGAGCGGCAGTTCTGTGGGCACAAATGCCTTGTTGATACCAGAGGTCAGAGGAGAATGGCCAGACTGGTTCGAGCTGATAGAAAGGAAACAGTAACTCAAATAACCACTCGTTACAACCGAGGTATGCAGAAGATCATCTTTGAACGCACAACATGTCGAACCTTGAGGCGAATGGGCTACAGCAGCAGAAAACCACACCAGGTGCCACTCCTGTCAGCTAAGAACAGGCAACTGAGTGTACAATTCACACAGGCTCACCAAAATTGGACAATAGAAGATTGGAAAAACGTTGCCTGGTCTGTTGAGTCTCGATTTCTGCTGCGACATTTGGATGGTAGGGTCAGAATTTGGCGTCAACAACATGAAAGCATGGATCCATCCTGCCATGTATCAATGGTTCAGGCTGCTGGTGGTGGTGTAATGGTGTGGGGGATATTTTCTTGGCACACTTTGGGCCCATTAGTACCAATTTAGTATCGTGTCAACGCCATAGCCTACCTGAGTATTGTTGCTGACCATGTCCATCCCTTTATGACCACAGTGTACCCATCTTCTGATGGCTACTTCCAGCAGGATAACACACCATGTCATAAAGCGCAAATCATCTCAGACTCGTTTCTTGGACATGACAATGAGTTCACTGTACTCAAATGGCCTCCACAGTCACCAGATCTCAATCCAATAGAGCACCTTTGGGATGTGGTGGAATGGGAGATTCACATCATGGATGGACGGTGATTGTATATTTGAACATATACTGTATGTAGCCCATATATCATATACAATTTATATATGTGAAGACTAAACATGAACTTGTATGTCATTTATGTAAAATTTCATATATACATTAGATTAGTCAGTAGCAAATCTGGAACTAATCAAAACAAACAAACAAAAAAAACCGTAACATCACAGTCTAAAAATGTATATACCCAAATTCATATTTTGGGGGGAAATATGTCATAAAATGTTATAAAATATGAAAAATCAAGAGAAACATAATAAAATATATATAAAATGTATATTTAAAATTACATTTTTGTATTTGTATTTTTGATTTTTCAGTTCAGTTTCAATTCAAGTGCACTCTATTATCTTATAGATGTTAGATAACCAAAGCCATATGTTTTGTTAAAATGTAACAAAAGTTGCCTGTTTATATATATATATATATATATATATATATATATATATATAATTTCTATATGGGGTGTGATTATAATTAAAGGTTTTGTACCTTATTGTACACTTTATTATGCACAATATTACTCTTTTTAAATGATTTTATTAATTAAATAATAAAGAAAACAAACTAACAAAAATAGAAAATGACAGAACACTAGTCATTAAAAAACTATAATTAAAAAAG
This sequence comes from Danio jaintianensis, assembly GCA_903798115.1. Lineage (NCBI taxonomy): Eukaryota > Metazoa > Chordata > Actinopteri > Cypriniformes > Danionidae > Danio > Danio jaintianensis. The sequence continues at coordinate 14,548,073 of CAIGQV010017532.1, forward strand.
TATATAAAACAAAATATGCTTCAAAAACTGGAAAAAAGGGAACTAGGGATAAAATTAAAATCTGTGAATAACATGCACAGACATGCACAAAACCCATCCATGAATTGGCCATTTCTTATGCATAACCTTATCCAACCATTTTGTGTCTCAGTCTATTAGTTGCTTTATACAGACTTGCCTGAGAGATGATGATTATAGTGTTAAATGCTCAGTATATGACTCAATATAATGTTATATTTCAGCACTTTGGAAATCAACAGCAACTCCTAAATACAGAATGCTCTTAAGAGCCAAGATACATCGTTATCTGGAAACCCGGCCCAGAACAGCCTGTAATGCGTCCGCTTTCCATGGATAATTTACAGTGCTTGTTTGGCGTGGAGCAAACCCCACGCTCTACTGAAGTATAACACTAAATGTTTTTTTCCTCTTTGTTTATGAATTCCCTTGAGATTCAAGTTTTCTGTGAGGAGAGCTCAACAAAATAAAGACTAAAGTTTTGTCCTTGGAGGGAAGATTTCTGGGCCGTAACGGTGCAGAAGTTTGGACAGAATCTGACTCACAGTCTGGGTTTTCGCTGATCAGCCACTCGACTCTGACGGCTGGAGAATAAAGGAGAATCTCAACCTGTGTTTGTTAGACACCACAGGAAGGCCGCTTCAAAGAACACAAAGAAGTGGGCCGATTCACATGGGGTATTCATTTAATCATCAGAAGAAAGCCGAAGATTCACTTGTCCCTCTTGGTTTATTATAGTAGTAATCTAATGTAAACCGTAAATCTTAGAAATTATGATTAGAGATTTTGCTTATTGTCCATTGTGCACAAAATGCCTACATAACAATGTTTCTTATGGTTGAGATTCAGGGTAAACACATTTAGATGGCTACTGAGCAATAATAAGAAGTCTGTATGAACACAAAATATATTAAGATGAAATATGCGATATTACATATGTAATTACATTAAAATAAGAATACAGAATGATTAATTCTGACTAATAATAATAATTTGTAATAAAGCAGCTAAATAATAATAATAATAATAATAATACTTTATAATAATAATAACAATAATACTACTACTAGTAACAACAACAACAACAACAATAATAATAATAGCAATAATAATAATAACTACTATTATTATTGTGTTGTTGCTATTGTTGTTGTTGTTATTGTAATTATTATTATTATTATTACTATTATTTATATGTATTTAGTGCATTATATAACTATGATAATAACAATAATTATTACAAATAAAGAAATAAGCATATCAATATAAAGATATTACAAAAACAAATGACAAAATAATGTTTGCAAAAAGCATGTGGAATAAAAGTACCTCTATGAATTTGTGAGTTATAATAATAATAATAATAATAACAACAACAACAACAACAACAACAATAATAATAATAATAAAAATAAAAGCTTATTAAAAAGTAGAAAATGATATTAAATAATATCATATAAGTATATACAAGTAGAAATATTGCAACATCACATGACAAAATACTGTTTCTGCATATAATATATTTTTGACAAATAATAGAGCATAAAAAACTCTGTATGAACTTGTGAGTGATCTTATTACTGATAATGCTGAGAATGATGTAATTTTATCAACAACATTGAGGCATCACCAGTATTGTTGGCCATGTACTATAATTGCATGATCATTTTCTTCATCCATGATTACTTTATGCTTTTTGCATTCATAATTATGTTTTCTAGTGTGGATACATACCAGGTTTGGACCCTTCAGCGACTGATCCGTTGTAGACCTGGTTCTTAAACTCGGGTCTGTTGTCATTCATGTCAATGACATAAATATACAGATCAATAGGAGGCTCCATTTGGTTCCCATTAATATCCACTGCATGAGCTCTGAGCTGTGGAAGAGACAACAATAAAAGCGCATTAATTAACAATTCATAATTCACCCATAACTTCACCTCTGCAGAGGCACAGAGCTGATATTAAATCAGATTTAAGAAACTCAGAGGCATTAAAGATCTCTGCGTACTCGGTGGAGGCACTGAATGGAAATTGCATTCATATTTCATACATGTTAGATATGGGATCCGGTGGGATGCCATTGACTTGTTCCTATCTAAAATCCATGAGTTATTATTCAGCGAGGACTTCCAGAAGAAGAGAGTGCGAGTTCAGCTTTACACACACTCACAGAAAAAGACTGTTTTGCTTAGATCTGTAAAAAAAAAGCATGAGGCAAGATAAAGCTTTCTCTAATTCAGATAAACAGCCCCTTAAAAATAAAATAGTTTTTTTAGTAATAGAACATTCCCAATGGAAACGGGATAAGAAAAGAGGAAACGAGAAACAAAAGATAGCACAAGAAAAAGACCGAGAGCAGGGGAAAAAAAGAGGGATAGAGGGAAGGTTTAAGGCTGGATTAGCTCCAAATTCTCTTCTTTGAATTTATTCACTGCAGAATTACATGCGCATGCACTAAATAAAACTATTATCCTAAAATCCCTCCCCGGAATTACATCCCAAATAAGAGGTTTGCATTGCTCCATACAGAATATCAACATTCTATATGCATTTCTGTGGTAATACGACACCTGCCGCCAAAATCTTTCATTTAATATCGCCCGAGACGACAGGTTTTTGTTGTGCGTGGTAAAACTTACTGTCAAGCAAACAAATAAATAAAGACGCAGAACAGTAAAATCTGTTTCCTCAGCTGCTGCGCTTAGCATTCTGCATGGGCTGCTGAGGCATCTCTCTATGTGTGTGTGTGTGTGTGTGTGTGCGTGTGTGTGTGTGTGCGTGTGCGTGCATGTGCGTGCATGTGTATGCGTGTGTGTGTGTGTGTGTGTGTGTGTGTGTGTGTGTGAGCATGTAGAAATGTGTGAGATTGTCTGTTGTTAGGGGCTGAGACACTGCATCTTTGATCTGTCGACCCATGAGAGCGTGCGGACTGCAAATGTGCGGCTTAATGGCATTATTAACATGCTAGCTGACAAAACCGCAATGCTCGAAAGAGATGGAGCGACAGAGAGAGAGAGAGAGATGGGCAGAGGAACAGAATCCTCTTCTAGTTCTTTATCCCTTTGTTTATTTTCTTCTCTTGCCAGTGTGTCAAAGCCATCAGCACTTAAATTCTGCAACACACTCTAGTGGTGGGAGACTCTTGGGCAGTGAAGAAAAACTACTGGAAACTCATGAAATGAATGGAAGCTACAAACCATAGGAAAGAGCTAGAGGGTCAGTGTCATGCCTGCAGCTAATTCACCTTGGTCATTTTTTTAGGACAGGACAATGTTTTCCGAGCTGATTTAGTGCTATAGCCACATCTGAAAGCCTTCATTATTTGTATGATTAATATTTAAGATTACACTGGACCTGAATAAATAAGTTTTCTGTTGACGTAGATTGTGTTAAGATTGAAAAAAGATATGGCAGTTATACGATTAATTGGAAATCTGGATACTGAGCGTTGAAAAAAAAAAAAATCTAAATACTGAGAAAATCACCTTTAAAGTTGAGGCACTATCAATCTCACATGTCTCACATGTTTAACACTTTTTACCTGTGTTTGTAGTTCTAATCAAATTCATGTCCAACATGCAATGTATATTAGTGGTTAGAGTATCCACGTATCTGTACTTAGCAATGTACATTACTAAAAAAAAAAGAGTTTATATATAAAAAGAGAGTTTTGATATATTTATAATAAGACATTTACAGGCATCACAGTGGCGCAGTGGGTAGCACAATCGCCTCACAGCAAGAAGGTCGCTGATTCGAGCCTCGGCTGGGTCAGTTGACATTTCTGTGTGGAGTTTGTTCTCCCCGTGTTCGTGTGGGTTTCCTCCGGGTGCTCCGGTTTCCCCCACAGTCCAAAGACATGTGGTATAGGTGAATTGGGTAAGTTAAATTGTCCGTAGTGTATGTGTGTGAATAAGTGTGTATGGATGTTTCCCATTGATGGGTTGCGGCTGGAAGTTCATATGCTGCGTGAAACGTATGCTGGATAAGTTGGCGGTTCATTCTGCTGTGGCAACCCCGGATTAATAAAGCGACTAAGCCGAAAAGAAAATGAATGAATGAATGAATGAATGAATGAATGAATGAATGAATGAAATACACTTACAAAATATCTTCATGGAACATTAATATTCTAGCGATGTTTGGCATACAAATTTTGATACAATGCATTTTTTAGCTAGTCTTACTGTTACACAGGGTCACATAACTACATAAATAGAATCAGTTGAATGAGTGATTCAATGACTCACTTATTAGGCAAGAGATTTTCAGGGGGTTTTAGTTTCTTGATTATATTTAACTAATTAGTCTTTAGTTTCTGTATGCTTTTTGTGAATGACTCAGCATTTTTAATAGAACTGGGGGAGTCAATAATTCAATAAACCATGCATTAACACAGTTACTTTGTTTCTAAATGAATCAGCTGTTTTGAACAAATGGGGTGTTGCTTTGATCCTGAATAAATCAGCTGTTTTGAATGAATCCATTGAAGCAATGACACACTCATTAAATTTGCCTACTTATATATGTCCTAAAATGTACTTTTCTGTGAAAAGCATGTGAAAAGCATGCCACAGCAACATGCTAATCTTAGTTGTTTTTTTTAAATAAGAAAAACCTCCTCAGGTGTTTGTATATTTATGCATTCAGAAGTTAATGACTAGAATCTCATTATAATAGATCACATTGCTGTTGCAGATAAAATATATAGCGGAAAATGGGAAACAATGATTTTCCATTAGATTAAAGATTAATTAACAATCATTCAAACATCTTGTTGCGTGTCCGCTATCTTTGCAATTTAACACTTGTGGTTTGTAGTTCTAATGTAATTCACCTCCAATGCACAATTTATTGTGAGTAATATTAGCTGGTAGACACTGTACTGCAAATAGTAGACCACCCGGTTAACTGGAAAACTTATTTCAACATACAGTACTATGGTTTGTCATTAAGACAGAGACTTGCAGCTGTTAAAGTATCATTTCACACTTCTTTATTAATGTTTAGTTTCAGAATGTTTTACTTCTACGTTTTCCAGTATTTAAAATATTTATAATTTGGATGAGTCAAGGATTCCATTAAGCCAAATAAGCCTCTCATAAAGACAGCCACTTGCTTTGTTTCTAAATGAATCAGCTATTTTCAACAGTTAAAAAAAACATGAAGCTCATTGTCATCAAGGGGAAAAGGGTTATTTTAGGACTGTTTTTCCCTGTTTATTCTGACTTCACTTAATTCTTTTGTGTTACAGAAATGGTCACCCTTTTAGTATTATCAAAGTGCTCATGATTACAAACACTTTTAAACCAAACAATCAATACTGTGAGCGAAATTGACTTCCCACATTTTAATGAGATACCTGAGCTGCTGTTTTGTTTACAGGTTTTAACAGTTCTGGGCTAATCATAGAGAAACTTTAAGAAAGGCTTAAAAGTGAATTTATTTATAATGCACTGATGTTTTTGTTTTGTAGGTTTAACCCATAAAAATCAACATCCAAGTTCATCAGAAATCAAAGAGCTGCTGTGGTTTGTGTCAGCAAGAGACTGTACATTTGCAATCTACTGTATTTTACTTCCATAAAAAAATAGACTGATTATATTTATATGCATATGCTACTTCTATACTATCCTTTCAAATAAAGTCAATCAAGCCAATAATAATAATTAAAAAAAATTTAAAAGAAAAGAAAGGAAGGGAGACTGAATTGTGAGTAACCAATTCTTAAAATAATGGTTAAACATTGACATAGCAGCCAGTAACGTCCACCAAATTAAAAAGTCATTTGAAAGTAACAAACCAAATTAATACACAACCATTTAAAAATCTAGGTTCATTTATTTCTTTTAAACAAATTACTATTTTAAATTGATCAAAACCATAGATATATACACTAGATATCGCATACGGACCCTCATCATGCGTCAATAGCGCCGCCATATTTGCTCCCAGGACAAACATCATTCAACCGCACTAGTCAAGACAGTGTGCCAATGTGAAGATGCTGGACTGTAGCGCCGCTTACGGGTGTAGTAACGAGCAAACAAAGAAAACAAAGCACAAAGGCAGAACATTTCATAGGTAAGATTTCGTTTTTTACATGTTACAAACTTTTGTGCTCAACAAGTAACGTTATTGATAATAATACAGTCTCTTACTGCACTCATCATAAGGCAAAGTAGCATCAACTTGCACTGAATTCTAGGCTTATGCTAGTTCTGTTGAATAAAATCAGCAAACAATGAAAAAGAAATATGACAACGAGACGCTGCGGTGCTAGAAATTTGTATTATTGTCGGCTAAGTGAACGAGTCGTTCATAACGGAGACTCATTCACAAACGAATCGCTCCCTCCGTTAGAATGAGAAGTGAAAGCGGGAGAGGGGGTGTGTTTCAGGACACGGATTAGATCAAATTTAACAGGAAGGGAGGATAATACATTTCCATGCACACAAACACACACTCTTTATCGGCAATGCCCGTGCGGTCACTGATCCATCGATGTAGAAAAGTGATGTAAAATTATAATTTTCGTAATGATTTTTTTCAAAAAAAAATTTGCGTACTGACCACGGGGAAAAAACTCCCGATCATAGATATATGTATATATGTGTATATCTCTGGCTCTGGATGGCCACAGTCCTCCACTGCACCTTGGTCCTGCATTCATTTCAAAGGAGCGCTACCCTGTACTAAAATGGCGGCTCTATTGACGCATTCCTTCCAATAGACAACAATAGGCCAGGCGACATCTAGTATACCTATAGATCAAAACTGACAAGAAAGACATTCATTATGTTATAAAAATCAAAATGCATCATCTGATTTTATTAATCAAAATCTTCCAAAAATGTATCACAATTCCCACATATATTTAGCAGATATTAATTGCTTTCAATATTAATAATAACAATTCACGAGCAGCCTTGGCGGGCAGAAGATCATTCAATTCTCATAGATCATTAACTTCTCATTCAAATAAAAATGACACAAGCAAACCATACCAACCTAAAACCATATTCCATTTTTTTGTATTTCAATAATATTGGTGTATTAACATTAGTATTATCAAGTACATTCGATCAGTTTTCATGTTGTCTTAAAGAGGTCTTGAACTGGTTTGAATCAGTGACTTACTCATTAAGATAATGACTTGTCGCCATCTGCTGTGGTATCTGAAACACCATCATTCACTTGCCTTGATTCTGAATGAATCAGTCATTTTCAATTAAGCACCTGAATGAGTAAATCAGTTACTCATTAAGACAGGGCCTTGCAGCTGTTAAGGTATTATTTCACACTTCTATATTTACTAGATTAGAGGGTTGAACTTAGTAGTCTTAAACTGGTTTGCTCTGAATTTTACTCTCAAAAACATCAAAATCATTAAGTAATAAGCTTTTTTTCTACCCTGGTTTTGAGGCTGTTTCAGAGAATGCAAAGATTTTCTGGGACGGGGGGTCCTTTTGGAAAGCTTGGAAGTAAACGCCCACTGCTATGATTGGATAATAGGTCTGCATAGTAAACTTGTATATGACTCCCCCTTCAGTTCATGCGAGGAACTGAATGTATCTGTGTCTCAATCTGACCATGCCCAGTGCAAATCAGTGGGCGGAGCTACAGAATCAGGCTTTGACATTCTTCTGTGAGGCGGAGTTTAAACTAACGATGATATCATAGATAAATACATTCCAAGATCTGCCATTTTCTGAGCCTGATATCAATAAAAGCTGTTATTTTCAGTAACAAAAACGTTTTTAGCTACGAAACTTACAGTATAATCTTTTAGTATGATGACATCTTGCATATCAAAAGCTCAAGTAAAAGTTAAAATCTCAGTCCATGACCCCTTTAAAGTGCTTTGAATGTGCAATTTTATTCACTGTTTGACGTAATCTCAACTGAAACAGGAAGACAGGGCAGGACACAGAGTAGCTCCTCCCCCTTTTCAAAAAAAGCCAATAACGTACCGTTGATATCACAACTCTGCAAGTCAGAGCTGCTGAGCTCAAGCACATCATGACAGCCACAGTCTAGTAATACTGAATCCGTCTTACCATTTCTCTGCTTTAAAATATAGCTTCCTATGTAATTCCAATGTGTCCGGTACATTTTTGTGGTCCATGCCGACTTACACATATGATCCGGTTTGTGCTGAGGGTTGTGCTGTGCTGTGCTGTTTCTTTGGGCTAAAACGGACCATGTATGCGTGCCGTGGTGCTTCACGTGACATTAATGCGGAAGCAAACTTCATTCACCCCAAAGGAAATCATATTTAGACAGTCAGTATCTCTATATAGTACTGTGCACCAAATTAAAACAGAAACTGTTTGTAACAGATTGAATTTTGAATCTCCTACAGTAGTTTCCAGTATGCTGACCTTGTATGTGTGTGTGTGTGTGCGATGTATTCCCCCCCCCCCCCCTCGGGGCTTGCCGTAGAGAGGTGCTGTGCACAGCTTGTTTTAAAACGAATAATAAGGAGTTCAGATCAACACAGTTTGGCTACCATCTATTACTTTCTTCTATTTGCAAGTGTTTAGAAGAACATTTAATTCGAATGCTCTTTGACGTAAATAAATGACCAATTTTAGCATCAGCAATAGTTATTGAAGCAGGCGGGACATATCAAATATTAGAGAGCATTTGATTGGTCAGAAGATTTAATGAGAAACTAAAGTAAAAATGAATATTTACACTGTTTTGGAAAACACTAGCTTATACATAACATCAAGACAACATACTGACAAACTTTAATTTTGATTTCATAAGAACTTAAAAGAGACAGCTACTGGTTCAGTTGTTGTAATAAGAGACTCAACACTTTTGTTAACACAATTGTTCTTAATCATGAGCCATCACCATTGTTATCCTCAGGTTGCTCCAGGGGGGATCGTTCTTCTAATAAGTTCATGCCTGCGTTCAATTCCAGCACCGGAGACAAGACCAATTCCAGCCCCCTTGATTTGTCGATAAGCAAACATCGTATTCTACTCAAGACGACTCTAATTGAATCAACCTCTGCATATACGTGACATCCAAATCCATCCAAATGAATCTGGGCTTTCTGCACTAGATCATCTGTAGTTAGAGTCCATATTGTGAGCAGGAATCAGATGTGAGGAGTCATATGGATACTCATATTATGGTGAGTAACAGAGAGGCTGCATAAGCTGAACGCTGTACAAGACTCGAGGGGCCACTTAACCTTAACAGTGCTCATCCGCCTGTCGTCCTGACTCACTGACTGCAGGCTCTGTCTAACGCAAGTAAACATGCATTTACACTCCTTCACAAACACAATCATACATATTAGCTCTGCTTCTGAACCCGTTGAGTTCCTTCCAGTTCACTAAAATAGCCAAATACTAACACTGACCATATCATTTCAAATAATGGTTCATCGGTTATTGTTAGTTAAGACATTTACAAAAAAATAACAAACAATGAACAAGGCATGTATTACAGTATTTATTCATATTTGTTAACACTAGATAATGAAAATAAATAAATTCATTGTTAACTCACAGTTCATTAACTAATGTTAAAAAGCACAACTTTGGATTTTAATAATGCATTGGTTGCATTTATTAAACTATGATTAATAAATGATGCACAAGATTGTTCGTACTTAGTTCACGGTATTAAATATATTAGCTAACATGGACTTATAGGCCATTATTTTAAGGTGTTACCAAATTTACACCATAAATGTTACAAATAATGCAATATTAAAGAAGAGTAAAAGGAAAGGTTAAACATAGTATCAGACGAATTCAGTTTTGGAACTTAAATTATCCTAAATTAAAGTTCATTCATCCATTTTCTTTCGGCTTAGTCCCTTTATTAATCTGGGGTCGCCACAGCGGAATGAACCGCCAACTTATCCAGCATATGTTTTACGCAGCGGATGCCCTTCCAGCTGCAACCCATCACTGGGAAACTTCCATACAGACTCATTCACACTCATACACTACGGACAATTTAGCTTACCCAATTCACCTATAGCGCATGTCTTTGGACTTGTGGGAGAAACCGGAGCACCCGGAGGAAACCCACACGAACACGGGGAGAACATGCAAACTCCACACAGAAACGCCAACTGACCCAGCCGGGGCTCGTACCAGCGACCTTCTTGCTGTGAGGCGATCGTGCTACCCACTGTGCCACCGTGACGCCCTATTATATATATTAATTAAATATTCAAAATTCATTATTTATTTATTAATTTTTTTTTCACCAAGCTTGTCTCTAAGGTTGCCTTCTCTGCAGAGGATTTATGCAGTGTCACCTTTGATTTTGAGCTGAGCGAGTTATCTTAAGAGACAAGCATAATTAAGTTACCAACCTTTTGGGATGGCCCATAGCGCCAGCCCTTCATAGTCAGCTTACTATGTTTAGAAAATGAATGGGCAAACACACCACCGCCAACTTAACAATCACGGGTGCTGACTTATTCAGATATGCAGACACACACTTGCACACACACACACCTGGTGAGACAAGCCTAGGCGTAATTTAGACTGATAGGTAGATGCACAGTGCCACATCATCTACCGCTCAATGAACCAGAGACTTAAGAAAAAAGAGACAGAGAGAAAAGGAGACATAAGTCAAAAGCAGAGCCGCAAAAACAGAGGAGACCTCATTTTATAGCTGATCTAAATATATACTAAGGGCCTATTGACACTTTCTGGGAAACAGCTGAGATAAAGAGGCGGTTATAATTGTAAAAAACAACAGCTAGCATCAAAAGCAATGTGTTGTTTTAAGAGTGAGTGACAGTCGAGGGAAGTATTTATTTTATTTATTTAGGTGACAGGCAAAAACATAAGGGGAAAGGGGTGATGTTTGATTTGATTCCCCAGTTGAGTTAAAGCGTTGGGAGTTGCAAACTCATCACTTGTGACAATTCAACCCTTCTTTTCCTAGGCTGTTTCATTCCCATTCTCTCTCTCTCATCTGCACATTGCTACTGAACCTTCGTCTAATTGACAGTTTGACTAAAAACAGGAACTAAAAAAAAACCCTGACGTGTCAAAGCAATTCTTTCCTTTGTCTCTTGTTTTTCTTCTTCACATTATTCATAAGTAAAAAAAGAGCCACATAAACAGAATAGAAGAACAAAAAAACTAAATAACACAAAAAAAGCCGTCTTAACATGTGATGCCAGGCAGGCAGGTCCGATTTGCTTTTAATGCATTGAAAGCAGTTTGAATAGACTTAATTACACAATGAAGTATGAATTTGAGGACTTCTGCAAACTCTGCTTAACAAGAAGCAGCTTTACCAAGTGTGTAGTCTTGTTTTTTTTTCTTAAAGCTGACAAGTGAAGTGAAGTGAAGTGAAGTGTAGTGTGGCCAAGTATGGTGTCCCATACTTGGAATTTGTGCTCTGCATTTAACCCATCCAAGTGCACACACACAGTTAGTGAACACACACATACCGTGAACACACACCCGGAGCAGTGGGCAGCCATGCTGCGGCGCCCGGGGAGCAGTTGGGGGGAACGGTGCCTTGCTCAAGGGACTCACCTCAGTCGTGGTATTGAGGGTGGTGGAGAGTGCTGGTCATTCACTCCCCCCACCCCCAATTCCCGCTGGTACCGAGTATCGAACCAGCAACCTTCGGATCACGAGTCCAACACTCTAACCACCAGGCCACGACTGCCCCTAACAACAAGGCAACTGTGCTAATCAAGGCAACTTCTGCAATCAAGTCAGATGTCTTAGTTTGGAGGCCTGATTAAAAGTTATCCAGAGCCTGATAAAATAATATTCATTTAAAGGGATAGCTCACCCAAAAATGAATCTTTACTCACTATTTATTCACCCTCAAGTGGTTCATTTATTATTTTCTTTATTCTGTTGAACACTATTTTGAAGATATTTTGAAGAAAGCCACCAACAAAATTCCAGTAACCATTGACTTCCATAGTAGGAAAAACATACACGCCAGCTTTCTTCAAATAATTGTATTTAATAGACTAAAGAAAGTCAAACAGGTTTGGAGCAAGTGAAGGGTGATTGGCTAAATTCTAACATATTCTTTGGATGAACTATCCCTTAAGTTTATATATACTGGCTGCAAAATATATATTTATGTTTACACTATGCTTTTGCATTATGCAAAACAGGATAATAATAAAAATATAAATAAAAAAAAAATGTTTCAACCATTACATTTCACCAAACTGCTTCAAAATATGAAGCAAGAAGTATATTATGACACAGTATTTAAACTCTTTCTCGTTAAAAAAACTCTCTGTGAACGTCAGTGGAACTGATTTCATCCATCTATAAAAAAATAACCTGGAGACTAGTTGGTTAAGGATTGAAATACTGTATGTCTCAGAAAAGTTTGTTCTGGAAAGGTTTTCAACAGCAGCTCAACTTTGCAAAGGCTACTTGGTTTCATATTTTATATGTAACATAAAGGAATGAAAAGATTTTTGTAAGGTTCTGATGCACCTTCACTAAACCAACAAAGAAAGATATTTTTTAAAGCAATACCAGCAACGATTCAGATATCTTAAAAGGGAAAGTTCAACCCAAAATGAAAATCCGGTCATCATTTACTCATCCTCCAGTCTCTTTTTTCTGTTGAACACAAAGAAAGATATACTGAAGAATAATAAAAAAACTGTCATTGACTTCCATAGTATTTTTTTTCCCTTTATCATAGATGTCAACGGCTGCTTTTTTCCACCGTTTTTCAGAATATCTTGTTTTGTGTTCAACAGAAGAAAGAAAAACATACAAGTTTAGAACCACTTGATTGAGAGTAAATGGTAAATGGTGAATTTTCATCACGCACATGTAGAGAATGCATTTGTATTTACACTAGGGATGTTTATAACCGACCAGTTTATTGCTAACCAACAATGAGCATTTGAACTAATTAATACTAGAACATAAGTCATGCAAGTCAACAGAAAGTCCTTAATAAATCATCCACTCTTTAAATGTAATAATAAAGAATGAAATACAAACAGCTAATATACATTCATTCATTCATTTTCTTGAATATGTGAGGCGACAGCGCTACCCACTGCACCACCGTGCCACCACAGCTAACATGGAGTAATTTATTTAAAATGATCAAATAAAGCAATAGGCGGTGCGGTGGCGCAGTAGGTAGCGCTGTCGCCTCACAGCAAGAAGGTCGCTGGTTCGAGTCTCTGCTGGGTCAGTTGGCATTTCTGTGTGGAGTTTGCATGTTCTCCCCGTGTTGGCGTGGGTTTCCTCCGGGTGCTCCGGTTTCCCCCACAAGTCCAAAGACATGTGCTATAGGTGAAGCTATATTGTTCGTAGTGTATGTGTGTAAATGAGAGTGTATGGGTGTTTCCCAGTGATGGGTTGCAGCTGGATGGGCATCCACTGCATAAAACTGGATAAGGCTGGATAAGTTTGCGGTTCATTCCGCTGTGGCAACCCCAGATTAATAAAGGGACTAAGCCGAAAAGAAAATGAATGAATGAATGAATAAAGCAATACCCTCAATATTTATTCCAATATACACGTTAAACTATTCTTCACGAGCACAAAAATGTGTTTGGGGGGGGTAGTGCTCACCATTTTGACTTGTTTGTTGCTTATAACAACTTAAAATACTTCATTTTTGGTTGTAAATACAAGAGAAAGACATCCTTTGAAAATGAAAAGAGTTTACTCTTATATAAAACAAAGTAAAAACAACACATTGTGCATTTGTTTATTAGATTATTAAATGAAACATATTTTGTGTGGCCCTATTTCTTTCTTTTATGTAAAATTGTTTTATTATTATTTCATTGTATTCGTTTTTTTCTTTACACAGAATTGCTGCAGGTGTGTGATCAGTGAATATGTTTCATGTTCTGTTGTTTATACTGTTATTTGCATATGTTTTGCACATATTTTAGTGTATCATACGTATTTAGTGTATTTAGTCCTTATAATATTTATAATATTTACTGTAGTTCTAACTTGAGATTCTAATCATGTTGGTTAATAACCACTGATTATCAGTCAGGAAAATTTGAAATTAACATTTTGAATTCACTCTTTTTAAAAACGTATCTTCTGTGATCAAACTTCTCGCCTTACCTTCTTTGCCTTTGTATGCATTTTTTACAATGTCGTGATTTATGCATTTCTGTGAGACTTATTTGCAGAGTTTATACTTCAGACTGTAATGTGGAAAACATATTATTGGAAAGAGAGCTTTTTGTTCTCCACAAAGCTAACATCACCAATTTTTTTTTCATTCAATAGAAAAAATATCCCTCTTCAAAAGAAATAAAATAAAAACAGATCTAAGTAAACATAATAACAACCATTAGATTTTCTTCAACTGACCACATTTTTGGACTAATAGCCCTGATGGATATTGTTAATTTAATTGTGCATTTATTTCTCTGTAAATGAATTAAATGCATACTTCTACAAATATTAAAAACTTTAAGATATTTATAACACAGTATTTATGAGGGTCACCGGTACTGGTACAGAATTCTATAAGTACAAGAATGGTTTATATACGACTAGGGTTGGGTATCGTTTGGTGCTAAATCAATACTTTTAAATTTTGTGACGTGGGTGTCTGTGGTCCTTTAAGGTAATCAAAAATCGTCGTTTATGTGGTAGACTCTTAATCAAAGTATTGTCTTAATCATATTAAAATCAGAGTATTGGTGTCCATGTAAACATACTCAGTGAAAGTGCCAGATGATGTCGCAAGCTGTCAAATTCCTCTGATATTAAGTTGATTCCATGTGCCCTTAAATGTTTCATTAAGTTTGACATGTTTCCCCCCTTACATGCAACTTTTGTAAAGCATTTGCTTCAGCTTGCTGTGTCAGAATCCTTGCTTGTAAAATATAGCCATACTTTAGAATGCTTAGTTTAAGCAAATTTGATGAACGCGATCATGCGTGTTGATGATGTGCTGTACCTTGCGCAGTGTCCGTATCCCTCGAAGTTGTTTAGAATTGTTTAGAGATGGTGTGACAACACGTACCTATGTGTGTCTTTGATGTACCTCTTGATGCTTTTTACGTCCTTGTCGCAGCACCAGTGGCACTGAAATTAGGCACCAAAAATGTATATGCTGATTCGGTCCAGTGCATACTGGTTACATAGGTACCGGTGCCATAATGGGACCGGGTTTCGGTACCCAGCCCTATATACGACTGTACCAAATTGAATTATTGTCACATCATATTTACATTCAAAGCTTCTATTGAGAATTTAGAAATAAGCTTTGAATGTCTGCTGTATATTTTATGAAGTCATTACCCTAAAATACAATACTTACAATCTTAATATAACCTAATTGTTTACAAGTCCCGAAAAGGCCCATACCTCACTTTGTCTGGCAAGCAGCAGAGGAAAGCTTTACCGCAGTGAAAATGTAGTTTTGAAAGCCATGTCTGAAGTAAAGTTATGTTTTTTCTATCAGAAAGTTATGTTTTCATTAGCAGATGTTGCTAGGTAACAGAGGCATGCATATTCAAAGGCACAAGAAATCGTAGCAGATGCTGAAACGCATTCAGACAGTTTGACCATTATGGCCATTCAATGTAGAGAAACTCAGAACTCTTTTGCTTTTTGTAATTTTAATAAAATAACAATATCAGAATGGAATACACACAAGTCTGGGTACTACAGTTTAATGTGTTTTATTTTTAACAAACTGTTTTTTTGTCATTATTCTGTCTTGATACTGCTATTTGGTTGTATAATTTAAAATCATGAACGCACTTAAAAAAGTGCCTTAAGTGTCCACATATCTTTTGGGATCACTGCATATATTAAAGTTTTAGATTTATTCCAACTGGCAAAAGGCCATCAACTCTTGCAAACTGGAGCATGTTTCTTAAATTGGTTTGAGGCCAGTTCAACTTTAAATAGGATCTGAAAAGGGGGAAAAATGATCCTAAGCCAAAGAAAGAGAAGCACTTACATGGTAAGAGGCTCTATCTTCTCTGTCCAAAGGTTTTGTGACAGACATTTTCCCTGTCACAGGATCAATGGTGTAGACGTCATTGGGAGGCTGATCTGCTCCGGCTCCTGTTATACTGTACCGGATCTCAATCTCTTTGTCCTGGTCCGATCGAATCTGCAATAAAACAGCACAATGAGAGCAGTTTTATAGATAATCAAACACAAAATGCGTTTATACGTTTAACCTGTCAATTTAGTGCTCACATAGGGAAGACATTCTCACCCAGTTTTGCTTTTAGGACCGGAATTATGGACAACAAAGGAGCCATAGCATGAAAATCTGCTTAATAATAAAGATTCAGTACATGGAAATGACATACCATGAGCCTGAAACAAAAATTGTTTCCTCATTCTTATGTATATCCTCTCAGTGTAAAATCCCATTGAAAAAATAGGCCAATCAGAAGAAAACACCAACTGCGACGATCCATGATCATTAAAATGGATGCCTCAGGCAGAGTTTGATTAGCAAACTGTGCTGCTGGAGCATCAGAGTAGAGTAAATTAATATTCATGACCCTTCCAAATATGGTCAAAACCAACCATATCATATTTGGTCAATTCCTAGGATTGAAAATTAACCTGTAAAACTGTGTCTGGAGAATACCTAAGCCACATACCTTCTATTTAAATATTAAAGAACAGTTTAACAAATTGTTTCAATGCATTCTATAGCACCTTTAAATCAACCATTCAATTGAACAAAGTCATTTCCATAACCATTCAATCAATTTCTGAAATCAGTCACAAGCTTACTGATCCTTAGTTCATATTCCTCTAAGTCTGCAGAAATACAGATGCTGCTCATAATTTCATATCTCAATCTAACATTATTGCACTGCTCAACCGATCCAATCTTTAGGCTTCGGTACCATCAGGAAATTAAAAAAAGCATAAGATGGATAATGTGGCAGTGACATGTGGCGTCAAATTCTTGTTTAATCAAAACAAGCCACTGTTGCTTCCCAAACCGTAAATGGTGTTCAGCATCAGGGTTTGATGCTTGGCAGTTGGATGCCAAGTGAACTGGGCCATTGATCACAATGATAATGCTTTAGCAGACACTTTCTCTCAGCTGCGTGACAACTGCTTGCCATACAAATTTGCCTCAAAAGAACTGAGAATAATGAAAACCGACAGATTGATAAAAGAGTAAAGAAACACAGGCTCATTTATAAAAGCTGATGTGTAAATCATTTGCATTTTAAAATACTCTGCATCTTAGCATCTTAGTCATAATCCGCATACATTCATTGATTGAATGATTGACACATTAAGTTGAAAAGTGACATTTCTGGCCTACTTTTAATTGAAGCTGTATCATTACAATGTTTGAAATCCTCATCCTCATATTTGTCTTCTCAACTCTGTTTGAAGTTAAAAAAAAAAAAGAACCCAGATGCATACACAATTCTCTCTCGTTCATCCCCCATCCATCTCTTTCCTGTCTGCCGTCTTTCTATCTGGCATCATTAACCATGGCATGGCTCAATGCGATAGACATTTCCCTCTTCTGTTTTGCTTCTCTCTTGCATTGAAGCAAGAAACATGTTGCAGAACCGTGGGACATTAAACATCTGGATATCAATCTGCTTGATGTTTTTGGTTTGACAGAGGATGCTTCTCACAATGGTTCTTCTCATCAAAAGTGTGATAATAACAGATTTTGTTAAAGCATGTTTAGCCTGTTTATGGAACAAAAAGCTTGTCCTATAAAAACACCAAAAACACAGTTGATGACCTCTTTAATCCTCTTATTTTAAGTTGATCAGACTCACCTCTTTCCCCCTCACCCATTAACAGTTGACCAGAGGTGGAAAGGGTACTGAAAAATCAAACTCAAATAAAAGTACAATTACTTGGCAAAGAATATAGTGAAAGTAATGTAAGTAAGTAAGTAAGTAATGTGGATTTATATAGCGCATTTATTGTGTATGGCCATATACCCAAAGCGCTTCACAATCATGAGAGGGGGTCTCTCCATACCACCACCAGTGTGCAGCATCCACTTGGATGATGCGACGGCAGCCACAGGACAATGGCGCCAGTGCGCTCACCACACACCAGCTATTGGTGGAGTGGAGAAACAGTGATACAGTCAATTCGGTGGATAGGGATGATTGGGAGGCCATGATTGTAAGGGCCAATGGAGGGAATTTTTGACCAGGACACCAGGGTTACACCCCTACTCTTTACGAGAAGTACCATGGGATTTTTAATTACCACAGAGAGTCAGGACCTCGGTTTAACGTCTCATCCGAAAGATGGCGCCCAATGACAGTTTGGTGTCCCCTTCACTTTTTACTGGGGCATTAGGATTCACGCAGACCGCAGGTTGAGCGCCCCCTGCTGGCCTCACTAACACCACTTCCAACAGCAACCTAGTTTTCACATGTGGTCTATCATACAGGTACTGACCAGGCTTAGCCCTGCTTAGCTTCAGTGAGTAACCGGTCTTGGGCTGCAGGGAGATATGGCTGTGGCATAGTACAGTAAAAGTATGTTTAATATGTGTTATATTAGTATGTGTAAATACTACTCAAATTGTGAGTAAAAAGTAGCCCTTCTAAATGTACTCAAGAGTAGTGAGTATACTATTACACTGTGAAAATGACTCCACCTTCTTCAATGCGGAAGTTCACTCGTTTTTGCGATTGTGTTAGAACTTCCGATGGGAGAAATGACTAGGAATAATAAATGGCAGAAACCAGTCAAACTACTTGCTCTCCAAACAAGTGTGTTCATGACTATACATAAAAAGTAGAATAATATAAGAAGAAAATATCAGTTTGTAACATCAAGCAGCATAAAAAGCTGTTTTTAATCTCTAAAAATGAATGGAAGTGAATGAGACCGGAAGTCTCAAGCCAAAAAGATTCAAATGGCTGTGCCCGCTCGGACGTGAAGAATAAGGTCTATACCCTGAAAATTAAACATGTAGTTTACACCAGTGCTATTTTCTTTTAAGGGTGTAAGTTAAATTATTTGCCATTCATGGACTATAAATTTAAATTGTGAGATTAATTTAATGTGAGAAGCTATTACATTAAAAATGGATCATGGGACTGATTATTCTACAATAAAATATTGACTGCAGGCTGAAGAAAAACAGCACTAAAAATGTTCTCAAGTAAAAGTAAACTAATTTAAAAGAAGTAGAATAAAAAAAAAAAAAAAAACTACATTAAGTACAATTCCTGCGAAGTATTTGTAATTTGTTATTTTACACCACTGCAGTTGACAACTGTGAGACTCTTATTAAAGGCCTATACATTTTAATTTAGCTTATTTAATGTATGAAATCATATTTATGTGCATAGATAATTAGAATTTAATAATATTAATTTAAATTTTTCATCAATTCATATTTTTTTAGTTTTCAACCACTTGACATAATAAATTGTTTAAATTGTTAATAGTTATAATAATGATTATTGTTAATAATTATATTAATGTTTAAAATATATTCAATTGTTATATATTATGTTGATAAATGCACTTACAAAAAAAAGCAAGCACTTCCTACATAAATATAGACATAATGTGTCTTTCCGCACTGCAACGTGTGTTTTTTGTATTGTATTTGATATCTTTTTTTACACCTCCAGCTTCACCATTTAACAGCCACCCTTACAAATTTAACGCACTGACTTTTTCGTAAACATGGATACGAATAAAAAAAAAAATGAGAGCGGAGAGGAGCTATCTTTCAGCAGATGCATTTATGCGCCCACATAACTATCTCTCCACTTTCAAGCGAGGCAACACTTCATGAAATATATCAACAGATTCAAAATTATGACCATGTTCCTGTGTGTCACTGGGCTTTGCGATGCGCGAGACATTTGATGTGAGGGGATTTTGTGCTGAAGCAATCAAATGTAAACCCTGACGCGCTTGAGTCACGGGATATAAACCCCACACCCCGCCTACCCATTTCGTGAGCCGTGGGTCTGGAAACCATGCGTGAAAGTGAAATGACTGGTGAGTGCGCTACAGTCCTTTTTTGCATAACGTATTCCACAGACCGAGCGTGATGGCTTTCTCCTCATTTCACTCAGACACTGAACTCCCACACATGACCTTTCGGTGCAATATCTGAACCTCGCTCTCTCCCACTCTCTGTGCTTTGGTAAAGTTCTCTTTCTATTTAAACGGCTGCTAAAAACATCAAAGAGATACGCCGCTCAGGACATCGAGACTGGCGCTATTGATTTGGTAATAAAGCATATTCCTGGTAGCTTTCAGTATAGCCCGAACTCGAGTTCGACATCAAGGTTTTTCCGAGAGACAAAAAAAAAATCAAAGTTCAAAGTTCGGAATTTCTGACGACTCTTCTGCATGAACTGGCAATCAAATCTGAAATCCCAGAAATACTTCTTTGTATTCTGCTAAGAACATGTCTGCTACATATCAATTTAGGGCCAGAAAGGAATTGGAAATTTCTTGCGGTAGGAAAAAAATAACATACCGCAGCATCCTCCTTGCAAACATTTGAAAAATGAATGGCTTTCTGGGAGGCTGACAGGTAAGAGATTGGTATGTGGGCTACATAGCATGGATCAAAGAGAGTTTTTCTGCTCAATAATTCAGCAGCCTTGGTGCACCATGAACACACACCTAGAATATCCACCTTTCCTGATTCAGATGAATCGACATTCGCTGCTCGAGCCATCCCGGTGACACATCCGCTTAAATATCCCAGAGGGAAGGAGGAAAGGTCCCTTGTACATTTGAAAGTCTCTTTAAAATTCTCCCCATGGGCAGCCTGGAAGGATTCATCATGTCCGCAACCCCGGCCCCCCAAACTCTCCTGTTTAATGAATGTTCTTTATAGTACTAAATTGAATAAATGATGATCGTGCCCTCGTTAAGTCCCCTGGGCTTGATTGAGTCATCTGAATTCAGTGCTAATGACAAAAAGCAATTTTTGAAATCTTCCTCCCACTCGTTAGTTGTAGAATTACAGCGAGTGCGGGGTGAATGAGGGGAAGATGGCTAGCGCTGCAGATACCAAGTTGGAGATAAATGCCGCTTTTCTAGGGCAGGTTCAGAGTGACTTGTGCTTTTTTTTTTTTTTAACGAGCTTTACGGTCCTGGGAGAGGTTGTATCAGAGCCTCTTTCAAAAGAGCAAATGGAGTCAGGCGAGGAATTAGCAGCAGAGACGCAGAGTAACTCATTACAGGCAGCAGCACTATTAACTGCACTATTTTTATTTGCAATAGTTTGATAGTAGTTTTTAAAATAGTGCAGCTAGTTTAGTAACAAGCTACTTTTCTATGTCTTGTTCAAGTCAAGTTAAGCTTTTATTGTCTCTGTACAGGAACAGCATAACTGTTTGTTTGTTAGTTGCAGCCAGGCCTTTAATTGAGACAGCACCAAAAAAAAAAGAGAGTAAAAGTATCAGTGTTTGCAAGTATATGAAGTGATGTGCCTCCACAGCTGTCTGGTTGCTTTTTAAATAGCTTGAGAACACCATATTTTGTGTGTGGTTATCAAATTGTAGATATTCATTAATTCATTCATTTTCTTTTCGGGTTAGTCCCTTTATTAATCAGGGGTCGCCATAGCGGAATGAACTGCCAACTTATCCAGCATATGTTTTACGCAGCGGATGCCCTTCCAGCTGCAACCCATCACTGGGAAACCCCATACACTCCCATTCACACACATAGACTACAGACAATTTAGCTTACCCAATTCTCCTATAGCGCATGTCTCTGGACTTGTGGGTGAAACCGGAGCACCCGGAGGAAACCCATGCCAAAACAGGGAGAACATGCAAACTGAACATGCACACAGAAATGCCAACTGACCCAGCCGAGGCTCGAACCAGCGACCTTCTTGCTGTGGGGCGACAGCACTACCCACTGTGCCACCATGAGTACACTGTAGTGAACTTTACCTGCATAGCACTTACTACCTGACCACCGTTACAGTAGCAAACTATGATCTGCAGAGACGCCAAAGTAAATTCATTCTTCAAATTCTTTTAAATTAATTTATTAAAGTTTTTCTTAATAGTGTGGAGGTAAGTAGTGATTAACAAAAAACTAAGCTACCTGTTTGCTCAAATTTGCAGCTAATACCCAAATGATCAAAGTCAATTATTGTCTTGCTAACATCAATGCCTCATGAGTAACCATGTAATAACTTAGCTAAAGGTTAGCCAAGGCAATACACCATCGGTATACAGACTAACTTTCATGGAGAAATGACAGCTGAAAAGTGAAAACATGTCTGTGCAGTAATTTATTCTGAATATATAATGTTACTTGAAACTATCATAAAAAAAAAATCATGCACATTGTGTCTTTGCCTGTTCTTGTGATAAAATTTGTGAATTCTAAAGAAGACCTTGCAGTAGGTTTTGTGAACTGATTATTTTGTGGACATCTGTTGAAAAATGAAATAACATGAAAATGGGTAAGTGTGAGGGAATAAAAAAATGAGGTAAGTCAGAATTGTGTTAAAGGAATAGTTTCTCCAAAAATGAAAATTATGTCATTCTTTACTCACTATCGACCTGCTCCGGACCTGTTTTAGTTTCTTTCTTTTGCTGAACAACAAATAAGATATTTTTAAGAATGTTGGCTATGTGTACTCACTGATTTCCATGATAATTTTCTTTCTTTACTATGGATATCAGTGGCTAGAAGTGTCCAACATTCTTCACAGTATTAACATTATTGTTTAACAAAAAAATAAACTCACTTTGGAACCACTTAAGGATGAGTATATAGTGAATTTTTTGGGTGAACTATCCTTTAATATACCTATTTATTTATTTATTAAAACTAAATGCAATTTTTTATTTCTAAAAACCTCATAAATGACTGAATCATGACAAAAGGTTGTGTAAATCTAATTAAAACTCAAAAATCTTCATTGTGCCTCAAAATGTGCCTCTGCTTCAAATATAACGTTGAATATAAAGTTAAATATTTAAATGAATCTTTTGCTCCTTTAGTGTAATTATTTTTTCCAAAACGTAGCATGCTGTAGTGTAACTACTTTAAATGAGCGTAGCGCAAACCTGATTAGCACAGCTTTAATGCATTTATCCAAAGCGACAAACCGAGGCAATGTGTTCAAGGTATATTTGAATCTGTTTATGCGCCATGAGAATCGAACCCGTTACTGCAAAGATGCAAGCAGCACATCAGTTGAGCTACAGAAACCTCATAACGTGCCGGGAATGTTCAAAACGGGAAAACGGCGTAATGCTCTTTTACATCAGAGACTGAATCCTTCATTAGCTTTTCTCTGCAATGCCGTTTTTCATTTTGGGATTTGGCATAATGAAACAGACAACGTTAGAATAACAAATGTACTATTAATTCCAAGTTATTTGAAGTTATTCACATGTGCGACTGGCAAAGTATGAAAACTCAAATTGAGAGAAAGAGAAAACAAGAAACAACAAATCACCAAATCAAATCTGCTAAAAAAGCAGCTTGCGGAGCTCATTGAAATGCACGACCGAAACCCAAAAAGTAAGTTTCTTTTCTATAGGCCTCTCTGGACTCAACTAAAGTGTCTTGATGGCCCTCTCTTATTTCTTGCCCATCAGTAATGGCTTTTTTCCCTTGATTTTATAGTATTGCACTCTCGTTTTACGACTTCTTATTGGCACTGTCTGCTCTTCCTATGAGAACCCGAGGCACTGAAGCAGGCTATGAGAGTCAAGAGCTTTGTGAGGTGGTTGATGAGCTGGTCAACGGGTTCAGTGTGATGGGTGTACAGTCCAACCTACAGGACACCTCAAGCTTCCTACAGGCTGCTTCCATAACTAAAGCACCATGGTTCGGTTGTGTCGCTGGTTGAATTTGTCTTTTACTGTCCTTTAGTGCTGCTATTTTCTACCACACACCTGGTATTGTGCCACCTTGGAACTATTAAGTTTTATCTGCATTGTTGAGATTAAAAGTATTTGCCTACCATATGGAAAAAAGTGATAAGCGGAACAAGTCTCTTTCGTACATGAAGATGATACCCTATATATATATAAATATAAAAAAAATATATATATATTTATTTATAAATAATGTACAATGTCAAAATCCTCTTCAATTTGTAAAGGATTTATTGAGTAGAGATAACCGTCTCATTCTAAAAAAATAAACAAAACAAAAAATTCAGCTTGTTCTATCAAGTTTCTGTGCAGTAAAACATTAACTGAAGCAATTGTTTTCATGAGACAAACATTAGTTATATTCAATGGCTATTTTTTTAATCATATTTGAATACACATTTTATAGATTTGTTTTGAAGCATTAGTGTTTTAACAACATGCACGAGAAAGTTACATTTATAGCTGATTTCATATTTTAAGATTTTGAAGTTCAGCATTGAAAGCAATGCAAATTATTTTGTCCACTGCATATGTTAATTTTTGACACATTACAGGAACAGGAACTGTAGCTACTATAAGACTGCAATTTAAGACATTTTAAGAACTACAAGAAAACAAAAAACAGCAAGAAAGCAGACCATGTTTAGCAAATAACTGTTTAAAGGTGCAGTAGGTGATTGTCTTCAGAAACATTTTTTGTTATGATTGTTATGAATAGTAATGATTAAAGTAAATGATCTAAATGTTTATGTATTTTTATATTCTGGGTAAGGCATAAAACTAAAAAATGTTCATCCAATTAAATATTGTCGGGCCGACATTTCCCATAATTCTGATAAGTAGCCCAAACTTTCTGTCAACAAATGTAAATTTGTACAACGGCGCATCTCTGTTCACGCAGATCCGCTATTTGCGTGTGGACGCCTGCATGCGCGCCACGCGTTCATGTGCACACGAGACAATCACAGTCACAGTAAAATCAAATGCTGAATGAAAACTTTTTCAAATCCTGAATCAGTATTGGAGCTTTTGCACTCTGGAGGCTGAAGTATTTCTTTTAGACAGGTAATGTTATGTTTTAAAACTATTTTAGTCACGCAAAGCTGATGTAGATTGTGTTGTGTTATGAATGGGTTATATGCACAGAGGTGTTGTTCAGCCACTGAAAGATCGATGTGACTATTTTCAATTTCATAAGGGACCTTTTACAGCATCGATAATGTAGATTTTTATTTAGTTTAACAACAAAACATAAGTAAATAGGGCTATTCCGCCTAGCCTGCTTTACTGAGGTGAAGTTGGTTTTATATTCACATTGGTTCATTTTTGAACAGTGACAACCTGTGACGCGCTCCCTATATTGTTTACCATGCTACTCTGAATATTCGCTCTGAAACAGCATGTAAGTATGGCTTAGCAATAAGTGTAATTCCTGCACGCCGCCGGCCAACAACTAACTAGGCCTACATTTCTGGCGAAGAACATGAACTAGTGGGTTGTCTGCTGTCATGTTCGTGATTTCAGGAGGCGTGGCTTTGGACGGCAGGGGAGGGACTGTGTTTCAAAGATATTATGCTAACCGGTTAGCGTTTTGGCAGATCACCTACTGCACCTTTAAGTCACACTTACACTGTTTCCCTGCAGTCTATATATAAAAAAAAATATTTCACAAACTCAGTTTTTGAAATTGAAACATTTAATATTTCATTCCAATATCATAAAATGCCTCATAACCATAACCATAACCATAATTCCCCACAAAGGGTGAGCTTTGTATTAAAATATGTAGATCATCTACATAGAGATGTGTGCATAAACACTCCATATTTTCTGGTTCATCTTCTTATGTGAAAATGCATTTTTGTAGCACAACACTATGGTACTTTCTTTTAAAATTACATCACTCATCATAGCCTCCAAGATGATCCCAATTGGTCCTCTTGTGTGCACTAAAAGTGCTGATTGGCTTACAAATATAAACGTATACAACCAAGTCAGAATTTGACTTACAGTAGCAGATAGAAACTTTTTGTTTCCTAAATAATAAGTCTGAAAATTTACACAAAATATATTTGTGCATATACATTAGATCAGTCAGTACCAAAGCCAAATCTTGAGCTAATCTAACAACAACAACAACAACAACAACAACAACAACAACAACAACAACAA
>CAIGQV010017532.1:14580846-14599033 GCA_903798115.1 Danio jaintianensis
ACACACACACACACACACACACACACACACACACACACACACACACAGAGCATGAAGAATGGATGCAGGGAGAAATGTCAGGCGCACTGGTGAGGCAGGAAGGGCTGAAGAATAAAAAAACGTGAGCCAGAGATGCAGATGAGAGAGGGACTTAATAAGGGGGATGGAGCGAATTATGGCTATCATAATGATGTCACTGGTTAATGGGGTGTTAGTTTAGCGTTATAAGCCTCCAAATGGCTCAGAGGATCTCTTGGGTGAAATTTATAGCTTTTTGAGGCACAAAATAAAAAAGGTTTTCACAACAAATTCGCTAGTAAAGGGTATGGAGATGGTTGGAATGAATGCTTATGTTACACTATACCTTTTACAGTTTTGTGGTAAGTATTTTTATTATTGTTATTATTATTATTATTATTATTATTATTATCATCATCATCATCATCATCATCATCATCATCATCATTATTATTATTATTATTATTATTTTTGTTAATTATAAAAATATTTTTTACTCAATATTATATCAATTATAAAATGATTTTATTATTATTATTATTATTATTGTCATTTAATAAAATGATAATTTAATATAAATTGTAAATAAATAATAATAATTATTATTATTATTATAATAAAATCATTATCATTATTATTATTATTATTATTATTATTATTATTATTATTATTTTATAAAATAATAATTTAATATCAATTATAAATACTACTAATACTAATACTACTACTACTACTACTACTACTACTACTACTAATAATAATAATAATAATACAAATTATTATTATTATTATTATTATTATTATAAAATCATTATCATCATCATCATCATCATCATCATTATTATTATTATTATTATTATTATTATTATTATTATTATTATAAAATCATTATCATCATCATCATCATCATCATCATTATTATTATTATTATTTAATGAAGAATAATTTAATATCAATTATAAATAAGAAAAAGAAGAAGAAGAAATATAGTAATTATTATTATTGTTATTATTATTATTATTATTATTATTATTATTATTATTACTATTATTCATTCATTCATTCATTCATTTTCTTTTCGGCTTAGTCCCTTTATTAATCTGGGGTCGCCACAGCGGAATGAACCACCAACTTATCCAGCATATGTTTTACGCAGCGGAAACCGGAGCACCCGGAGGAAACCCACGCAAACACGGGGAGAACATGCAAACTCCACACAGAAATGCCAACTGACCCAGCCGAGGCTCGAACCAGCGACCTTCTTGCTGTGAGGCGATCGTGCTATCCACTGCGCCACCGTGACGCCATTATTATTATTATTATTATTGTTTCAGCTTAGTCCCTTTATTAATCTCTGTGTTAAAGGCATTCGCCCCAACCCTCTTCATTATTCTCACTCTCTACTCAGATGGGACGGTGGGCCATATTACTTATTCACACACATACACTACGGACAATTTAGCTTACCCAATTCACCTATAGCACGTCTTTGGACTTGTGGGGGAAACCAGAGCACCCGCAGGAAACCCACGCGAACACTTCTTCTTCTTCTTCTTCTTCTTCTTCTTCTTATTATTATTATTATTATTATTATTATTATTATTATTATTATTATAACAACAAAACAATTAATGCTTTTATTCAGGTATTAAACTTTTCTTTTTTAAATAATGATGCGCATTCGAACAAAAAAAGTTATTTATTAATATAATTTTATTAATCAATTCATTGAAAATTCCAATCGGTCAGTATAACAAACGTTTTCACTTTTTTATATCCTTTTCAGAATGGGGAAGTCAAACTGGAGAGGATAAGTATGGTTTAGCAGCATGCATTTCCAAGAACATTTTTATTATTAAAATAAATGCACAAAGACTGTACTAAACTTTCTCATTTCAAATAAATGATGAGTCAGCCGCTACAACTTCTGGTTCATTCATCACACTATAAAAGGTCACGCATTATAAGATTCAGCACTCCACATTATTTCGATCAATTAATTTGGGTCATTCGGTTACTGTATCCACAGATGTACAAAATTAGCATCCTTCGCACAGTATCCATACATAATACATCGGACACAGCTTGAGTATTGTCCATCAAACAAACAAAAACCTGTCCAACGCTAAATGTCCACAACCATAAAAGTCCACACATGTAAAGAGCAGCCCGTGTAAAATAAACTCACATTAAAGATATTGCATTGGAATGTGAGCAATTAGTAGGCGTACTGTAACCGTCTACATTCTCATTACAATATTATAAAAAAAAAAAAGAAAAATTCTCAAAGCTAACATTACGCACACCCACTCACACATGCAAGAAGCCGCCGCATCAAGCCATTTAGCGTAAGATCTTGAAGCTAAAATTGTGTGGGCCCACATTCAAGGAAGTTTGGTCTACGAGTGAACTTTCTAACACTTGAGCAAAGTTTCACATTACAAGCAGGCTACTATACTCTATGTCTTGTTTATTTAACAGCAGAGATATTCAAGGCCGGCGTGCGAAATAACGATCACTCAAACTCTCCACTCAAGTGAATACGTTACCCTCTGACCCGTGCTTTTACTGCCTTTGATTAAGTTAGGCGGTAACAGAAGAGCCCCAACAGGACACTTACACTGGCTGTAATGCTATAGGCTATGTATGACTGCCAGCTTTAGTCAAGGAGCATTGCGTGAGATCTAATTACACTTCTACCACACTGGATCTTTTGCTTGAGGTAGAGACGTGTAATCACACAGCAAGCACACAGATTAGAGCTTGATGTCTCCTTTGTGTGGGTGATCGCCCTCAGATATCTCCAGCCCCGTCAAAACGGAATAACTCCACTTCTGTCTTTCATTGGTTCAGCGTGCCCAAGGACTTTGCCACAAACCTGTTTAGATTGTATATATGAAGGCTGCATAAACATTTCAGCCAAGTCTTTGTTCTCTCTGCTTGTGCTTAAAGGAATGGTTCCTGTCTGCAGTTAGTCATTCATACAATATGTAGGTCCTAACCTGTTTGAGTCTCTTCTGCAAAACATTGGAAATGCTTCCAAAAACGTGCTGGGTAGAGACCGGTGTTGGGTAAGCTACTTTAAAAAAGTCATTGATAATTAATTTCATCATTAAAATTGTATTTAAATTACTTTTCTAATTGACTGTTACTTAGTTACTCAATAAGTCATTTAATTACTTGACTCAATACTAAAAACCACATAAATCTCAATGCATAGACTACAGCAGTGAAATCAAACAATAGTATCAAACAAGACATTTTCATTTTGTAAACAACAATAACGACGACAACAACAACAATGGCCATATTTTATAAATACCATATATTTACATATATTTACATATTATTATCATATCATCATATTTACATTAGTTTCTTAAGCATGGTAATCTAACCTTTAGTTCAGCGGTGCCCAAACTTTTTCAAAAACCAAAAAATTGATTGAGGCTAGTGGACCAAAGGTAAATATTGTTGCCATGGGTGATTTCCTAATTTATTTAATAATATTTAAAATTAACTAGAAAACATTGCTTTATATGAACTAATACAGCATATTTTTTACAGTATTTATTACAGTAAAAACTAAAACAATCTAATTTACAACAGAATATTTACCCTAGTTTTTGCCTTGATTTGCTCACCGATGTGTAATCCTCTATCCGTTGAGTGACATTATTCACTGTACATTTAAAATAAATCTGATTCATTTACAACATTTAATTGAAACATGCTTTTTTTTGTAGCCCAGCAATAAAACAAACAAACAAAAAAGTTACGTCAAATTAGTAATGACGATCTCTGTGTTAAAGGCATTCACCCCAACCCTCTCCATCATTCTCGCTCTCTTCTCAGATGGGATGGTGGGCCATATCAAAGGTTACAATGGGTCAACTTTGGTCCGCGGGCCCTACTTTGTGCTTCTCTGCTTTATTCATTCATTCATTCATTTACTCATTTTCAGTCCCTTTATTCATTAGGGGTCGCCACAGCGGAATGAACCGCCAACTTATCCAGCATATGTTTTACACAGCGGATGCCCTTCCAGCTGCAACCCAGTACTGGGAAACATCCATATACACTCATTCACACACATACACTACGGCCAATTTAGTTTATTCAATTCAGACATGAAAAATACATCCAAGATCATACAAAGGATTCACTTATAAAACTATTTATTAAAATGTCATGTAATTTTAATTAAAAAAACAAAACAAGCAGAAAGTAAATTTGTTTTTGGATTATTTAGGGTGCACTTTTTTATTTATTGTGCATAATCAAAAGCTGTTTCATTATGTATATAGAAAAAGCAGGAAATGTGTCTTTTAGTGTTTTGTGAAAGAAACAATGACAAAATGTTTAAGCTCGTTGATAAGTCAGCTGTCAATCACTACAACCAAATCACCAATTTCATTCATTCATTTTCCTTCGGCTTAGTCCCTTTATTCATCAGGGGTCGCCACAGTGGAATGAACCGCCAACTTATCCAGCATATGTTTTACACAGCGGATGCCCTTCCAGCTGCAACCCAGTACTGGGAAACATCCATATACACTCTCACATTCACACACATACACTATGGCCAATTTAGTTTACTCATTTTACCTATAGCGCATCTTAGGATTGTGGGGGAAACCAGAGCACCCGGAGGAAACCCAAGCGAACACAGGGAGAACATGCAAACTCTACGCAGAAATGTCAACTGACCCAGCCTGGACTCGAACCAGTGACCTTCTTGCTGTGAGGCAACAGTACTAACCACTGAGCCACCGTGTCGCCCAAATCACCAATTTAAAGAATATAATTTAATAATCACTGGAAAAAAAATTATTTTAACATATACAAAAAGATTCAATCTAAAATAATGATTCATAAACTTTTAACGGTGGTGCAGTGGGTAGCACAATCGCCTCACAGTAAGAAGGTCGCTGGTTCAAGCCTCGGCTGGGTCAGTTGGCATTACTGTGTGGAGTTTGCATGTTTTCCCCATGATCGCGTGGGTTTCCTCCGGGTGCTACGGTTTTCCCCACAGTCCAAAGACATGTGGTATAGGTGAATTGGGTAAGCTAAATTGTCCGTAGTGTACATGTGTGAATGAGTGTGTATGGATGTTTACCAGTGATGAGTTGTGGCTGGAAGGGCATCCGCTGCGTAGAACATATGCTGGATAAGATGGCGGTTCATTCAGCTGTGGCGACCCCAGATTAATAAAGGGACTAAGCCGAAGGAAAATAAATGAATGAATATTCTTTTATGTTATTAAAAAGCTGTTTATCTCCTGTTTATTGTAACTGCATGGGAAAGCTTATGGAGTTTTCAAACTTTAAAAAAGACAGAAACACCATGAATCATAAATACAAATGATTGATTCATTGGTGTATTATTCATTCAAAAACCTAATCATTACTTCTTTCGTAAACTCTAGTGAACGCAAGAGTCATTTGAATGATTGCTGGTTATTTTTCATTCCAGAAAGTTCCTGCTCATTGTAAATGCTCTCCAAAATTTGCAGATCAGCAATCTACAAAATAAATAATGAGCCATCAAGCTTTGAAAATGACTCAAAAGTATTAAAAATGGTTCATATGACTTGTGTGGGCTTTTGAATCTCTGATAATCTTCACAGAAGCTGTCAAGCACTGGAAATCACTGAACAAGTAAGCTTATTTAATGAACTGGATCTGTATCTGTTTTCAAACAAATTCATTCATACCTGTTAAGTGAACAGACTGAGCAACTTTTACCAAAAAAAAGATCAAACAGAATCCAGACGAACGGTTTACAGTTCCTAAGGTTACATAAGAATAATAAATAAAGTCTAAGGTTAAATAAGGTTGAAAAAATGAGTTTATTAATGCATTTTAATTTCTGGATGACATATTGCTCTAATCTATTAGCCTGCTGTTTTAGACATAACTTCTGCTTCTCTGCTCAATTAGTGAAGTGAAGTGAAGTGAAGTGTAGTGTGGCCAAGTATGGTGTCCCATACTTGGAATTTGTGCTCTGCATTTAACCCATCCAAGTGCACACACACAGTTAGTGAACACACACATACCGTGAACACACACCCGGAGCAGTGGGCAGCCATGCTGCGGCGCCCGGGGAGCAGTTGGGGGGAACGGTGCCTTGCTCAAGGGACTCACCTCAGTCGTGGTATTGAGGGTGGTGGAGAGTGCTGGTCATTCACTCCCCCCACCCCCAAATCCCGCTGGTACCGAGTATCGAACCAGCAACCTTCGGATCACGAGTCCAACACTCTAACCACCAGGCCACGACTGCCCCTTATTATTAGCTTCAACAACACTATTACTTTATTTTTAAGCATTCTGCTATTTTTAAATGGCAGAAAAACAAGCAGGTTAGCATAATGTTGCAAACATGTCCAAGCTCTATGCTCCAAAACATCTCTTTCAGTTTCTTTTCTAGGATGCCAGATCCAGGTATCATAGAGTACCACTGTCAGGTGGAAGCGGCCATTAGTGGCATTAGCGCACAAACCCCTTTGCAGTTCGTTCTGTAAATCATCCATGCAGTGACAAAGCCCCGGCGCTGCTCACCAAATAATAGGACACAGAGACTGTGAATACTAGTGCTGGCCAGGTGCACTGAGCTTCTCTATCTCCCCCTCGGAGCTAATGGACCAATATGAGAGAATGGAAATTGATTCAGGCTAGTCGGTAAATTAAGAATTCACAGCTTTCATTTTGTGGGTGTGTGTTTGGGGAATGTATTGTTTATTGGAATTCGAATTTCATAGGTAATTGGGGATGTAGAAAATGTAAACAAGAATAAATGCTGCTTTGCTTTTATTAATGCCAATGAAGCTCACTATTGTCCTCCGGTGCTGTGCCTCTCAAGACAATAGGTAGAGAAAGTGAGAATTGTGTGAGAGAGGTAATTAGAGACTACAGCCAAGGTTTTTTTTTGAGGTTGTGTGAGAATTATGTCATTTCTGTTTGATATGTTTTTGTGCTTTTGTCTTTTATTTAAATGTATTTAAATTATGTTTTAAAATACAGTTTTAGTTTACTTTTTTATTTTTGTTATTTTCTTTTTTCTATTAAACTAAATGAAAATGAGAAATAAGAAATCTTTCAGAAATGAGAAATCTTTTAGAAATGTACTGCTGAAACAAACTACAAATACTCTGAAGTAACAGTTTTGGGTGGGCCTAATACAGTGGCTCAATGATGAAATGGAGCCACAGAGCATGGCCATGCTCTTAACACTATAATAAGCATCAGTGGTTTTTCCCACTTAATCTTGAGTTACTGACACCATTCATTACTATACCATTCATAGTCTATATGCATAAATGCATAAAAAGCAAAAACACAAAACGTTTACAATTGGCATCTAAAAACGCATCCAAATGTGAGCTATACCGCATTCTCTTTTTTCAAATCGCACTGGTCTGTGTCTATCTACAGTATGGCTGTATGAAGCCAATTAAGCTAAAATTGCAAGAGGTAGCATCAGTAGCATCCATTCAGGTTGTAGCGATATTTGACAGTACAGAGATTGCTGATTCCCACAAGTGGGCGTGGTTTCAGCAATGCTAGTGGACACACCCCCATTGTTTGAGTCCTGAATATTTCTCAAAGATTACTTATTTTAGTTCCTTGGTGTTGTTTTTTTATCATTTAAATTTGGCTGGGTAATTAATAAAAAAATGCTCTGTTGTGTGACAAACTCAGAACACATGCATCTATTCAGATTTTTAAGAAATTTAAGAAAACATATGGCAAGGTTTTTACTTTGGCACTCTGTTATATTTTTTGAAGCTGAGTAAATACATTAACTAAACATCATGACATGTGTTGCTTATTAAGAACATTATTTGCAATTTCTACAATTACGACCATGATATATAAAAGTATGATATATAAAACTTGGTGAGAAACAATCAAAAATTCTGGGAGCTAAAAATTTGGTCAGGTTACAGGCTCTTGCTGAGCGAAATGAGTTTAGAGCGTTTCAAAATTTTGAAGCAACATGCAAATGTAAAGGTGTAATTCAAGGTCTCTGGTGTTACATCATGTCCTTGGTACTACAAGACTTCTACTACATTATAGAACCTGTTCAGAAATGCATAAAGGATAGGTTTTTCAACATAAAACATAAGCCTCAAAATTCTGAATTCTCTATGTAAAGTGAAACCAGAGAGTTGAAGAGAAGCCACGTATAGATGTCTCATAATTATTTTAGCAAAAAGAAGAAGGACAATTTTTTTTACCTAGCATCGGCCACAGCAGGTAATCTTTTATTGCCTCAAAATAACCAACAAGAGTAAATCCTCACAGAACATGCCAGCGCCAAACACCCGCAGACCCAGGTCTCTAAAGCCAAACATTTAAGGCTAAAGGTGGAAAAAGGTTATCGAAACTCTCCTCAAATGGATTCCACGCTTTTCACAGGCTTTCTAATCTTTCCATATGGGTGCTTTAAAGTGATGTCCATGCGTCTGCGTGTGCATCAGTGGAAAGAGATTGTAGTAATCCATGGGTGTAATCTGTGGTACAAGCGCCATGAGGGAGTTTATGAGGACAGTCCCCAGAATGCTAAGGCCAGGATGGAGTCTGAACGGCAGATAACACAAAACTTAAGCTTGTGGAAGCCCGGAGGAGCCCAGGCATGGATAACACACCTCAAAGTACAGCAGAGGTGAGAGCGTTTCTGTAAAAAAACCCTTCATGAGAACACATCCACTTCAATATTTGGAGTACCTGCTGCCATACTATGCTATATAGTCCTTAATCACATAATATCCCTTTTTTACAATGCATACTAAAACACTGGATTCTGACTAGTCAATAATGTAATTTATCATTGCAGTATAATGATTAAACAACTCTATACTTCTCCACTGTCAAATTCTCACATCCATACAAGTTTGAAGCAGCTACTCAGTCAAATAGGTAGTTTATTAAAAATTTAGAATTTCATTAAAACAAAATCAGTTATTTACATCACTGTGAACTTAAATCTATTCTGCATAAAATATCCATTAACAATAGCTTGTGGTTCATAGGTGTTTTACATTCATTTACATTTCTGAATAGCATTATGATCGACCTTGATCTCTGCTTTGGCAACTTTTGATTGGAAAGTTTAACAAAGTGACTTTTATTGGCATTTTTAGTGTTGCATTGTCTGGGTTGGTCATGTTAATTACACTACAATAACCAGGTATAAAGTGCTGCCAGTACTTTTTCTGTCATGCATTGTTATTATTGTTATTTATTCCATATTTCCATATATACAGTATATATTTGATTTATAATACAATATATTGTTTTAAACTACTAAAAATGCCAATAAAAGTCACTTTGTGAAACTGCAGAGTTCATTTTTCAGAGGCTCATAATGCAATTTTGAAAGTATAAAAAACACTATATAAAGTATAAAAACTATAAAGTATAGAAAACTACCCTATGATCAGATTTAATATTTACATATTTTACATTTAGATTTAATAATGTTTATACAGGTATACTTTTGATTATTTGTGTGTTGAATATTACTTGTAAAAAAAAACAGTATGAACTGAACTTAATAGTTTGGTCTTAGTTTGCAGTCTTTAATTAATATTATAGTATTCATTCAATAATTTTCCTTCGGCTTAGTCTCTGATTTATCAGAGGTCCCCACATCGGAATGAACCAGCAAAAAATTGTTTTGACATAAGATTATTTTGCTTTCCCCCATTGTCAGATTATTTTGCTTGTTTGCTTGTCTAGAAAATGCTTCTTGATTTAAGAATTTGTAGATATTTGGACTAGAAACGAGAAAAAAATCTAAGTGAGTTTTTGTTGTTGTTGCTGTGTATAGCTCACTAAATAGCTTGTATGAAGATATTATATTGTTTAAGTTTAAGTGAGCATACATTTAACTCAATATATAGTTGCAAATTGTTCATTAAACCTGTTGAATATTTTAAAAAGGAAGTAATTTTCCCCCCTCTGCTTCAAAACCAAGCAGCATATAGTAACAAATCATATTTTGTTGTTTATCATTACACCCCAACTTTAATTACATTTAGTACTATATCTTTATCATTATAGCGATTGCCCTTGTAAGAACAAGCCTTTAGTTTACGCTGAGTCGATCAAACCCCCAAATGATTATACCTCACATCCAAGTCTCGTCTAACCGATCAGTGAACCCTACAGATATGATCCAAAAGATCCCACAAACCTCATTTCTCATCTGGCACTGGAGAAAGTTAAGAAGAGGCTTTGTAGAAGCATTAGATGGATGAGAGATGTCGATACCCTGTGCCAATCTACCTTCGAGCCCCCTTCTCATCAACCCTTGACTCACAAGTCCTCTCCTTGCCTTAGAAGGGCTCTCAGCGGCAGACGCACAAGAGCTGTCTGAAAGAAAGCTCTCGAAAATGTTCACCTGTGATACTGCTTTTTAACCTCTTAGGTTTCTCTGCGGTTCAAGAGATGTGGCGAGGAAAGCTCTGTGTTTCAGAGGAGCGAGGCAAGAGTAAAAGCTTTCTGTGAAGAGACTTGAGAGAGGCTTGTTCTTTTATGTCTCCAAGGGACACAGTCAAACTTTAGCTGTGGAACTGTCTGCTCCGCCAGGTCTTTTCATTCAAGGCCCAATGTCAGATCTCATTCCGCTAATAACTGAGCAGCATCTGTCAAAATATTCCATATGATTGGCAAAGAGAATGAGATGGAGATCTCAAAGCAGACCGTGTTTGATTAGCACTGGCCGATATGACAAAAACCACCATGTAAATCGCATATATACAGTATATATAATGATAAAGTACCATTTATGCAAATCCAATCAATGAATAGTTTTTATACACTGTAAAAAATATCCATAAATTAGCACTTTTCCATATTTTTTGTGACTGATGTTTTCATTTAATTTATTTTCCCCGTTTATTAGTGCTTTTGAATTGCATTATGGAGCCTTGATCTTTCTTATAACAACTTTTAACATAGAAAAGTTCTAAAAAGTGATTTTATTAACATTTTTAATTGTTTAAAGTGATATATTGTCTGGGTTGATGTTGTACATGGTGTTGTACAAAAACCTTGTAATAAACTGCCAGTACATTTTCTGCGTATTTCTCTATATGTTATTTCTTATACATACTTTACATTAATTCAAACTACTAAAATGTCAATGAAAATCACTTTGTTAAACTGTAGAGTTGAATTTTTTACATCAAAAGTCGACAGAGCAGAGATCAAGGTCCCATAAATAAAAAACACTTGTTAGTTAACAGCTATTTTTTACAGTCTATATAATGCCCATATGAAACAGACTATTCCTTTTCACATTTTAAAGAATATACTCAGTATACTCATTCATATGTGATCATATTTCTCGCATTATTTAGAACTTATATATATTTTTAATGTAGACATATCAAATAAATATGAATTAAAAATTTTAAACACTTTTCAAAAACGAATGATCACAGCTCCAAATAATAAAAGAAAGTAAGATATTGCTAAATACAATGCAAAGTGTAGGCATTGTACTTTCAAGATTGCAAATTTCTCATGGTGCATGTTTCTGTCTGCATCTCCATAATAATGCGCACATATAAATTATGAAAAAGTATTACCATAAACAATGTATTTTGTGATACCACAAACTAAACTATAGAGCATAATATGAAACAGTAAACTTTTCATTTTGTCCATCCTATTGGAAAGCCCTGATTGTTTGATCAAAAGAGACCTGACACATTTTTTTTCAGTTTTTACTGTAAGTAGCAGGCTGTGAGGCATACTGTAACTGTTACTGACCCTGACGAGGACTTGAGGGAAGGGCCCTCTGGAGTTCTCGGGCACGTTGATTGGTGGAATGACCCAGTCTCGCTTCTGTCGCCGCAGTCCATTGGATGAGCCTCGCTGGCGTTGTCGTGGAAACGTAATGAGCTGGGGATTTTGATAGTGGTTGTGGGAGGATCCGCCATAAATGGCTTCGCCAGCAATCTGTGGAGGACAGATATG
This sequence comes from Danio jaintianensis, assembly GCA_903798115.1. Classification (NCBI taxonomy): domain Eukaryota; kingdom Metazoa; phylum Chordata; class Actinopteri; order Cypriniformes; family Danionidae; genus Danio; species Danio jaintianensis. The sequence goes on from CAIGQV010017532.1 coordinate 14,592,855, forward strand.
AAGACTACATGAGAAGCAGATCTTTATATTCACACACAAAGAGAGTATATTGAAAAAAAGGAAGAAAAAAACTTCAAAGAGTTAAAGTGCATGCTATAAATATGAGCATGATGAATCAAAAGGAAAATCATAAATGAATTCTCTTTTATTTCACAGCCCTTTTATTCCTACACAGCACTGAGGAGCAAATTGCAGTTGGAGACATAAGGTATTTCACGGAGGAAAATAATAATTGCATTTGTCCGTAATTGGATCCCCGCTAGTTTTAATTGTATGAAAAAAGTGTTTACTTGTAATTTGCTAATATATCAAAAACCTACAATGAAACGGTAGAAAGTTCAATATTAACGGATGCATTTAATTGATTTGATTTACTGGCTTATATATATAACTATTTAAATAATTATTGCTAAATTAAACCTACTTTAATGTAAGCATAATATTTTTGTTAAAATTAAGGAACACCACAAAACAAAATACAGACTATTGAAAAAACCCTGAACCTCATATTAAACATGTTTTATTTTTATCTAATGACAGACACAATAAACAATTAAACAATAAACAGTTACAAAAATATTTAGAAAGAAGGGGACAAAACTTGCAAAAAGGCGTGCAGAGTAGAGGGAATCACAAGAAACCATTCAAGTCTCCCGAGCAACAGTACGACAGACGCTTTGAGGAGACAAACGCACCTTTAATAGGAGTACATACCTGTCCAATTACCACTAATCAGTCATTATTTGTGAAGTAATGGTACGAAACAACAGTGGTGGAGCAGTTTGTGCACACCTGAGCCCCGAACACACAGGATCGTAAACATAGCTGCGGGGTTTCTGCTAAAACGACCAATCAAAATGACAAATTGCGTCAAGGCCTCTGTAAAGCAGCCCTTATAACACAGCAATACCACTGTGACGCATACCATGACATTTCCTCATGGATGCCCAATGAAAAAGATTGATGAAATACCACATCAATAATTTAGACAAGAAAAACTAGAGCTGCCGCTGACCCTTGCTTGATTCATCCAAAGGCCAAGGAAAGGGCTGAAAGCAGCAATCAAATGGCCGCCATTTTTCACAGCGCCTGACGGCATGAGTGAAAGAAGACTGTCCTGTGGTTCCTTCACTGTTCATTCAGCGCTCATCCCTAAATTGTCAATTCGTGTTGTAATCCTGTGTTTCTTTCCCTGATACGTTGGTGTCTGTGGCACTTTTTTTGTTTATGTTTTTGTTTAATATATTCTACTAAAACATTTATGACATTTATAATAGTAATATTTTTGTAAAGATTTTATCAACACATTTGTTCAATATTTAGTCAGAAAAAACATACAGGTAAAAAATTTATATATATAATATATATTAATTAATATAATATTTTATTTAAATATTGAAATATTTCTAATATTAATTAAAACACTTCATATATATATATATATATATATATATATATAATATTTTTTTTTTGCTATTTATTTTAATTGCCAGACATTTTCATATATAGGATATATATATATATATATATATATATATTCATTTTCTTTTCGGCTTAGTCCCTTTAATAATCTGGGGTCGCATTCACAGCGGAATGAAGCGCCAACTTATCCAGCATATGTTTTACGCAGCGGATGCCCTTCCAGCCGCAACCCATCACTGGGAAACATCCATACACACTCATTCACACACCCGGAGGAAACCCACATGAACACGGGGAGAACACGCAAACTCCACACAGAAATGACAACTGACCCAGCCGAGGCTCGAACCAGTGACCTTCTTGCTGTGAGGCGATTGTGCTACTCACTGCGCCACCAGTTCTGTCTGGTTTTTGAATCTTATTGGCTGATAGCCGTGCGATATTTTGCCAGTAACAGCACTCGACCCGCCTCTTCACCCTTCACCCTTGTGTATTACATGCCCCACCAGAGACAATAATATTTTGGACCATGGCTACACCACAATAAAGGATGCATATCGTTCCGTCGCCAGAGCAGCTCCAGGACTCTCCGACCACTGCCTGGTTCATCTTATACCAACTTACAGACAAAAACTTAAAACTACTAAGCAGTATTAAGGACTGTTAAGAGATGGACCAATGACACAGAGCAGGTCTTACAAGCCTGTTTTGAATGCACTGACTGGAGTGTTTTTGAAGCTGCAGCCACTGACCTGGACGAGCTTACAGAAACTGTAACATCATACATCAGTTTCTGTGAGGAGCTATGCATCCCTACCAGGACCTACTTATCATTTAACAATGATAAACCATGGTTCACACCAAAACTAAAGAGGATGCTTACAGAGGATGCCTACAGGATCTTGAACAATCAGGCCAGGAACACACTGACAAAGGAGATTGGTGTGGCTAAGAAGAGCTATGCCAAAAAGCTGGAAAACCAGTTTTCTGCCAACGACCCTGCATCAGTGTGGAAAGGCCTGAAAGACATCACAAACTACAAGACACCATCCCCCAGCATTGACAGCAATAAACAACTTGCAAATGAGCTAAATATGTTTTACTGTAGATTTGAGACCTCCGACCAGACACCACACACCCGCCATGACCATCTCTCTACACAGTCATCAACACCTCCAGCCATCCCCCTCTCCCCCCCTGCACTTCAGATCAGTGAGGATAATGTGCTGACCAGCTGGCTCCTATTTTCTCACAGATCTTCAACAGATCACTGGAAAAGCGCAAAGTTCCATCCTGCTTCAAATGCTCCACCATCATCCCAATCCAGAAGAAGCCAAAGATCACAGGACTCAATGACTACAGACCTGTTGCCTTAACATCTGTGGCCATGAAGTCATTTGAAAGACTAGTGCTAGCATATCTGAAGGACATCACTGGACCTTTGCTGGACCCCCTGCAGTTTGCCTTTAGAGCAAACCAGTCTGAGAATGATGCAGTCAACATGGGACTGCATTATACCCTACAACATCTAGACAAACCAGGGAACTACGGAAGGACACCATCGTCCCATCATTGCTCGAGTACAAACTGACCCAGCTCCCTGTTCCGAGCTCTGTCTGTCAATGGATCACCAGCTTTTTGACAGATAGACAACAGCTAGTCAGAATGGGCAAAATCACATCTGACAGCCGCACCATCAGTACCGGTGCCCCCAGGGATGTGTTCTCTCCCCACAGCTCTTCTCCCTGTACACCAACGACTGCACTGCAAAAGACACCTCCATCAAGCTCCTGAAGTTTGCGGACGACACTATTGTTATCGGCCTCATCCGGAACGGTGACGAGTCTGCATACAGACAGGAGGTGGAGCGGCTGACTCTATGGTGCAGATGCAACAACCTGGAGCTGAACACGCTCAAAACGGTGGAGATGATAGTGGACTTTAGGAGAAACCCCCCTGCACTTCCCCCACTCACCATCATGAACAGTAGCGATTCTGATTCTGATTCTGATTACTCCGCCTACATACAGCAACAAGCTGAGGACAGTTTGACAAATATTGCTCCTTTTGGGCAACATAATGTACTCTTGAGGCTTTTTTAGTCGAGAACGTAGTTGTTTAGATTGCAAATATGCAGTTTATTTATAAGGATTAGTGCCTATTTTAAAATATTTATAATTTCTGAGAGACAGCGCATTGGCAGCCATTAGCCTGCCATACTGAGTAGACCAAAGATGGTTGACGTTGTATATCCACAAGATAGCGACAGGACCGCATAATAAGTCCTTAGAAGATTAAAACAGCATCATTTCTAACTACAGCTGATCAAATCATTATTAAACTGGTAACTGATATTCTAAGTTGATCTCTCTCTTTTGTATGTTGTAGTGCTGTATTTATACCATATAATTGTAGTGTATTGAATGTGAGATGGGACTCGCATATCAGGAATGTGTGTTGTGTTGGCAGAAAGAAAGAAGAAATGGTCGCATGCGTTTAGCGTTTTTCCTTATCGCAAACACAAAAGCAATCTGGTAGTGATTGCGCTGCTTTTTTCGTGGTTATTTATTGTGATATCCCGATTGCAACAGAGAAATACTGTAGACTGTAAAAATCTTGGGAGATATCTCTGTAGATGGATGGCATTTCATGTCACGTTCAGCCTTATAATCTTAATATGTCAGCAAATGTCAGTATGTCAGTAACCTGTTTTGTCATCACTTTAGATATTACGCTAGAGAATCATTCAAATACTAGCTCTAAAGTTACGTTGCTGAATTAGTAACCGCTTCTGCTGTTCTGATGTCAGCTGCAGATGTGAAGGAATGGCGGAAAAAAGTAGTTCCTAATACAAAAGGGTTTTTAGACTCGTGTTTAATTTTCTTTTTTATATACACAATTGTGCCATAGAACTGTTGTATAAACGCAATATCACACTTGTAGCAGTACGATGTGGCTGTATATCGTCACTGGTGAGACACTAAGGCACTCGGTCTCCGGCTCCCACCAGTGCCGATATATAGCCACATATATATATATATATATATATATATATATATATATATATATATATATGCTCATTTATATATATATATATATATATATTTGTATAGATATATAGAGTTGTGTATTTTATATATAGTTGTGATGCCTCCTAATAATAATAATAATAATAATAATAATAATACATTTAAACACTGTTTTTATAGCTTTATTTTTAGTAAAAAATACAAAAACAATACATCAAATCTTACAATTATTTTTTTTATTATTTATACTATTACTCATTATTATTATTATTATTATTATTATTATTATTATTAATAATAATAATAATAATAATAATAAGAAGAAGAAGAAGAAGAAGAAGAAGAAGAAGAATTTTAAGTGAAGCGCCCAATCCAGGGACACCGTTTTTTTTTTTTTACCGCGCTGACGACATGAAGTAAAGAGAACTGTCCTGCGGTTCGTTCACTGTCTTTACCACTCATCTCTGAATTGTCAGCTTTTCCTGTAATCCTGTGTTGCCGTTTCTTCCCTTGACACTACCACGTCTGTGGCAGTGCATTTTCGAGCTGAGACTCTTCCTCCAAATCCCATTCTTCTCCTCTCGGTCTGTTTTGCGTCCCCCGGCGGAGGCTGCCAACTCAAGCATGCGTAGGCAGGTCAGCCTATCAATGTCTCACAAACACGGCTTGTCGGCAGAACAGCTCGGAACAGATGTGAGGCAAATCTGAGCAAACATATTGTATTTTTCCTTTCTTTTGTTTTAATTTTTCACAGCTTGATGGCTCTGGCTGCAGGGGCAGAGGGAGGAGGGCAGCTGTGAGGTGCTGATAAAATCACTTCCGCTTCAGCTTTGCTCATCCACCAAGCACACAGGTACCTGCTGCAGACCTTTCACAGGGCGGCAGGTGGAATTACTGTGCATAAGAGGGTGAAATAGAGAAGCCAGAGGTTGGAGAATAAAAAAAAAGAAGATATAGAGAGAAAATCGAGTTGAGCAGTGAAGGCTAAATAATCCGCCCAGACAAAAGAGAAATTATAAGAATGTATTCGAAGCGACTGGATCAAAAACCATCAGCGCAAAATAATGGCAAAACACTTTATACATATATAATCACAAATTTTGAGATTAAATTCATATTATATTAAAAATTTAAAATAATAAGATGAGCAACCTTTACTGTAATTTATGTTTTTACTTATTATTATTGTTGTAGTTGTTGTCATGCTGTAAAAGTGGACAAAATCTCGGAATCCAGTTTTACACTATTATTACTATTAATAATAATATATTTTTGATAATCATCAAATAAAATATCTATCATACTGTATTAAAATGTCATTAATATTAAATATATTTTAGAACTTTATTTTTAATACATTCCACAGAATTTCTTATTCATTCATTTTCTTTTCGGCTTAGTCCCTTTATTAATCTGGGGTCGCCACAGCGGAATGAACAGCCAACTTATCCAGCATATGTTTTACACAGCGGATGCCCTTCCAGCTGCAACCCATAACATGTCTTTGGACTTTGGGGGAAACCAGAGCACCCGGAGGAAACCCACGTGAACACGGGGAGAACATGCAAACTCCACACAGAAATGCCAACTGACCCAGCCGAAGCTCGAACCAGCAACCTTCTTGCTGTGAGGTGATCGTGCTAATTTTATTATTTATTTATTTGTATTTATATTTTAGTATTAATAATAATAATAATAATAATAATAATAATAATAATAATAATAATA
>CAIGQV010017532.1:14601606-14613881 GCA_903798115.1 Danio jaintianensis
ATATATATATATACACACACACACTCAACAGCCACTTTATTAGGTACACCTGTCCAACTGCTTGTTAAAGCAAATTTCTAATCAGCCAATCACAAGGCAGCAACTCAATGCATTTAGGCATGTAAACATGGTCAAGATGATCTGCCGCAGTTCAAACTGAGCATCAGAATGAAGAAGAAAGGTGATTTAAGTGACTTTGAACGTGGCATGGTTGTTGGTGCCAGACAGGCTGGTCTGAGTATTTCAGAAACTGCTGATCTACTGGGATTTTCACACACAACCATCTCTGGGGTTTACAGAGAATGTCCATATACGTCCAAATATCCAGTGAGCAGCACTTCAGTGGGTGCAAATGCCTTGTTGATGCCAGAGGTCAGAGGAGAATGGCCAGACTGGTTCGAGCTGATAGAAAGGCAACAGTAACTCAAATAACTACTCGTTACAACCGAGGTATGCAGAAGATCATCTCTAAATGCACAACACGTCGAACCTTGAGACGGATGGGCTACAGCAGCACCAGAAGACCACACCGGGTGCCACTCCTGTCAGCTAAGAACAGGAAACTTAGGCTACGATTCGCACAGGCTCACCAAAATTGGACAATAGAAGATTGGAAAAACGTTGCCTGGTCTGATGAATCTTGATTTCTGCTGCGACATTCGGATGGTAGGGTCAGAATTTGGCGTCAACACCATGAAAGCATGGATCCATCCTGCCTTTTATCAACGGTTCAGGCTGCTGGTGGTGGTGTAATGGTGTGGGGAATATTTTATTGGCACACTTTGAGCCCATTAGTACTAATTGAGCATTGTGTCAACGCCACAGCCTACCTGAGTATTGTTGCTGACCATGTCTATCCCTTTATGACCACAGTGTACCCATCTTCTGATGGCTACTTCCAGCAGGATAACGCACCATGTCATAAAGCGCAAATCATCTCAGACTGGCTCTTGAACATGAAAATGAGTTCACTGTACTCAAATGGCCTCCATAGTCACCAGATCTCAATCCAATAGAGCACCTTTGGGATGTGGTGGAACGGGACATTCGCATCATGGATGAGCAGCCGACAAATCTGCAGCAACTGCATGATGCTATCATGTCAATATGTCAATATCTCTGAGGAATATTTACAGTACCTTGTTGAATCTATGCCATGAAGGATTAAGGCAGTTCTAAAGGCAAAAGGGGTCCAACCCGTTACTAGTAAGGAGTCCCTAATAAAGTGTACCTAATAAAGGCTATATATATGCATGTGTGTGCATGAAGAACTGCAAGTCAGTTGAAACTCTATTCAAATATGCTACAATTCAGATCAGTTGAGATGCCAAATGAATCACAATCCATTTGGTGTAGGAGTTTATATGAATGAATCTCTGAGGGGAACTTAAAAGGTACACATGGTATTTTCTATTCATCATGCCCCTGAACAATACATGTTAAAGTAGTGTTCAAAATGTGTTTACAGCAGTAACCCAGGAAACATTACTGTATATCATTGCTGTTCATAAGTGAAATTGAAAGTCAAAAGTGAAAGTGAATTTGCATCTTATTCAGCTTGTCTGCAAGAGGCAAATAGTTTCACAAACCTAAAGTCAGACCATTGTATTTTTGCCTAAAATTTAGAAAAATCCAGTCTTTAGATAAAAAAAAAAAAAACGGATAACACTTTACTTGAAGGGGGTGTTCTTTTTATTTAAAAATTATAATTTAGCTGCATTATATTCAAATTTTAACAAAGAATCATGCAGAAATAGCCTAATAAAAAGACATATTTGCATTTGCTATTTAATGTCTTCGACCTCATTTTGTAGTGATAAAATTGTGAATTTTTAAAATAAAATGACATTTGTTTATACATTATATCCTCTCTCTTTTTAATTTGGAGTATACCTAATTTTCCTGTTGTATAAACATTTGTTCTCTGACATTCTTGGTTTGTGGTTAAAATGCTGTGCTTGCAATATATTTATGTTTTTGTTACATGGCAAGGAGAAATTTGACTGACTTGTAAAACGACCAATCATAGTTTGTTTTGTTCTGTGTCATTTTTAAATCAAATACAATGACAGAGAGCAATCAATAAACCATTCACTCAAGAGCGTCGTCTTCAGATGTCAAGACTCTATAGTGTGTACTTCACATACTTTTAAAATACCAGGGTTTAGTTTATCCTTATGAGCACTTATTGTCACAGTTGTAAACAAGATGGTCTTTTGAATTCTTATATTTTGGTCCTTCAGTGTCATTAAAGTGTATTTTGATTTCTCAAGAAATGATGAGCCACTCATTTTCAGTGAACCAAGAAAAATAATTCTGACAAAATAGAACAAGAGAGTCTTATGCAGTGCTTCTTTTTAGTAAATCAAAAACATACACTGTAATCAGTGAACTACAGTCTTTTTAGTGAATACATATTTATTTTGACTAGTGCACTTGTATTCTAAAAACAAAGGAATCGTCTGTGTCTGTTCTTTTCTAAATCAAAACAAATCAAATTACAATTGACAAATAACTATTACAATTGATGGATATTGATGAAACTTTGATACAAAATACAAACATTTTATATCTCAGACATGGTAAGAAACAAAAAAAAAACTTTCAGTCTGTGCCTCCCAGTGGAGCACACAAATGAGTCCTATGAACTGTCAAAAACATACACCACAGCTGGTGTAGCCTGTTCACAAAATGAACATACAGTGAAATCAGTGTGCAATCTGACTACTGAACAAACGACTGTTTTAAGGCAATAGTTTCTTAGTGAATTATAAAAAAAAAGTGCTTTCATTGAATCAAAACCATTAGTAAAATCAGTAACTCAAATTTCTTTTCATTAATAAAAAAAAAAAAACATGCACTAAGACCAGAAAATTCTGAGTTAGCTCATTTTTGTGGATACAAAATGCCTAGTGTATCTGTGTGACTGTAAAAAAGAAAAGTGAATCTTCTGAGCCAGATTCAAAAAACATGACCAGTGTTTTCCCAAACAAATGAGTCCTTTGAAATGAATCAAAAACATACAGCACCACCAGTGAACACTCTACAATCAAATTTGTCTAATGGTGTGTTCTTTTTTGTGAATCAAAAATCTATTACACATACAGTATAAACCAGTGCAGCGGTTCTTAAATAAACCACTCTTTTGATTTTGACTCACTTGAATGAAACGGCTCATACAAAAATCAAGCAGGTCAGCACTTTTATTATTAATAGTATAGCTTGCAACAGCTTGAGTTGTGCTATAAAATTCAAACCTTCAATCTGAGCAGACTTCAGAAATCAGTTTTCCGACAGATTGTTCATATGGCAGTACAGTATAGTTTTGGTAAAGAAAACAGAACTAATGGCTACTGAACATTATTCCCAGCACATGAATTCCAAACTCCAGCTTCAGGCAGATGAGGCTCATATTAAGCTAAATGCCAGCCAAAAAGCAGGCCTGGGTATTTTTAGACCTGAACCATCCAAAAGCACAGAAACTTTGCTCAATAAAACATGTTGGGGGATACAGCGACTGCACTGTTTTGCTGAACTCTAAAGCTCAGGCTGGAACTTAAAAGAGATCTGACAGAACAGACCAGAATGAAAGCTGCATATGGATCAAACCAATAAAAGCCTTGCCATCCAGGCAAATGCCATGCTAGATGATAATGAAGAACATGTAACCCACTGACATTTACGCTCAGCTGAGGCACAAAGACTTGACGGATATCTTTGTTGATACACACTTGATAATAGCAAGCTTCAATATCAATCTCTTTCAAAGCATCTCCGATAGTTCAAAGTAACAAAAGACTTACTTTGTAACTGAGATGTTTTATTTTTAATTACTTTTATGGTAAACGAGTCATGACTGTGTGTGTGTATACTATACCAGTGTTTGTGTGTGTGTGTGTGTGTGAGTGTGTCTTTTAAAATGGTGTTGATCCCAAGTACTAATTTCTATGCTAATTTCCCCAAGCTATACCCCCTGAATATATCTGCCTTTCAAGTCAGCAGGTCAAAACAAGATTAAATAAATGCATGGGAAACTAAAAACTAAACATATTTTGACTTATGGGATTTATCAGACATCCTGTCAGCATAAGCAATTTAATGTAACATCGCCATGATATCTATAGGTTGGGAGAGTAATACCATATTATTTTCATTATATCCCATGAAAAACCATTGGATTTACAGTACTGAAAGCTATATGGTCCTATTCAGCTTTTTAGTGCAAATGATATTATTAAAAATTATCATTTAAACTCATAATTAATAACTGTAAAGTTATTATTAAATTAAAAAAAAGGTTATTAAATTATTAAGGTAAGCAATTAATACAATCACAACTTTTATTTATCTTAAAAGCTATTATTGAGTAAAATCGCATACAAAATTACACACACGGACATACTAATTACTAATTAGTGCACTAATTAAACAATAATTAAAATTTGTACTTCCAGAAACTCCAGAAAAGAAAACTGTGTTCAAAATTTAAAGTGTTTTTATTCTTTATTTATTTAATTTCTTTTACAGGGTTTAATCACAGATAAAAAGACAGCTTAAAATAATTAAAAATAATAATAAAAAAAAAAATAAAAAAAAAAATAAATAAATAAATAAATAAATAAATGTAATAATTATTTTAAAAATACATTGTTAGGCCATAATGTGATAAACTTAAAAATTTTATTAAAAATAAAAGGTAAACCTCATGCTACCAATTTAATAATAATAATAATAATAATTCCTTACATTTATATAGTGCTTTTCTAGACACTCAAAGCGCTTTACACAATGGGGGGGGGTTTCTCATCCACCACCAGTGTGCAGCATACACCTGAATGACGCGACAGCAGCCATAGACCGCACACCACACACCAGCTGATTGGTGGACAGGAGACAGTGATGAAGGCAATTATGATATGGGGATGGTTAGGAGGCCATGATGGATAGAGGCCAGTGGGCAAATTTGGCCGGGGTTAAACCCCTACTCTTTTTCGAAGGACATCCTGGGATTTGTAACGACCACAGAGAGTCAGGACCTCGGTTTAACATCTCATCCGAAAGACGGCGCTCACTGAGCAGTATAGAGTCCCCATCAATATACTGGGGCGTTAGGACCCACACAGACCGCAGGTTGAACGCCCCCTGTTGGCCTCACTAACACCACTTCTGGCAGCAACCTAGCTTTCCCATGTGGTCTCCCATCCAGGTATTGACCGGGCGCAGCCCTGCTTAGCTTCAGTGGGCCTAAGTGTGAGAGTTGCAGAGAGCTAGCTGCCGGCTATATACCATTCATAAGCCATAATAAGTTCACAATAATTTTGTGTAGTTTGTCCTGCGCCCTCATTGTGCTACTTTAGTGACTAACTTTTGTAAAATTAGTTCACAGAAACCAGACACATAAGACAGACGGAACTGAAACACATAAATAGATGAAAACATCTTAAATGTCATCACACTCCGAAAGCTAAACTTAAATTTTATTTTGATAATTTATTTTTCATTAATTATTAATAGTCTCAACTAGGTCAAAGAGTAGCAAAGAGTCACATCTCCCTGAACACCCATGTATCTTCTGGCTTCATGTGTATGTGTGTGCGTTTGTCCTTCAGTAACCTGCCATAACCGGCAAGGATTTCTCTAAACGGTGGTGCAGAAGGAGAGGACATGTGCGGGGTTAGGGACACGGGGATAGGGCTCGCCAGACCAGACTCCTGGATCCCTCGAGGACCTGAATTCCTGCCTCTCTGCTTGGCATTTCTAGGTCACTTTGGATGCCGAAACAGTCCGATGCCAGTGGGAAAGACATCTATATAAAGCCCGCACACCTCATCTGCTCTACACCAGAGCACAGGACATGAGCATGACAGCCACATGTATTAAAAGTTTAATGATACTTGCCAAGCAGGACACATTGTGCCGAAAGTGTGTGTGTGTGTGTGTGTGTGTGTGCGTGTGTGTGTGTGTGTGTTGGGAAAATGACTTGGATGAAATATGACTGCTTTCATTTTTTTTTGTATAAAAATTACATTTGAGCATTCACTTTTATAATCAGATTGCGACTTTTGGTGTGTTGCCAAAGGCTTTTGCGAAGCCTGTAAAAGCACTCGACAAGTGATGCATACATGAAACCGAATGTAATCAATTTAAAAAGCGTAACTAGTTTTCAAATTCTGATGATTGCGTAAATGGAATAACATCTTGCTGTGTTATTGAATCTCGTTTCTTGCTGGTGCTATATGAGCAAATAATTAGGCTGAAATGCACATCGCCTCCTCCCCGAAAAACTATGAACTCAATCGATGTATGTAATTTCATGCACTCCATTACTTTTGAGCTGCTAAACTTACTCTTGGCTTTTTCCAAAAAAAAGAGCCATAAATTAACATGAATAGTGACAACAAAACAAAACAAACAAACATAAAAAAACTAACCTAAATATACCCATTACATTTGTTATACATTTACCTAATCTAAAATACATTAAAACAGCAATATTGTGAAATACTATTATACTTTTGTTATTATATTGTACTAGAAAGTTATTATGATGTTATGTGATGGTAATACCATAGCACTTTCGTTATATTCCACGATTATTGTTAAACACTACTGGATTTACAGTACCGCAAGCTATATTCATATACAGAAAGTTTATTTCACAATAAACAAAAAAAAAAAAAAAAAAAGCTCACAGTAGTAGGTATATAGTTGTATTATTAAATTGTTTTCTGCTTTATTTTTGGCCAGAATGTATATACACAGTCTAGCCCTGAGGCATACCCCTGGGGTGTGAATAATTTCAGGCTTGACTGTATATATATATATATATCTCACATGATAAAATTGATTGAGATTTCAAATGCACTGCAAATCAACTTTGGTTACATTGAAATGAGCATTCAATATTGTGAATATGTATTGCTAAATTATATGATTATTATGCATAGTGTATTTGTTTTAAATAAAAAAATAAGAGGGAAAAACGTAATTAGAGAGAATCAATAAAATATTAATCATTTTCTGCCAGGGTATGAATCGTGTACCTAAAAAGTGATTACATTTTAAAATGTAATAGAATGTAATTAGAAGAACTAAAGTACTTATGTATGTTACATGCCTTTAGCTACTAGTGAGTGAGTGCAGAAAACTATAGTCAAAAATAATACTTGACATAAATGACAAAAAATAAAGGTCCTTGCCTGGTTAACAGGAGGTGATAGTGGGTGTCCGGCGAGGGCCAGTTTAACAGTGGTCTCCCAGATATACTCTCCCGCTCTGTCTCTGGCTGTCACCATGAACTGGATGGGTTCTGTTAGATTCGTCACATCTTGCTCTGCGTAAAGAGAGCCATCAGGCCGAACGCTGAACTTTGGGTCACTGCTCTCAAAAGAAAGCTCCTCTATTTGGTGACAGGTTTGGAATTTTACTGCAGAGAAAAAAGAAAGACAGAGAAGGATAAAGTGTGTGAAAAACAAAATAACAATGAAAGTATTATTGCTGACAGACTTAAAAAAATGGTTTAATGTGATCTTGCATGTTTCAATGCTCTTATTCACACATTTGTCAAGGTCTATTTCCCTGGCTTATTAAATAAAATATCACGACTATATACAATAAGAAATAAATAAAATAAACTGTAGTTCTTACAGTTAAGGCGAGCAGAGCAATATTGATTCTTCATTCAGAGTCACAGACCAATAACTAAATAAAATGAATTATATATGTAATAAATCATGGGCTAAATCCAATACTTTAAGTAATGTACTTTACTGGAGAAAACTGCAACACAAGGTACTACATATATAATGTGCAAAAAGACTAATATTTCCACAATCGTAGGTAGGCATGAAATTCAAAACATTAATCATGTTTGCAGCATCATCATCATCAAACTAATACTAAAATAAATACATAAAATAATGAGCTATGTTTTGGTCAAGTGACTTGGACCACTTGGAGAAGGTCAACTGCCCGAATCGTTGCTCATTAAAACATTTTCTGATGATGCAAACCCGAGTAGTGCGGGATTTATATTTCTTTTTAGTTTGTAAAGTTCTTATGCAAAACGAGTGAGCTAAATTAAGCTTCTGTTAGCAACAGATTCCTGACAGAAGAAGTGCTAAAATTCAGTTTCTCTTAAAACAAGTGAAGGTAGCGAACAGAATGAGTAAGTCATATGCTTTTCTCTCGCTATGGTTGTTTGGAAATGGTTCTGGTCAACAACAGCAGATGGTCCGTTCAGCTACACCTGAGGGAAAGTTCCACAGCTTCAGCTCTACTTAAAGTGAGCGAGCGAGCGAGCATGCGAGAGGGAGAGAGAGAGAGAGAGAGCCATGTGCCACGTCTAGATTAATCACAGTTTAAATTTTAGAGCTCTCTTTCACATTCACCAGAAGTTCAGTCCTGCAACTTAAGTAGATCATCTATACTCTAAGTGCTGAATGTGGGACACTGAAGCTAGTTTTGACAATTTGAATATTTCTCAGGGTACAATAAGTTAATTCTTGTGCTTTATATATTTATTTTGCATTTGATAGACACTTTTTATGTAAACTTACTTAATCTGCTTTTAATTAAGTCCATACATTCCATGGGAATCAAACTCATGACCTTGGCATTGCTATAACAATGTCTTGCTGTGTATTGTATATTTACATTCATGCATTGAATAGCTAATTTTATACACAGTGGCTGACATTGAATTTAACTACGTCTATGTATTCTGTGGGAATTATACTCATGACCTTGGCATGGCTATAATGCAATGTTCTACTGTTTGAGCTTTGAAAATATATATTTTATCCAAAGTAACTGCCAAAGTAACACAGTTAATAGTAAGTGGAATGTTTACTGTTTGAGTAACATCTACTTGTTTTATCAGATACTTTTATTCAGTGTTCTCTTTTTCAGTTGAATTTGCACTTATGCATTCAACAGATAAATTTGTCCAGTGACAGACATTGCATTTATGAATTTTTCATGAATGTTTATTTACTCAAAGTAAACTAATTGCATTCATGGTACAAATTTTGTCAGTCCTTGCTTTCCCTGAAAATTGATCCCATAACCCTGTCATTAACAGCGCAGTTTTTCACTGTCTGAGCTACATTTATGTATGCATTTCTTTCTTTCTTTCTGCAATTAACATAGCAATTAAGGTATATATTTTATTAAGTTCATATAAATTCCACGACCTTGTCAATGTTACCATAATGTTCTGATGCTTTTTTCAATACTTTTCATACTTATATTGCAATTTAAAATAATTTACAGCTAAAACATTATACTGAAGGACAGAATGTTATACAGAGAAACCCAAGGACAGAATTCTTTTCAATCTAGAGTCAGTGATCTAAAACCACTAGAGAAATTGCAGTTTTGAGACATAGCGCTTATGACAACTAACCCCATTCTCCCCCATGCATTAGAGACACTTCAGTTGCATATTGTTCTGATTGTGTAGGCTTCGAGACTTCCAGTACTAGAGGGTCAAAGCGTTCCAAATAGATTTGAGTGCCGCTTCTCTCATTTCTTTTCCCCCCAGGATTGAAAAGAAAGAAAGATGGAACTAAAATCACTTCCTACTGATTTTATCTCCCTTCCACAATCCCACTGATAACAAGACAAATTGATTTCATAAATCACCATGGGACCAAGTCACTTGTTAGGAGTGATGGCGAAAATGTAAAAAAAATAAAAAAATATATATATATATATATATATAAATGTGCCATGAAATATCTTGCACGACAAGCCTTTTATCAAGCCATCTATCCAATTTGCCACACGGTTTCCTGCCAGAAGATGCACCAAAACAATAGGCTAATAAAGCAGAGAATCCATTTCACCAATTGCAGCATGGCTCACTGAACATTCCAGAATTTTGTCTGATGAATAATTGCAAAGGGGAGGGGAAGAGGCCCATACACAGTTTTCAGAATGAGCACCAAACCACTGACACATAAAAAATAAAAATAAAAAAAGCTCTGTACTTTAACAAGCTCTGTTCAAAATGGAAAAACAAAGTGCATCATAGAGGAAAAATCACAACTGTTTATTCCATCAGTCCTCCTGAAGACGTCAAAAAAAAATTGAGAATCAGAGTGATTTTGCTGTTTGGCAACCGTTGCAAATGGTCTGAATGCACTAATTGCAGCATGTTGTTGATGGAAAAAATAGTTAATTAAATTTTTCCCCCCTTCCTTAGTAAGCATCAACAAAAACATCTGCCAGCAGGGAAAGATTAAAAAACACACTCATGATAAAAAAAGAGAGATGGATGTTTTTGTGAAGCAACAACAGCAGTCAATGTTTTTGTAAATTAGGCTAATTTGCGTTAATGGAATGAGCTAATTATTGTCATTGATGGCTTTTTGTCACTCTACAACTGACACACGGAGGACAAACCTCTGGATCAAAGGACAGAAATCAAGCCTTGAGTGTTTGCATAAGAATAATCACTGGATTCACAGGAGCTGCCCTTAACATTGTTCTGTTGGAACCGGATGCTAGCAGGAGAAACACTAAAAAGGTCAGCCTCAACGTGTTACTAAAAAATCCCAACTACACTTACGTCTACTGTAATGTCATTGTGGATAGTGTGGATTACACATTCACCCATATCCTGCATCAAATGCTTTTATTTACAATGTTTAATTATGCAGCATTGAGCATTGTAGCCTATTGGATGCTTCTATTAAGCGCATAAATGCAGTGACCAATAAGAGCATGCTCACTGACTGCATTTTGTACTCTTGAAAATGTTACGAACAGCATATTTAATTCAAATAGGATGTTCACTGTGCAGTTTAGAAAGCTTTGGGTAACACTTTACCTGAAGGGGTGTTCATAAGTCTCTCATTATACCTTTATAATCATGACATGCCACGTCATGAATGTGAAGGAGATTTTATGCAAGCTTATAACAACTGTCATTAAGTGTCATTCGTTCAGTTATGACATTTTAAATGCAAAGATGAGATTGTTTGTCGATATGGATAATAAAAATTAATTCATTCATTTTCCTTCGGCTTAGTCCCTTATTTATCAGAGGTTGCCACAGTGGAATGAGCCATCAACTATTCCGGTATATGTTTTATGCAGCGGATGCCCTTCCAGCCAACGCAGTACTGGGAAACACACACACTCTCACATTCACACACTACAGCCAATTTGGTTTACCCAATTCACCTATAGCAGATGGTTTTGGACTGTGGGGGAAACCGGAGCACCCAGAGGAAACCCACACGAACACAGGGAGAACATGCAAACTCCACACAGAAAAGTAAACTGGCTAAGCCAGGACTCAAACCAGTGACCTTCTTGCTGTGAGGCAGTGCTAACCACTGAGGTACCGCGCTGCCCTGATAATAAAAATACTAAAATTAAATAAACGTACAAACACCTCTGTTTGTGTTGGAGGTTCTTGGAATAGCAACTGAAAAAAAGCTCAAATGCGGTCGTGTGAAGTACAAAAATTCAGTATGACCTACAATTAAATTTATAATTCTAGTCGCAAGCTTTATCCACTGCAAACATAAATAAAAACAACAACAATTGAAATCAATTATCGACTGATGTTTCAGACTGCACACAGCAGCTTTATTGAAAGTGCAATTCAGATTTTGGAATGTCAAGGTCTAATATGTAAGAAGAGACGTGGGAGAGATATTGACCAAGAAGTATGAATAAGGGTTAGAAAAAGAAAGCCAAGAACCAGAAGGCCGTGTCTGAGTCTACACGAGTGCATGGGGAACACTGACTGCTGTCTACCAGCTGCACATTTACATTTATTTACTGAATGCTTTTATTCAAAGTGACTTACAAATGAGAAAAACAACAAAAGCAATCAGACCAACAAAAGAGCAACACAATAGAGCTGTGAACAGTTTGTATTGCGTTTTTACATTGAATTGTATTATTTCTGCAGCTACATGTGAGAAGGTTGAAGAGATAGATGAATGGATAGATTGATAAAAGCACATAGATGGACGGATGAAAGGATTGGTGACGGGATCATGGATGGATGGATGGGTGGGTAGATATATGGATGTGTGGGTGGTAGACAGAGAGATGCATGGATGGATGGATGGATGAATGGATGGGTTAGACAGAAAGACAGATGGACGGACAGACAGATGAAAAGATGGAATCATGACAGAGAGATGCATGGATAGATGGATGGGCTAGACGCATCCATCCATCCATCCATCCATCCATTCATACATCCATACATACATACATACATACATACATACATACATACATACATACAT
>CAIGQV010017532.1:14613891-14626230 GCA_903798115.1 Danio jaintianensis
ACATACATACATACATACATACATACATACATACATACATACATACACACATACATACATACTGTACATACATACATACATACATACACACATACATACATACTGTACATACATACATACATGTATGGACAGATGGATGGATGGATGGATGGTGGATGGTTGAATAGATGGATGGATGGTGGATAGACAGTTAGAGACACATGGATGGATAGGTCAGAGAGACAGACAGACAGAAAGATAGACATAGATAAAGACAAAGATTCATACATTCATTCATACATACATACATACATACATACATACATACATACATACATACATACATGGACGGACATTGAATGGTTGATAGATGGATGCATGTGTAAGACAGACAGACAGACAGACAGACAGACAGACAGACAGACAGACAGACAGACAGACAGACAGACAGACAGACAGACAGACAGACAGACAGACAGACGGACAGATGGACAGATGGATGGATGGATGGATGAATAGATAGACAGACAGACAGACAGACAGACAGACAGACAGACAGACAGACAGACAGACAGACAGAAAGGCAGACAAATAGAAAGAAAAATCAAATGAACAAACTACAGAACAACAAACAGAGAGACAGTCAGACAGAATGACAGCAGAGAGAAGGCTGGACATCTGTGCCTGGAGTGAGTGTATGATCATGGGGATTGAGTGTCTGTGAGGAGTGTCCCCCACATATGCAGGTCTGAAGAGCTCGTCTGCAGTGCAGGTTAAGATAGTTCAGGAGAGCTGCAGCGTTTGATGTTCTCCACAGGCTCCCCTGAAGGTCATTCAGCCCATGCGCACACAGACCAACATCACAAATTCAGGAGCTTTACAACATGCTCTTTGGCTTTCTGGCTGACGTGTGGACATGCAGAGGTCACCCGCAGCTCAAGATGAAGCCTTCGCACAACATTAAGAATCAACTGTAAGCGGAAAAAAAACAACTCCTGCAATTTGGATAGGATTTTGAGGGTCCACAGCACGAAAATTGAAGTATTTTGTTTTTTTGCTTGTAGGCTTTTGAGTCCATCTATATGCTAGTGTGTGCCCTAAACTTGTAAATTAACTTTTAACAGACAGACGCATTTAAAATGTACTCTCACTCTTCCGGGAGGAAATGAATCAAAAATATTGATAGCTCAGCTTGTACTACACATATTTTTTTTTGTATACTAAAATGCTCACCAGAATAATAAGATCCTCAAATCTTAAATTATAAATTCCCCCTGCCTCTGACTACAATTTTGCAGATGAATAGCCTTCAAAGAGCTTGCGTACAATGCTAAGTAATCAATGGGGAAAAAAACTCAGAAATAAACTATCCATCCATGTGCATTATAAATCATTCAATTATATTATGGTAAATTCATCTATATTATATTCTATAGTACAATAAGCTCTAACAGCATACTAACATTTTAATGTTTCTGCTTTTTTTCTATTTATTACTAAATAAGTAGATCTGGCGTATTTTTTTCACTGCTTTTGCCTCTGATACAAGCTAAAAAGTGTAGATTTTTCAGGCTGTGATGTACTGTACACTAATGACTATTGACTACATTGACAAGTGATAAGCCCTTTTAATGTCCTGTTCCAACTTCCTGTTTCAATAGAAAATACTGTACAGTATGCAAACAGCACAAGCTGGCTGTAGATAACATCAAATATCTTTGTTATTGAGTGTCAGAATGAGATGATTTGAAGACTAGACTTCTGAAAATTCAGCTTCCCCATCACAGAAATAATTTGCTTTTTAAAATATATTAAATATAAAAAAGTTATATGCAATAATAATAATAATAATAATAATAATTGTTATTATTATTATTATTATTAAATTACTTAATTAGTTCCAAATTAAGTAAATAATAATGATACTACTACTACTAATGGTGACAATAATGACAACAACAACAACAACTATTATATTATTATTATTATTGTAGTTTTGACTGACATGAAGCTAAGTAAACAATGCCAGAAAGAACTGAATAAAATGTTTTTTTTCTTTGAACTACCCTCTACCTGCCAGAGTTCTTACCAGGTCTAGAAATAATCACCCCAATTTTATCCTTCTTACACTGGCTGCCTGTTAAGTTCTGTATTGATTATAAAATATTGCTTCTTACCTATAAAGCTTTGAATAGTCTAGCTCCTGTTTATCTAACCAACCTTCTGTCTCGATACAATTCAACCCGCTCTTTAAGACCTCAAAACTCAGGGCTTCTGGTACTAAAGAAGGTCGAGCCTTCTCATTTATGGCTCCTAAACTCTGGAATAGCCTTCCTGATAATGTCCGAAGCTCAGACACACTTTTTAATAAAGCATTCACACAATGCATCGCATAACGGTATGATGCATGAGTGTGCTTCATGCAGGTGAGTGGGCTTGACAAACCACCTGTAGGACACACTCCTCCTGTCTTAATGCACCCAACATTTTGTTAGAAACACTCATATGCTTTACATGTTTGTTTCTATGTCTGTTTATATAACTACTATTCTCATTTATAGCACTTCATTTTTGCATTTCATGTTTGAATACACTTTGAACAGCAGCTACGCTAATTATTTTCTTTATTCTCTATATCCAACTCATCCCAAGGCCTCTAGAGATTATGCAGCGCCATTGATGCGATCCAAGACCCGTGAAGAAATGATGCCAAGGTATCCATAATCCTGGACCAGGCCATATCCTGAGCTGATGCTGCGTGGAGGAGCGGAGAGCATGAGACTGATTCCCAAAAGACCACATTGACAGACGAGTCTATGCATTTGATCCTGTGGGATAGCATGATCACCCGCCGGTGACCTACCCACACCTGCAGTTCTCCACGATGGACGTCCAGTGTTCTCCAGCCTCCGGCACTTAGACTGCAGCTCCGCACAGGAAGTTTAGCCAGAGGAGAAATTGTCGTTCCCAACTGAGCCTGGTTTCTCTCGAGTTTTTTTCCCTTCACTTTCGTCAATTGGTGAAGTTTGCTCCTCGCCACTGTCGTCACTGGCTTGCTTGGTTTGGGAATTGTGGAGTTGCGCATAGATGAATTTGCTCTTCAGTGTTTGTACTTCCAGCAGTGAAATTTAAACCACACTGAACAGAACTAAACTGAACTTAAACTCTGAAAACTGGACTGACACAGTTTCAATTTACTAGAACTTTTATGTTAAGCTGCTTTGGCACAATCTTCATTATAAAAGCGCTATATAAATAAACATGAATTGAATTGAATTAAATTTAAATTTTATCTAAGAAAGGGCTGTGTTAATGTTAATGCAGGAATAAAAGACCAATCAGAAGAACACAGAGGCAGGACAAATGTTGCAAGATTCTGTTTACAGTAGCAAGTTAGCATGCTAACAGTTTTATTTGCCAGAACATGCTGGAGAAGGAGCTTAAAAAAAACCAAAAACATTTCTGTGAGTCTTGACTGACATGAGGCTAAGCAAACAATGGCAGAAACTGAATAACACGTTTTTTGTTATTATTTTTTTTTTCTGTGAACTATACATTCTGAATGTTCTCTGTCGAAAATGTTAGCTAAGAAAGGGTATTGTGTTAATGCTTTTGCAGAAATAAAAGATCTTTCCGATTACCCCATGCCTGATCAGGTCCACCTGCCACACCACTGCAGGTAGTGCTGGGAAAAAGGGGCATGACATTCACAAAGACATCCACACACTCACAACCACACAAATACACACTCGGTGCAGATGTGCCAGTGTGCGCACACACACATACACACAAATACACGTGGCAAGGTCTTGAGGTCTGGTACCGCAGGGCTGCATTGTTCCGCTTGACTGACGGAGGAATAATGTACGGCAGCACAGAACTCTCTGTACGACCAGCGGACCCGCACAACACAAAGACAGGGGGACAGTGAGGGCAGCAAACTGTTACCCTCACACACACGCACAAACCCAGACACACATGCGCGCCGCTCCCCTCTGACCCAAACATTCTGTCACTTTTGACAATGGCGGTTATGCTTGATGAAGCGGAGTGGGTTATAACACTCTTCACAGTCTTGTAACGCTGAAATTGTACTGCATGAGAGACATTCGCAGACTGTCGTGACTGTCATATTACATGCTCAGGATGTTGGATAAACTCTGTTAGCATATATACTTCAAAAACAACTGCCAGTGGGGACCCAATGCTGATTTCCATTTACAGGAATAGTGCTTACTTTTAGTACTTTTATTAGGTAACTCAGCACTCAATCTCTACCGTTCTTGGCTAATTTTGAGTGAGACTTGTGAACGTAGTTAACTGATTGATATCATTATTGCACAGTATCATCTGAGTCAGTGAGATGGTAACTTGAGATCAGCCCAATTAACTAATGAAATGTTCAGTGTGTTTTGCAGGCTGATTTAAAAGGTCAACGAAATGAATCAGCTCTGTTTAGAATCAGACTCCACTATCATCTCAGTGGGGGTGATGGTTTCTCCAGCTCTAAATAAACAGGAACAATTTGTTTTTAATAAATGTAAGTGGAGTAATGAAGTTCAAGAGGATGTTGTTTTTCTCTTTTCTGCACCACTTTAAACGCACTTCCAAAGCATAAGGACTTGGGTATGCTAAACAGGTTTTTTTTTTTCCTGCACAGAGTATTACAAGGCAACCACCTCCATTAAACCTTCTAACATCTCTGCCTTTTGACAAAAATCAGGCAGGCAGTCATGGCTACCGACAGACCCCATGTATTTAATTACATGTAATGTTAGCCTTTTGAAATAAGATTATGTTTTACTTAAGAATATTGTAAAATGTGTTTGTTTCAAGTAGCAAAAATGTTGTGGTTGGAATACTACATCCGCCTCATTTTGAGCCAGGAAAAACCCTGCTAAAACTGATGTATACCGATGTAAACCGATGTATATTCTTGCTGTTCATATAAGAAGCCATTCACACAGAATGCATTTTTCTATTCAACTGTGCTACGTTTTTGTTGTTTTTCTATTTTTTCTAAACATGCTTGATGGATGTGCATGAATGTTACTCTAGCATCTTGCATCTTTTGCAGCTTGCACATGACCAATCAGAACAACACAGAGGCTGGGCAAATGTTGAGAGATGCTGTTTACAGTAGTAAGTTGGCATAACTGTTTTATTTGCCAGAACACGGCGAAGGACGAGCTTTTTAACAAAACACATTTCGAAGCCATGCTTTTTGCGTTTTTAGATTCAAAGATGCACTATGTGTGATTGACCACTAACTCTGTATTTAAGTGTATTCATAAAGAGTGTCTCTTGATTTCTAAATGAATCTGGATTTTTGAATTAATCATTTGACAGAATGATTCAGCGAATAACTCATTAAGACTTGCTACCACCTACTGGTTTTAATGTGGCATTTATTTATTCATAAAAATATATTGTTATCAAAAAAATCCACCAATATAATTTTTTTGGTCAATACTGCAACCTTTAAATTGGCTTTTATTTTCAATATGCACAGCAAAAGATTGACCAATCACAACTGACTAGATCAGCGGTTCTTAATCTTTACCCACTTGTGACCCCCCTCTCTGCTCTGCTTGTCTCTCTTGTTTAACACACCTGAATTAGATAACCAGTTTGTTAGAAGAGATGTCGAAGAAGGAATTGTGTTCAGTTCAACATGCTCCCTACATAGTGTTCACTGCTCTCTACCCCCTGCAAACGGGATTTCGGCTAAACCAGAAGTTTACTTCATTTAAAAAAGATTTGCGCTGTATCACTTTTCAATTATTACAGAAGAGTGAAGAGTTATTTAACCGCAATCATGAGATTTGCATTGAATTCACATCTTAACGTTAATACCCTTTGAATTACACATGCTTTTGAACTTGACTCACGACAGGATATCCTTTGATAACCACATCGCAGGGAAGATACGGTCAAATGGAAAAAAAACCTAAGGTAAGAGAAACTTACAAAATATGCAGAGCAGGGGTCATAAGGACCAGGATTGAGAACTGCTGGACTAGGCCATCAGACCAATCAGAACAGTGTACGCTCTCAGAAAGAAGGGATTTAGAGAAACCAGACATCTGAACAAACATTTACACACTGTGATAAAAGAGCTAATGCTGCATTGTAAATTATATTAAAAAAATGATTTGGCCTTGGATTCATATAAATCTTTTGCAGACAACCTCCAAAAAATGTTGAAACCTTTAAACTAGTTTAATAGCATGCATTTTCATAATATTTTCTTTGAAATGTTAAACAAGTTGTAATGTAAATTGATAGGTCATGAGTTAATGTTAAAAGACTTAATGTTGCTTTTAGCACTACCATTTTAATGTCTGAGGTCAGTACGATTAGAAAACAAAATGTTTACCTTTCAAGTATGCATTCAACTGATCATAGGTCAAAGTAAAGATATTTAAAAATACTTCTGGTAACACTTTAATTTAAGTAAAAGTTCTCACAATTAACTAGTGTCTTATCGCCTGCCTATTATTAAAATATGATCTGCTTTATTCTACATCCATAATCATACCTAAACCTAACTACAGCAGCAAAAAGCAGCAAATTAGAAGTTGTCATAATAGTTTATTAATAGCGAGAATTGTGCCTTAAAATAAAGTGTGACCATACATTCATTCAATATTGTAAATGTTGTTCTTTTAAACATTTTATTTGAATAGTTTATAATGAAAAATAAATAAATAAATAAATAAATTGGGCGGCACGGTGGTGCAGTGGGTAGCGCTGTCTCACAGCAAGAAGGTTGCTGGTTCGAGCCTCGGCTGGGTCAGTTGGCATTTCTGTGTGGAGTTTACATGTTCTCCCTGTGTTCGTGTGGGTTTCCTCTGGGTGCTCCGGTTTCCCCCACAGTCCAAAGACATGCACTATAGGTGAATTGGGTAAGCTAAATTGCCCGTAGTGTATGTGTGTGAATGAGAGTGTATGGATGTTTTCCAGTGATGGGTTGCGGCTGGAAGGGCATCTGCTGTGTAAAACATATGCTGGATAAGTTGGCGGTTCATTCCGCTGTGGCGACCCCTGATTTATAAAGGGTCTAAGCTGAAAAGAAAATGAATGAATGAATGAATGAATGAATGAATGAATAATAAATTAGCATGTTTCCAGATAAAAGTTAAGCAGCACATTTGTTTTTGAATGAAATATTTTGTCACTTTTGATAATAATTGTTGCACTTGATTAAGTGAACTGAGATCTAACACTTGGCGCTTCACACATCATGCAATGGAGAAATTGTGCTGGTTATGACATCTGCAGATGTGACTGTCATATTTTATGATCAGGACATGTTGACTAAATATTTTAATGCATTGTTTTTGCATCTTTCACTCTGGAAGGACACAATCTAACATGTTGTAATGTGTATTGACAGGTCTGAATTTCAGAAAGGTAGTTTGTGTCTGGAAAACAAGCGACAGCAGAGAAATCAGCCGTGCTTCAAATCCTCTTCACAAAACCACATGACTGGACTGCTAATTAGTGTGAATTTTTTTTCTTTTTTTTTCTCGGCACACAGCACTGCTTGTGTAATGCCGCTAGATGACTGAGATACAAATATAATGCAAAAACATCTATCTACCCTCTTTTTATTTATGTTTCTCTCTGAAATAGCTCTCGAGAACCATCTTTTACTCTTTAGCCTTGATCAGCAAGGTCTGCAATGCCAAACAAAACTTAATCAGCAGGTCTTGACACAGTCCACAAATCAGAGGACGAAAACATTTAAGTGAGTTCACAGCTATGAACTGAAGCACCTTTTCTGAGCCCTGCGGGCCAATGGCCGGGAGTATGACACGTACTGTATGACTACAGTTGTTTTCCTCCTTCTGGCACAAGCTGTTCTCTTGGTTTTCCTCTGGGCAGTTCTGAACTCGACAAAGAACAGCCATCCTCAGCTTCCCTGCTGCTGTGTGGAAGTATATTTCGAGAATGCAGTTTAATTAGCCTACTTTCTGGAGGTTTTAAATATGCTGTTATTTTGAAGCAGCATAAACCTAGAAAGCACACATGCAATGCTTCACTAAGGGTCATGCCGCCACTCGATAACTATGGGGAAAAACATATTGCATATTATTACATTACAAGCTAATTATTATTACAAACTCAATCAAATGCCAGCAGCATACATTCATTAAAATATTCCCACTGTGTGTAGAACAAACCTACTCTGCATACCTACATTACATTATGCTACATTTGCTGTACTAACATAAGGTACTTTTGAGCAATACGGTAAAGATGATCTTCCAGCAAACAATCACAAATGCAGATTTTGCTCAAGAAATGCTATTTACAATGAATATTTTAGAAACTCGAATACATTTTTGTTCCTGACAAAAGCATTTATTTGAAATAAAACTGTAAGTCTTCCCTGACACATTTGATAAATTCAATTCACAGACAAAAGAAACTTTGAACGATAGTGTGCACAAATAATTGTCAAATATATTCCCTGTATACAGTAATATTAATTAATATACAAAATCATTTAATATGAATGAATTAAACAATGACATATTTGATTCCTATGCTTCAAGGTTAACAAATGTGATATCACTGTAAAGCGCCACTAATTTATTGGGTAACACTTTACAATAAGGTAGCATTATGTTTTTACTAACATAAAAAAACAATGAACAATACATTTATTACAGTATTTATTTTATTCGTTAAAGTTAGTTCATGAAAACAAAGTTGTTCATTTAACTCAAAGTGCTTTAACTAATGTTAACAAGCATGAATTAAATGTTGAAGTAAATGTTGAACTATGAATTATACATGCTGTACAAGCATTGTCCATTCTTAGTTCATGTTTGGAAATGTATTAATTAACATTAACTAATAAAACCTTATTGAAAAGTGTGACCAATTGTCGCTAATTTTAGCATTTGCTACACTAAAGCCAAGTCACATCATTGTCCCTGTGTCTTTAGAAACTTTAGCTATAATACAGACAAAAATAAATAAATAATAATCACAACAAAACTGTGACGTGCAGATTCTGTGGCTCTTTTGTCAGATAAAACAGCCCTGAGGTGTAGCAAGATCTGCCTTAAGGACATGGGAGTGTTTTCAGGCATGGAGTGTTGATCTGCTGCTAGAGGGAAGAATCTGGACACTGCAGATCTCTTTCCTTCTCTTATCTCAGAAATGGAAGCTCATGCTATAGAAGGATGTGGTTTAGGCCCCAGGAAAATAGAGCGGACATGAGATAAAGAAGTTGTGCGGAAGCCCCGAGAAGTGGAAACAATTAAAAGAGTGGGAAACGAACATCAGTCGGGGGTGTCAAAGTGATTAATACACCTCATCGGCATGAAAGAAAGGCGTGCGTTTCTTACTAAAACATTAGTCACAGTGACATCCTATTGGGTGCGTTCTTTTGAATTGGTTCTTTTTAATAAACTGGCTGAACCCATTTCCCAGACTGGACTGAATTAAACACCCAAGTTATCAGTTAAAAGTGAATCAGTTGAAATGACTGAAGTGTATGGACAGATTATGGAGTTAATCGCTCACTCAATTGATTACGTCTGATTTGAAACTAACCAAAAAAAAAAAAAAAACTCTGAATGGGCCGATTCCAAACTACTCAAGCCGTTCATTTAGAATACGAGAAGAAAAGACTTTTGCTCATTTGACAAGATGATTCATCCTTAATTTACGCATTTTTAGGTTTTATATGTGCACTGTTAATTATCACTGTTATTTTCACATTTGTTGGCATATTAGTACTATAAG
The DNA here is from genome assembly GCA_903798115.1 of Danio jaintianensis. Taxonomy (NCBI): domain Eukaryota; kingdom Metazoa; phylum Chordata; class Actinopteri; order Cypriniformes; family Danionidae; genus Danio; species Danio jaintianensis. The sequence goes on from CAIGQV010017532.1 coordinate 14,623,636, forward strand.
TGTCAAGTAACTGGACATCTTATAATATAGCTGCACATTAGAAACCTATTTTTATTCTAAACATAAAAACAGTGCACAGACACAATGCAATTAGCGTGGCAGTAACAAATGGAGCAGGGAAACAATTTACACTAATTACGACAAACTATCTAATTTACGTAATATAAATGAAAACATGATAAACAGCACTATTTAACTAAATAACTGTTTAAGTAGAGAAACAGGTGGCCATACAGAGACATATGGGAATAGATTTGAGGGATGACTTAAATAGCTAAATCAAGTTTTAAAATCGAATGATTGAAACAAGCTGTTTGAATGAATCACGAATCACTTGAACATCAATTAAACATGACCAGAGGGCTTTTAATTAACACTCAAGTGGCCACTCAAGATTTCTATAAAAATTTAAATCTATAAATAAAGGAGTAGTATTTTAAATTAAAGTTAAAAGGAAACAAATGTAGCATTATTGCCATTTTATTCTGAATGATATTTCTGTTTATGTTTGATTAAATATGAATGCATATACGTTCATAAGGTTAAAGAGAAATACCAAATGACATTTAAAGACTTAACTAGGTTAATTAGGTTAACTAGGCAAGTTAGGTTAATTAGGTTATTTTGTTTAATTGCTACATAACAACAGTGTTTATATATAGTATTCACTTCAATAAGGACCAAACTGCTGACCTGGTCTTATTGCTAGCACTCCTGGAAGACAAGTAAGCAACTGCAGGCCCATAAACAACCTATCATCTTTTGGACAAGGTATATCAAGTATAAAATTTCCCATAACTGTTTGGTGCTGGTGTTTACATTTTGAGCAATTATTAGCCAATGTATAGAACTTTACAATATATTGTGCATCCTTACTGTGGGCAATATGATTTTTATTTTCCAACTCCTTCCACAGCACTTAAAATCTTCAGATTGACAGCCTAAAGTTGTATAGGGTGCTTTCATGACTTTAGTTCAGAGTGAATCACTCTAGAGTTCGCTTTCAGGTGTGGTGCTTACCAAGGCCTGTTTGAAAAGGTGGTTTCAATATGCAAATAAACACATGGAGCAGTTCGTTTGTGGTGAGAACATGACCTAAACTCGGACAGACTCAACTGATTTAGTGGCTAATTTGTATTAATTTGTACAATCTAATTTGTATATTTTAATACGATTCGCTTATCCCCCAATGAGGGATAGGGTTAGGGGTGGGGTTTGGCGTCACACCTCCTTTTAAAAATGTAACATTTTCATACAAATAAAAATGTATGAAGTGGTACAAAATAGCCACTTTCTGACAATACAAACAATATTTATGTTTCCTTGAGAAATCAGTGAAAAGAAACTAAAACTGCAGAAAAATGCTAAAATGTGTCAGTCCAAAAAAAAACCCATAGCTTTTATGTCCACACAGGAATGTACCATATTTGTATGATCCATTTTTGTTGGTGTCTCTTCAGGTCTTTGACTCTGCCTGTTATAACATCAGCCTTGAGGCTTTTCTGGCAGTTCATTTAAGTGTGCCACAAGGACACTAAATATGCCTGAAGCTATTGTAGTGTTGATCCCTTCTCCAAAAGGACAAGATTACAGGTAAACAAGTACAATCAGCCCTGCTAAGCTTATTCACCTCATCATGCCATTTCCATTGATGCATTTTGTAGATTGTCTTCTATATATATATATATGTAAATAAGCAAAGCACTCGTCCCTGTTTGTAGAGCATCAGTACTGTACCTGTCTGATTGTTCAGAAGACAAAAGCCAGAATATGGAGGGCTGGGATGTTTGCATTCTTTAATTCACAGTTCCCTTGTTGAGTTGAATAGTCTTAGGCACTCAGAATATTTCCCCAGAAGACACATTTGATAAATAATAAAACATACAGCACATTTCTGTCACGAAGGACTGACTGAAGTTTTGGGATGTTAGTAAGCTTTTAATTTTCGTTTCCCCATGCCCTGCTTTATCTCTCTTTAACACTTTATTTTCTCAGCATTTCTTTCCACTTCCTCGCCTTTTTTCTTGAAGGCAAGTAATCCTTACACCCTAAATGGAACAGCAGTTTTAATTTGCTGCTATCATTTCTACCAGAGGTCTGTGGATGTTGTATAGCCTTCCTCATTTTTTTTCTAGGCTTTTATATTTATATAAAAAAAAAAAATTGCACACTCACACAAATAAATACATATTTGAAAGAAGCCTAAGAAATCCTCAAAACCACAAAAATGCTGAAATATTTATATCTGCTGACTGGAGATTCATTTTCAGAGTAAAACACACAAAAACACTTCGACAACCTCCATCAAATAAACTGACTTTGTAACTTTTGGATGAGCAAAACTACATGTTTTCAAAGCTAGCTGCTTCATGGACTGTCTGAACTTATCTGTCTGTGTAATTGGGCCAGTTTCAGGTTCACTGGACATGTTTCTTTCTTGGGCGGCTTTTATATAAAACATATTCTCATATTTTAACCTTCAAAATGCATTCGGGTCTGTTTTGACCTGGAAGAGAATTTAAATAAAATAAAATAAAATAAAATGCATTTATTATTATTATTATTATTATTATTATTATTATTATTATTATTATT
>CAIGQV010017532.1:14626240-14637226 GCA_903798115.1 Danio jaintianensis
ATTATTATTATTATTATTATTATTATTATTATTATTATTATTATTATCACTTTTAACGTGCCATATTTACATTTCTAAAATTTATTTATTTTGTATCTTACTCTTTTTTTTATGTGATGATTTTATTTCATTTTTAATTCACAAGAAATGTAAATGCAGTAATAACATGGTAAAAGACAAACATACAAATGGGTTCATTTACTTGAGAGTTGGTCATTCAGACCTGCTGTTAATAACCAATGAAAATTCAAGATAAGCTGTTCAAAACAACTGTTTGAGATACTGTACATATCAACGGCCAAAGATGTTAACAAAATGTGTATGGCTTTAGATGGAATGCTTTAATGTAAATATGTTGAATGTAATGATGCAACTTTTGATACAGTGCAAACTTTCTAAACACTAAATCAAAGCACCTTTAATGTAATATCTAAGTAAAGAAATCTAAGACAGACTCAGGCTATACTAATCAACACCTAATTGACTTGGAGTCTAACAAGCACGGTGTCCCATTAGCATTTCATACAGTTATTTTATTTTCACATTTCTCACATTATCGCTGTCACTGTAAAACTCACTAATGCTGTCAATTGCTCATGCAATATTTCTTTTCACTCATAACTGTTAGATTTCTTATGTCCAGATGATTAAATTTGCCATCTGTCTCTACTGTCACAGATTTAGCAGCTCTGAACAGAACTGACATTCAGTACATATCTATAATTTCTGTGGCAATTAAAACAACTCTTTGCTGGAGCTGACAGGAAAACAAAATGGTTATATGTTTAAAAAAAGTCAACATACTAAGAGAAGTGACTAAGAATGCAATGATGTTGACAGCATCATTTATTTGCACACGCTCTCTGTGTTGTTTTAGCATCTGATTCAACTGAAAGGGGAGATTGTGAAGGAACATTTCATTTCTGGAAGCTTCTTCACAGTTGTATCCACAGTGACGATGGCATCTGTTTAACCACATCAATTCAAGCTCTAGTGGATCTGCAGCATTGCAAGTGAAATCTTTTCAACATATTGTCAACATAAACCAAAATCTTTCAAGCCTCAGCTATTCAGTATTATCCAGGGTAGAACTTTGTTTTGTGGGGAGCCGGTGCAGATCACAAATGGGTGTTTGCAGGAAAAGTTTTGGTATTAGTGATAAATTTTTTTTTTAAAGGAGAGACAATAGCTGAGCCCCAAATGGCACACTTACACACTTATTTATGCACATCGAACTCAAAAGTCTTGTAACTTTACAAGGTTGTCATTCAGCTTTAAAAAGTCTTTTGTCTTTGAAACTTTTTGAGCACCTTTTACATTCACAAACCTATCTATCTATTACATGTTACATTAGAACTGAAAGCAGCATTTGATATTGTGGAACACTGTTTGTATTTGAATATATTTCAAAAAGTAATTTATTCATGTCATGAAAAATTAGAATTTTTAGCATTTTTATTTATATATTTTATAATTGGGCGGCACGGTGGCTCAGTGGTTAGCACTGTTGCCTCACAGCAAGAAGGTTGCTGGTTCAAGTTCCAGCTGAACATTTCTGTGTGGAGTTTGCATGTTCTCCTCGTGTTCGTGTGGGTTTCCTCCGGGTGCTCCGGTTTCCCCCACAGTCCAAAGGCATGTAGTATAGGTGAATTGAGTAAACAAAATTGGCTGTAGTGTATGAGTGTGTGTGTAAATGTGAGAGTGTAGGGGTGTTTCCCAGTACTGGGTTGTGGCTGGAAGGGCATTCATTGTATAAAACATATGCTGGAATAGTTGGCGATTCATTCCACTGTGACGACCCCTGATAAATAAGGGACTAAGCTGAAGGAAAATGAATGTATGAATGAATGAATAATTTATAATTAGATAATAAGTCTTTACCATCACTTTTTGTCAGTGGCTATTGGGTTATTATAGGTGCATATATTATTGTAATGTGTTCTCACATTAAATTAATCTCACATTTTAAATGTATAATGGTAAATAATTGAACTTGCACTTAGAAACAACCTTAAAAGAAAATGACACAGATGTAAGTTTTAATTTGAAGGGTATAATGTGGAAAAACGTTTAGAAGGGAAACTTTTAGTACTTTTCTTTTTCAGTATTCTTTCCACCACTGCTTATGATCAATTTAATGCATCCATGCTGAATAAAGGTCATAATGAAAAAAAATACTGATTGAAGCATCTTACAGTAGAAATAATACTATATGCAAATATCTAAAATACATTATGTAATATTGTGGTGAGGGGGCAGGGCCAAGAGCCGTGGGAACGGAATGCCACGGAAGGAGCTCTGGACTATAAGAGGAGGAACGATGGCAGAGGAAGCTGAGAGAGGTCCAGGCCTGGACACATTATGTTTTGTTTTATTAATAAATTATTTAAAAGTTCGTCGGTTCTCCGCCTCTTTCCTCCCGATGGCCAGGCGGCCATCGAATATTATTACAGTGGTGCCGAAACCCGGGAGAAGGAGGGACACATTGTCCAGACGCCCTCGCCACTGTGAAGGGTGAGTGTTCGGGAGTGAACCCGAGTGGGGAAGAAACCCGTCCGTCTGCTGAGAGCGCCGGGGCAGCCAGGGGTTGGCGAGAAAATAGTCTGCCTGCTGCCGTTCCCCACCATGGGGAGGAGCAGGGGACGCGGGGCTCACCACCGGAAGGGAAAGAGCTAAAGGGAGCAATCCCAGAGAGGCCAGGGGAGTCACCGCGGTCTGCCATGATGCCGAAGCCTGCTACCGGCTGCCGAAGCGGGAGCGGGGCAGGAGACTGGGAATGCCGCCACCCGGACGAGGCGGGTGGATAGATTCCTCTACAGGGACCCAGCACGTCACTGATCTCTCAGCTGGTGGAAGACCAGGGGACGTGTCAAGAGAACCGAGACAAGAATTTATATATATATTTTTTTGCCTCTCTCCCCTCTCTCAGTCTACTCTGTCTTTCCTCCTGCTTTTTTCCAGCTCCTTTTCTCTCGGCTCGTCTCATATAGGTCTCGCGGGTGCTGTGGCGCCAAGTATGCACAGATACGGGCTGCCCCCGGCCTGTGATGGGTGATGGGGGTATGTGGTGAGGGGGCGGGGCCGAGAGCCGTAGAAACGGAATGAACGGAACGGCGCGTAAGTGGATACACCTATGGCGCACACCGGCCTCGAATCCCACGGAAGGAGCTCTGGACTATAAGAGGAGGAACGATGGCAGAGGAAGCTGAGAGACGTCCAGGCCTGGACACATTATGTTTTGTTTTAGATTATGTTTCCCTTTTATTAATAAATTATTTAAAAGTTCATCGGTTCTCCGCCTCCTTCTTCCCGATGGCCAGGCGGCCATCGAATATTATTACAAATACATATAAAACGAAGGCTCCAGATGATCAGTGTCAGCTGATATTACTGCTATGGGAACCAGTGATGGGTCTCAACAATCTTTGCCCTCATAAAGTAGCAAACTATTTTATTTATCAATCCATTCAGCATTATTTATTCTCCTCTTTCCACCAAAGCTACAACAATGTGATCCAGTCATTCATCAGAATAAAAAAATAAAAAACGCTAGTGTGAAATGGTTTAATTATGTTGTCTTTTATTTTCAAAATACCCAGTCTAGCACCTTAGAAAGAAAGCGAGAAAAATCAATACCTGCCTCACCAGACCTCTAACAGTCAATGACGCACCTTTCAGAAATGAATCCATATTTGTCTCCTGGAGGTACCGTTTGAAGCGGCTCCGGCCTGTTCCAGAAATATCTGTTTATTCCAACATTACAGTACATTCATCTGTATAGTTCATTTCCAACCGCTTCGTGCTGCTTTTGAACTCTACATTTCTTAAACAAAGAGACGTTTTACCAGCTAAAGCTAAAAGCGATCAAAATAAAAGGAAAGGCATCTCAAGGACAGCGCATTCTCTTCTCCTGAATGAGCTACAAACAGAAATTAAAAGCACAACAAACAAACAAACAAATGAGCACATTTAGTTCCAATGAAAGAAACTATGTATCCTGACCTATTTTACTAGGACTTTGGAAAGACAGTTTTGCCTGAACAAGACGACAGGTGACAACGCAGTATGTGAAGATATAGTTTCCACCTGCGCACTGCCTGTTAAAGCATGCTGAGCGTTGGAAACTGTAAGCTCAAAGAACGCTATAAGACAGGAGTTTTGACCTTTCCGCGTCTAATTTACACTTTCAAATACACACATGCAAATACACACACTCCCAAGGTTGCTCCCTCTGCAGGTTACTGTCAAAGCAATCTCTTCCTTTGCCATTTAGTGGCAGGTGGCCGTACTCGGGTCCACGGGGACACTCATTGTTTTCTCAAAGAGCAACGGCACAATAGGTGTGACAGGCCTCCACTGCCTGACTATCTGCAGCCTCTCCTTCTGCAATGACTGCTAAGTTTTTTTTTTTTATCAGATTCTGATCTCACCATGGAACAAAACCCCTTAAAGGTCAAATGCGGGCGTCTTTGAGCCGCAGTATGTTTGCTTTCTTCTCTTTGTGATTTCCTGATTTCCTTTTTTTTTCATCCATTGATCATAAAGTTGACCTTCCAAAGGACACGCTCACTACAGGCCATCCGGATCTCCAGTGATGTTTTAAAACAGCCTTTGTCTTCTTGACAATAAATATTTATTTTGTGTCACAAATAAGTTTGAGATGCACAAAATATGCATGTTTGGCTCAATTAGTTTAATGATTTGGAGCTCAATAAATATTTCTTATCATCACCTCACAGCAAGAAGGTCGCTAGTTCGAGCGAAACATATGCTGGATAAGTTGGCAGTTCATTCAGCTGTGGCGACCCCACAGGGACTAAGCCAAAAAGAAAATGAATGAATGAATCTTCATAGAGGTGCATAGCAGTTGTTGTGCTTGACTACTATTATTATCATTTTTTTGTGGAAACTGATTTTTGGCGAATACTGTAGAAGTTAAAAATTCTAAATAAAAAAGCTATGTGAAAATTGGTTATTTGGTTATTTATTAATTTATTGGGAAATTGGCTATTATTGGTTATTATGTATATAATATATATTTTTTACTTAAAAAATTCCGCAAACTCTAAAAGGAACAATATTTAAAGTGCTTTATTAAAAAAATTATCAATAGTTTTACTTAACATTTTTATTTAAGGGGTTCAACCAAAAAATAATAAAATAAAGAAGCAAAAAAAACAAATTAAAATAATTATAAATGGTAGAAATCTAGCAGAATTTGTGTGGAGCAATGTTGGCAAAAACAAACAAACAAACAAACAAACAACAACAACAAACAAACAAACAAATAAATAAATAAATAATACAGTGGGGTAAATAAGTATTGAACACATCACAATTTTTCTCAGTAAACATATTTTTAAAGGTGCTGTTGACTTGAAATATTCCCTGGATGTGGGTAACAACCAAATAAATCTATATATGCAAAGAAAACAAATCTAGTAGTTTACAAATGAAGTTATGTGTCACAAGAACTATTGAACACATAAAGAAAGGGAGGTGTGGAAAGGCAGTGAAGGCCCAGACAGCAGCTGGGTTATCAATAGTTCTTCAGCAACCCTCTGCCATTCATCATTGTAAATTAATATTAGCTGCTTCAGTCCAACATCTACATTACCAGGATGATGAAGATGAAACTAGGGTGGACATTTCAGCAAGACAATGATCCAAAACCCAGCCAAGGGAACACTCAAATGATTTCAGAGAAAGAAAATCAAGCTGTAGAATGGCCCAGCCAATCACCTGACTTCAATCCAATACAAAATATAAAATAAATATCAGATTTGATAGTCGAGACCTACAGAACCATCAAGATTTTTACACTCTGTTAAAGTCTGTGAAAAAATCCCACCTGAGCAATTCATATGACTTTCTCCATGTGAGAGGCGTCTTTAAGCTGCCATCACCACAAACTACTTTTATACATTATACACTGTTATTACACATAACTAATACTTCAATACTTTCTTTTTCGTTTTGTTTTATTTTTATGTTTGTATTGTTTGTGTTTTTTATCACAATTCCACGTCAATAGCTCCTTTAGCAATATTATTCTCTGGAAAAAATTACATATCCAATACTTATTTCCCCCACTGTAATAATAATAATAATAATAATAATAATAATAATAATAATAATAATAATAATAATAATAATAGGCAGCACGGTGGCGCAGTGGGTAGCACAATCGCCTCACAGCAAGAAGGTCGCTGGTTAGAGCCCCGGCTGGGTCAGTTGGCATTTCTGTGTGGAGTTTGCATGTTCTCCCCGTGTTTGCGTGGGTTTCCTCCGGGTGCTCCGGTTTCCCCCAAAACTCTATAGACATGCACTACAGGTGAATTGGGTAAGCTAAATTGTCCGTAGTGTATGTGTGTGAATGAGTGTGTATGGATGTTTCCCAGTGATGGGTTGCAGCTGGAAGGGCATCCGCTGCGTAAAACATATGCTGGATAAGTTGGCGGTTCATTCCGCTGTGGCGACCCCAGATTTATAAAGGGACTAAGCCGAAAAGAAAATGAATGAATGAATAATAATAATAATAATTATTATTATTATTATTATTATTATTACTATTATTATTACTATTATTATTATAAACAACCAAACAAGCTGCAAATGAAAGCTCTAGTCAACAACAAAATACCTTCTTTTGTGTTTTGCAGAGGAAAGCAAAAGCCGCCCAGATTGAATAACACATGAATGAATAAATAATGACATTTATAAATTTTGACATTTTTCGGTAGTGAATTATCCCCCAAAGTCACCTTTTTCGCAATGTGAGACATACAATATGTTTGTGAATATTAGTCACGATTTGAATAAGTCCATGCCACAAATTCTCTGCTGCATTTCTAATTTTACAGACCAAGCGTTTGCGGATTTTCATTTCAGCCTGTGAGTCCTCCAAAACGAACAGCACAAGAAAGCCTTACACACACACGTGCACGCACTCACACACTCACACATACAACTGACTTATCTCATATGGTCTGAAACCACATTCACATACTCCTCAACAAGGCTTCTCACCTCTCACATCTCATCAGCTCTGGAGCCTTTTGGCAGGTCCTCTGAGCTCCCTGTTAATAAATCATAAATCAAAACATTTGCCGCACACAAAAAAAAGAAAAGAAAAAAGAAAAAAAGTTTAAGAAGGGCATGTATGACCTCTCTGTCAGTCTCGCCGTAACTTTTCTGTGTGTTCAGCCATTGCAGAGCTGGAAAATCCATTAGCCACGATTGCTGTGCTGGTAACGCTGCCGAGAGAGCTAAGCAAAATCCGTTTTCTGGGAGACTGAAAAATGCTAAGGTTGTCAAGCTTGAAAAGAACGACATAATACCTGACACACTTAATGGCTTACACAACCACAGCGACCCCTTCCTATTTCCTGCTAATTCTCTTCCCCGATACGGCATTACATCGGAAAAGCCAATGATTTAAGTGCATAATTTTTGTCGCGAACTTTATTAGTCATTTCTCCACGTGAGCTTATTAAAAATAAAGACTTATTTACAATGCCTGCGCGCTCCGACTCTTCTCGCATTATACCATTTCCACTTACATATCCAGCTCTTATTGAAATGAATCAATTTTCAGTCATCTTCAAGCTTTCATATCGGCCCATAAATAGCTTGCTAACATTCAGCTCATTTTATCCGCAGCCTGGAAGCAGCACGCATTAATATGTGCAATAAATATATCCCTGGCCATCCGACCAGCTAGACAGCCTTTAATTTGCCTATTGAATCAGCGCAGTTACTGATGAGTCTTATATATAAAGAGAGGCCGGATCGAAATGCAGGGAAAGGTGAAGTGGCTAAATATACGGCTGATCAAATCACGTTTCTGTTCAGTTTAAATCAAAGAGACTGACATTAAAATATTTTGAATTGCATGGCTACACATATTTAAAAGAAAAATTATAATCCAAAATGTGCTCTTGAATAAAAATATGCCGAGATAGCACCTAAATATTTCTAATTGACTGTGTAAAAAGAACTTACACAGGAATAAATGTTAATAAATTATGATTGCTAAATGTTTGACGGCAATGTGAACACTTGCAAACAGTCAATAAGTAATTAAAGTTACATAAGTAGACATTTAGTCCAGACATTTCATATTAGAGCTCTTTTGCTTTCTTTTCCAAAACAACAACAACGATAACAACAACAACAACAACAAATGAGTTTAGGTCAAATCTCCCCCTCTCACCCCGTGTTTGCGAGGGTTTCCTCCGGGTGCTCCGGTTTTCTCCACAAGTCCAAAGACATGCGATATAGGTGAATTGGGTAAGCTAAATTGTCCGTAGTGTATGTGTGTGAATGAGTGTGTATGGATGTTTCCCAGTGATGGGCTGCAGCTGGAAGGGCATCTGCTGCATAGAACATATGCTGGATAAGTTGGCGGTTCATTCCGCTGTGGTGACCCCAGATTAATAGAGGGACTAAGCCGACAAGAAAATGAATGAATAAATTACATTTAAATTAGTTAAATTTTAAAAATGTGGGGGAAAAAAGTGGATTAACATCTTGAAAAAATGCATTTACAATCAGAGTATGCAACTTTGAACAGATATGTTGAGCCCTATAATATAACACAAACAGATACATTATATTTTTTATAGGCTATAGTGGTTTTACTCAGGGTGTGTTTTTACAAAATGTGTTTTTTTTTATCCTGTAGTTATTAAACAACGTTAGTAAGAGGACCACTGCAAAGCTCATCCAGCTGTCATTGTTGTAACAGGAGTGCAAACTCCGTGAACTCGCTGATGTGATGACAGCTCCATTCATTGTTATTGCAGTAGCCTACTTGTTGCTTTACAAACAGCACCGTCTAATATTCGCACAATGCAAAGTGTAAAGCCTGTCGTACTGTGGACGAGGTGCAATGTTGTGCTATGTCTTTAAAATGTTATTCGTTTTCTATGAGTATTGCATAAGCACAGTCGCACTCCGCAGCACCCAGCAGATCAGTTACTTAGCAATAATAGTAGTCACTATAGCGCAAGCCATATAGACCTTTTTCTCAGAACGTAACATTATCCATTATGCTTTGCGTGTATGCGCAAGGCAAGCGGCAACCTCCCGCTCTCCCTCGTGAAGTTAATACAGAAGTAACTTCTAATTGAAACTGCAATTCATCGAAATTCTGCTAGTCCTGGCACCATAATAGAGCAAATTTCTATTGAGCCCCCTGTTAAAATGGCCAATTTTACAGCAGAAAAAAAGGTGTTTACAGCCTGGTACAAAGAACGATTTTGGTGTCTATACGGACCCTGAGCATGCTTCAATACCGCCGCCACATTTGTACAGGGCTCCCAGGACAAATGTCATTCAACCGCACTAGTTAAGACTAAAGCCAATGTGAAGATGCTAGACTTTTAGCACTGTGTAAGGATGTAATAACGAGCAAACAAAGAAAACAAAGCATAAAGACAGAACATTTCATAGGTAAGATTTCGTTTTTTACGTTTTTATATGTTACGAACTTTTGTGCTAAAGAAATCACGTTATTGATGATAATACAGTCTCTTAGTGCACTGATCATAAGGAAAGTAGCACCAACTCGCACTGAATACTAGGCTTATGCTAGTTTTGTTGAATAAAATCAGCAAACAATGTCAATTAAATATGAAAACAAGACGCTGCGGTGCTAGAAACTTGTATTATTGTCGGGTAAGTGAACGAGTCGTTCATAACGGAGATTCATTCACAAACGAATCGCTCACTCTGTTAGAATGAGAAGTGAAAGCAGGAGAGGGGGTGTGTTTCAGGACACGGATTAGATCAAATTTAACTGGGAGGGAGGATAATACATTTCCATGCACACAAACACACACTTTGTCTGCAATGCCCGTGCGGTCACTCATCCATCGATATAGAAAAGTGATGTAAAATTATAATTTTCGTAATTAAAAAAAAAATATTTGCATACTGACCACCGGGAAAACACCTGATCATTGATATACGTGTATATATCTGTGGCTCTGGATGGCCAGTCCTCCACTGCACCTTGGTCCCACATTCATTTCAAAGGAGCTCTACCCTGTACTAAAATGGCGGCTCTATTGACGCATTCCTTCCAATAGACACCAATAGCGTAGGCGACATCTAATGTAAATATCTATGGCGCCCTCCATGCAGCAGCCAAGAAAAAGGTCTATACAGGGAAATGATTCAGTCACCGATAATGTTCCTTTTACAGCATTGATCATGTATTTTAATTAAAATATAGTCAGATAAATAGACCAGAGCATTTATTTAGTTGATTAAGCGTAATGAGATGAGAGGCTGCGAAACCTAAGTCAGGAAAACTCATGCCAAAAATCACCGGAAGCGCCCGGCCGGGAGCGCTTGTTCATTAAAAGTCCACGTGCATAGCATTGTGGCGCGGCGCTGCGCTTCTTTTCCTACATGCGAAATATTTATATTTCTGGTACTTTTGAGCTCAAATTATAATAAAGAAATACATTAACCTTCAGAATGACGCAGGACGCAAAATTAATCCAGGTGGGCCCGTTGATTACCCCTCATCCACAATTTCTTTGCGCCCCCCTGTTCTAAATCAACAAAACTGCAAGCTACACAGCCAAGCAAATGCCCTTTTTTCATTGCAACCACAGATTTTTACTGTTCCCACCTGGTCACCTTATATAAAATGTCTTGGATGCTCCATTGAAGCTCAATGGCTCTGTGTGACTCTCTCTAACACCCACTCTGCCATAAACTAATACAATAAATCTCTTATTTACTCGATGTCATGTTAATTACAATGCCACTTCTGGTTTTGTCGCATTGCTCACTTCATTGTACAGCAAATCCGAAATTATTTTAAATTATGAAGCTTCTTATTTATTTATTTATTTATGCTTTCTCATTCATGCACATAATATAAATGTCTGTAATTGGACACAATGCAAGGACAGCAAGATATATAATAATAATAATAATAATAATAATAATAATAATAATAATAATAAT
>CAIGQV010017532.1:14637236-14670789 GCA_903798115.1 Danio jaintianensis
ATAATAATAATAATAATAATAATAATAATAATAATAATAATAATAATAATAATAATAATAATAATAGTTGTTGTTGTTGTTGTTGTTGTTGTTATTATTACTAGCGCCATTGTCCAGAAATGAATTTCACTTTAAACATTTTTTTATTTTTTTTTAACAAAATAAGGACGTAATAATTCTCATCTGCCTCCAGCAAAGGTGGGTAGAAATAAAAAAAGAGAAGACAAACGTGACGCACACACACTTGGACGTGATCCTGGCTGACAGCTGCATGTTCCTTTTATCCCTTTTTCATGTCTTGCAGGTGCTGTGCGGAGATGGGGATAGAGAAGATTGAACGATCATGGGTCACAGATATTTCAAATGCCTTTTGCATGGTGGCCTTGGAGATAAGAACACAAAATGGAAGATCCGAAGGAGCCGAAATGTTAAGCAGGAGTTAGCGCAACATTAAACAGGAGAGCTAGCGTACGTGATGAATGTGTTTCTCACTAACACAATGGTCACTGCAAGACACACGCAGGAAAAACCCCTACAAGTTCTTAGACAATATGAAGTGATATAAGTACAATTCTGTGGAGTATGTATGTGGATATTTAGCAGACAGCCTCTCAGTGGTTAGCACTGTCACCTCACAGCACGAAGGTCGCTGGTTCAAGCCCCGGTTGGGTCATTTCTGTGTGGAGTTTGCATGTTCTTCCAGTGTTGACGTTTGTTTCCTCTGGGTGCTCTGGTTTCCCCCACAGTCCAAAGACATGCGGTATAAGTGAATTGAATAAACTAAATTGGCCGTAGTGTATGTGTGTGAATGAGTGTATGGATGTTTCCCAGTAGTGAGTTGCAGCTGAAAGGGCATCCGCTGTGTAAACCATATGCTGGATAAATTGGCGGTTCATTCCGCTGTGGAATGAATGTGGATTGTATATATGAAGAGTTCAGATGCAAAAACTTCAAAGTGCCGTCTGAAATTTTCTTCTAAACTGAGCACTTTTTTCAGGCTCCCGTGTGTAGGTTCTGTAATTTCACTTTTAAAGTGAAATAACTGAACATAAACAAGGGAGGCTGCAAATTTTTTTTATTTTAGATCAAAATTTCAAATGGCACTTATATCGGAACTATTCTATTGTAACATTATCACAATAATATATTGCTCACACTTTACAATAAATATCCATTAGTTAATGTTAAATAATGCATTTACTTACATAGCACAAAAATGAACAATTCTCATATAGCATGTATTAATTATTAGTTAATGCATTGTAAGTTAACAAGGATTAACAATGAACTACTTTATTTACTTTAATAAAGTTAATAAAGATGAATAAATACTGTAATACATGTATTTTTCATTGACTGTTCATGTTAATAAATACTTACCTAAAATTAACTAATGGCATCTTATTGCAAAGTATTAATTTATTCATGATATAACAATACAAATAATAATCATCATCTTACTGTTGGCTATTAAGATTGTCTTTAATGCAAAAAAATTTTTTAGTATTTAAAAATCTTTTCAGTTCAATCAGATTGTTTAATTAACATTATATCACAAATATATTGTTACAATTGATACAGTACTGAATAATATAGGAAACACTCACAATATGTTATATAATGAATTTCTGGCATCCACAGCTGGCATATTTTTAAACACTGTGCACTTTTGCACTCTATACGCCAGAGCGAAGCCCTGTATCCTATTCACTAACCATCTGTAACACAGTTTAACCAGTATTTGAATTCACTTCCATTATTTCCAATGTAAACATGCCTCCCTTTCAGTATGTAAATTCCTATGTAAATTAGCCTCATTATCGATTGTTCACATAACTACCTGGTGCAATTACCACTTTTAAAAAGAGATGTTTGTGTACATTTTCTATTGATCATGACAGCAATAATTCATCAAATGACAGAGAAGAGCATTATAAAAGCTTATAATTAGTCTTGTGGTGTAAGAAAATCACTTTCTGCATTTTAAAGAGCCAATTTAGGTCTCTAGATCACAGTGCAGCAGTAGTCCTCAGTAAAATACTTCAGATAGTAGGGGGTACAGCACTTTGTACATTACAACTCAATGAAATCTATTTGGATCCAGCACTATAGGGTTGGGAATTTTTTTTCTGGTTTTACTAAAATTTTTGGGTGAACAAAAATGCATTATCCTAACTAATATATAGGTATCATATACAATAGGTACCATTATTTAACTCATACTATTAGGTTTCCTCCATTTTTTTGTGCTCACATTTACTTCAGTAAGTATAATAAACAAAACTATGGCTCATTTACAAGGGGACAAGCAGACTTCATATTTAAACAGCAGTCTTTACATTTTCACACACTAGTTCATATTGCCATTTGATTAACTGCACAGTCCTACTTTTGATTTATTCCTCCAGAATTTGATTCTGACACTATAGTATATGTTTCATTCCACTGACTTCCATTCATATGCATGCGAATGCAGGAGCTTTTACAAAGTTGTTTTGCATTTCACTGCATTCCAGAGTTCCAATTTCTCTCTTAAAAAACAAATATGCCAGGAAGAACCAAAAATAAGGGTTTTCACAGTAATGCCATTCATGAGCACTTTTTGTTCCCCAAAGAAACGTTTAGTATACGGTTCTTCACAGAACCATTTTTTCATAGTGTGAATAAGATAGTTAACAAGACTCCACAAAGATAATGATTGTATAATACTTTTATACGAGTCAGAGAAATGCGAAATCAGATTCCAGATGGGTCACAGATGTAGTAGGTTGATTGTTGCAATATATAGTGGGAGATGTAGTCCAGGTGAACAGCAGAGATGCAGGATGGATGGCGTGCCATGTAGTGGATCTCATGGGCACTCCAGCTGATAATCATGACACATGGGCGTTAAAGGTTTTCATAAAAACATCAAAGGCAATAAAGAATGCATTAGATGTATACATCTCCACATGATCTCTTAGCTAAACAAATGGTGAGTTCAAACTGAATGATTTTTTTCACTGTGTTTTTCATTGTTTATTTGTGACTGCAATCAGTTGCTGGCAACAGGAGCTTATACACTGCATCACTTTACTACAGGAAGAACTGCCTGGCACAACTACATTTCACAACCAGATGCATGCAAGAAGTGATAACACAAGATCATGCGTGAGATCAGCATTCTGGTGTGAAATGAGAAATGGTACCCTGTTGTGGTAGAGCTCACACAAAATATCAGAAATACATGGGTACTCCTGCCAAAGTTTGGTCAAACTTTCCTCCATTTCTTGGGTCCAAATGAACTTAAAATGAACCTTTCTCAGAACTAAAGTCATGTATTCTGATATTGTGTTGTATATCTCCTCCCAAGGTCCCTGTTGTCATGTATCTTGTTCTCTCATTGGCTGTAGGTCATTGCCGATGTATTTTCAGTCAGAACTTATTTCACAAAGCAGGATTTTGCAGACAGGTTCAGATATTTAGCATGCTAAATATTTCACAGGAATCAAAAAATACATTGGTGATTCTCCATGATACCGTCTTTGATATTTCACACTGCGTTGTTGGCAATTTCACAAAATCTATCGGCGAATGAAAACCCAGGGTAAATTTGTGTTGTGTGGACCTGCCATTAGAGAACACACACTTTAAATCTGGATTACATTGCTGCAGCAAATTACTATTTACTACAAATTACTATTACTAACAGCAAGTTACTATTAGATGGCGCCGACGAAGATGGCCGCCTTCGTGTTGAGCTCTGCTGTTGTTTTTATGTTTTTGTTAGTTTGTCCCGTCTTGAGTCACATTCCTACAATTAGTTTCACCAGAGACGAATTGTTGGACATTCGGACACATACACCACCAAATGTTTTTCCAGACTTGGATTTATGTGATGTTTTGTTGGACATTGTTGTCGGCGGAGCCGCGGTGCTGCTTAAACGCTGTCGGGCGCGCAGACGAGGGAAGCGAGCAGGCGCGCTTGTGAAACTCAGACAGCGCGGGTTTCGAACTGCGTTGCCTAGCATCCATCTGGCGAATCTCCGCTCTCTACCCAACAAAATAGACGAACTCATTCTGCTCTCTCAGACAAACAGGGATTTTTTTGCATTCTGCTGCTCTGTGTTTCACGGAAACCTGGCTGAACGACGCCATACCGGACAACGCGCTTCATCTACCGGGCTATCAGCTGTTCAGAGCGGATCGCGACAGAGAATCAACGCGGAAATCGCGCGGTGGTGGGACATGCTTTTACATCAATGAAAGGTGGTGTACAGATGTAACAGTTTTAAAGAAGATGTGCTGTCCCGACCTAGAAGCACTGTTTATTAACTGTAAGCCTTTCTACTCGCCGCGTGAGTTCTGCTCGTTCATTCTCGTCAGTGTTTACATTCCTCCGCACGCGCACGCGGGCCTGGCGATACAGAAACTAGCCGATCAGATCACAGAAATCGTGCAACAACACCCGGACTCTGTTTTAATAATTCTCGGGGATTTTAACAAAGCAAAACTATCCCGCGAACTGCCAAAATATAGACAGCATGTTACATGTCCCACAAGAGACAGTAACATATTGGATCACTGCTATACCACAATAAAGGATGCATACCGCTCTGTCCAACGAGCAGCTTTGGGGCACTCTGACCATTGTTTGATTCATCTCATACCAACCTACAGGCAGAAACTGAAAACAGCCAAACCTGTATTAAGATCTGTGAAAAGATGGACTACCGAAACAGAGCGGGATCTACAATCCTGTTTCGACCTCACTGACTGGAGTGTTTTTGAAGCTGCTGCAAACGATCTAGATGAGCTCACAGAAACTGTAACATCTTATATCAGTTTCTGTGAAGACATGTGCATTCCTACCAGGACTCAACTCACATACAACAATGACAAACCGTGGTTCACTGTAAAACTCAGACAGCTGCGTCAGGCCAAGGAGGTTGCTTACAGGAATGGGGAGAGGGCCTTGTATAAACAGGCCAAATACACACTGGAAAAGGAGATCAGAGTGGCAAAAAGGAACTATTCTGAGAAACTAAGGAGTCAGTTCTCTTCCAGCGACTCAGCATCCGTGTGGAAAAGTTTGAAAAACATCACAAACTATAAGAAACCATCCCCCAGCACTGTAGACAACGAACGACTTGCAAATGACCTGAATGAGTTTTACTGCAGGTTTGAGAAAACACCCCACACCCACTCTGAACTGCTCTTCACACCACCATCAACACCTCCACCACACCCTGTCTCCCCAACACTTCAGTTCAGTGAAGATGATGTGCGCCAGGTCTTCCAAAAACAGAAGAGGAAAAAAGCACCAGGCCCAGATTTTGTAACACCAGCCTGTCTAAAATCCTGTGCTGACCAACTGGCCCCCATCTTCACCCTGATCTTCAACAGATCACTGGAGCTGTGTGAAGTGCCATCCTGCTTTAAACGCTCCACCATCATCCCCATCCCAAAGAAACCCAAACTTACAGGAATTAATGACTACAGACCGGTGGCGCTAACATCTGTGGTCATGAAGTCTTTTGAAAAACTGGTGCTGGCCCACCTGAAGGACATCACTGAACCCTCACTGGACTCTCTTCAGTTTGCCTACAGAGCAAACAGGTCTGTGGATGATGCAGTCAATATGGGAGTGCATTATGTTCTGCAACACCTAGACAGACCAGGGACCTATGTGAGGATCTTGTTTGTTGACTTCAGCTCGGCTTTCAACACTATCATCCCAAAACTTCTCCTGCCCAAATTAACTCAGCTCTCCGTGCCCAACTCTGTCTGTCAGTGGATCAACAGCTTCCTAACGGACAGGCAGCAGCTGGTGAAGCTGGGAAAATTCTCATCCAGTACCCGCACAATCAGCACTGGCGCCCCCCAGGGGTGTGTCCTCTCCCCTCTGCTCTTCTCACTGTACACAAATGACTGCACCTCAAAGGACGCCTCTGTCAAAATCTTGAAGTTTGCAGACGACACCACACTTATCGGCCTCATTCAGGACGGTGACGAGTCTGCTTACAGACAGGAGGTTAAGGAGCTGGCTGTCTGGTGCAGTCACAACAACCTGGAGCTGAACACGCTCAAAACAGTGGAGATGATAGTGGACTTCAGGAGAAACCCCCCTGCTCTCCCCCCACTGAGAATCATGGACAGCATTGTGGCAGCAGTGGAGTCATTCAGGTTCCTGGGCACCACCATCTCTCAGGATCTGAAGTGGGACACTCACATTGACTCCATTGTCAAAAAAGCTCAACAGAGGTTGTACTTCCTTCGTCAGCTGAGGAAGTTCAACCTTCCAAAGGAGCTGCTGAAACAGTTCTACACTTCCATCATTGAATCAGTCCTCTGCACTTCAATAACTGTCTGGTTTAGCTCAGCTACCAAATCCGACCTCCGAAGACTACGTCGAATAGTTCGGACTGCTGAGCGAATCACTGGTACAATCCTCCCTACTCTCCAAGAACTGTACTTATCCAGAGCAAGCAGAAGGGCTGCCAAAATCACTCTGGACCCCTCACACCCAGCACACTGCCTCTTTGAACTTTTACCTTCTGGTCGACGCTACAGAGCACTGTGTACCAGAACAGCCCGACACAGAAACAGTTTCTTCCCTCAGGCAATCCATCTCATGAACACTTGATGATAGTAATTATGGAACAAACATCACTACTGCTATACACTTTTTATACACATAAACACTTATTTAACAACATATTTTACATGCTAATTTGCACATAACAGCTGCTGTTGTACATAGTAATATTCCTGTACATACACTTGTCAATTTGTATATTTGCATTCACTACAACTTTCATTTTTTAAATATATTTATTATCTGTTTTTTGTCCTGTCTCTGTAATTCTGTTGCACTGTAGAAGCTCTGTCACGAAAACAAATTCCTCGTATGTGTGAACATACCTGGCAATAAAGCTCTTTCTGATTCTGATTCTGATTCAAAGTAGATTGGATGCGTTATATATGCTCAAAAAAGATGCATCAGAATTAGACACACTTTTATGACCATTGTAGCATCAATAATTTTGCAACCGCAAAGATTTGTGTGACCATGTATGGCATTATGCTGTAAAACATGTTTACTTTTCATGTTGCTTTTTAAGAAAACAAGTTATTGGTTCCCAGCCCTAATCATCACATTATTTTATTACTTCACTTGCGTAATTCCTCATGTGAATCTAACAGTAAAAAACACACACTGTGAACAAATTCCCTCCAACAGCTTGTGAAACGGAGTGTATACAATTCCCTGTGAGTTTGCCTACTCACGTATAGAGCTGAGCAGGGAGCTTTACTCACACAGGAGACTGAAAGAGTGTCAAAAATTTTCTGAGACAGAGAGAGTGGTCGATATCTTGTCTCCTTAATGTTGCTGGAATGCACCTCATCGTCGACAAGTGAGACCGCTGGCAAAGGGGGCTGTCAAAACCTCCGCAAAACCTATTGTCAAAACAGACCCCGAACAGCTCAGAACGCAGAGAAACCAATCCCACTGAATGTCAGCGCACGACTACCATTTGTCAGGGCTCCCAACCTCTTCCCATACCTATACCGAACTTTGGTTTACTCCCATAAAAAAATAAAAAAATAAAATAAAATACCCACAACTTTTATCACTGTCAACACGAAAATGCCTAGTAAGTTGTATATGCACCGCATGTCTCTCTGCTGCTGTGAGAGGTATCCAGCTGAGCTTTAGCTATAACAGTCTGTCTGCCTCTCCTCCTCTGGGCTGTTTTTCTCCTCGTGAGGAAACAGCTCTGAGATAGTGTGGAGATGGCTGACTATCTGTTGCCTTAGATTAAGGAGGAGGAAGGCAAAATAAAGCCACGGCCAAGTCAGAATGTCTTTCTCAAATCTGACAGGAGGATAGTTTACACCAGCATGAAAGACGGAGCGAGCGCGCACATAGACACACACACATGTACAAACACCTGTCACTTGGTTGAAGATATGGTCAGACAGCAGGGAAAGGGAGCGGGGGGGAAGGGAGGGGTACCTGAGACACCCCACATGGGATTGTACGTCATAAGCGGGTTTACTTCTGTCGCTAGCCATAAAAACTCCTCCTGTGAGACTTCATAAGCTCAGATAGCTAGCAAGCTAAAACGGTGTTCCCTTTAGCAAGATGTCAGCAGGCTAGAAAGGCTCTAGACACAGTCAGAGTGACACGCTTGTATGAGCCTGGTGAGGATACCAAAACGCAGATAGTTAAAAAGGAGCTAAAAGTCGAGACGTTGCTTATCTGTGGCAAACAGCAGTTAGTCGTGTCTTTTGTTGCGAGGGCCCCTCGGCAGAGCTCCGTCACAGGGCCAAAGCCACTTCCGCTGTGCCGGGTAGTGGACTTCTGAAATAAGGCGAAATCTCCAGCACAGATTTTCTTGAGTGTAACAAGTTTACGTTCCGGTTAATTTTCATGTTTACACAAGACATATGGGATGCCGTATTTATGCAAAGTTTGCTGCTTTAGCTTCATTTGGATCTATTTTTTTTATTGGCAGGGAGTAAAAGTAAATAAATAAATAAAAAGACTGGCACAATTTCTGTTAAACTGCAATATCACACAAGCTGTTGTTCTGAATATCAGTGTGGATGTGGTATTATATTCAGACCAACAGCACAATTACTACTGATACTGCTCTTAAATATTCTCTAAACAATAAACACATTTTAGGCACATTGTCTTTTTTTTGGTTTGGAAATAAATAACAGTAAATATTTTAACACATAATTTACCAGAATATTATAATTAATATGTCCATGTGGGTCATTCTGATCATTCATAAAAGATGTCATATTTACATTTGAAGCATTTATTAATATTTTAGAATTGAGCTTTAAATGTCTTTAAAAAGTCATTACCCCAAAAAAATAAGATTTATCTTATAAGATCTATCTATCTTGTAATATACCCTATAATTGTGTATTACTATTACTGAGTTACTAGACTGCCCCCAAAGGTGCATACCTCATTTTGTCAGCAGGTGGGAGAACAATGTTTTTTTCACCACAGTAAAAATGTTGTTTTGGAAGACGTGGACGTCTGAAGTAAAGTTATATTTCTGATATAAGAAAGTTCTGTTTTTGTTAGCAGACAGTTGCTAGGCAACAGAAGCACACATATTCAAAGACACTGGTAAAAGAATGATCATTATTATAATTATATCATTATGACCATACAAGGTAGGAATACTCAGAACTCTTTCATGTTCTGTAATTTTAATAAAATAATAATATAATAATAATATTTGCCTAAGCACACAGTTAGGAAAAGTCAGAGTGCTCTAGTTATATGGGTTTAATTTTGAAAAGAAAAAAAAATAATTATTACAAAATTTAAAATGGTCAAATAGATTGCCTTTATAGAGCTCACTCGTATCACAACTATTTCTGATAATCAGAGTAAGAACTTATTTGCAGTAAAATGTTTACCGTATACGATGTGAGTAGGCATCTTTACTCCCATTTACTGTACATTATTCTGATTAATAGCTTATGATTCTTTTTAGATTATTCACACAACTGGTGCTTATTGGTTATTTTAATCTACTTACATCAAATGAAAAACATTTTTCCATGGACGGTTATTTGGTGCTGTGATGAACATCAAAATAACTGTTGCACTGAATAACTGATCTTTGCTTATTTAGTCACCTTTTGAAATCATTTGTCATAAATAGATAAATAAATAAATAACCCTGGTAAACACAGCAGATGTCATGGAGGTTGCAGGCATGCAGGAGCAGCTTTAATTGAACTGACTAAGCTGAGTGCTCACAAAAACAGCTCTCTCACAGATCATCCATCCATTAATTTCAAGATCAATTTGATTTTGCCATTTTGGACATTTTTACTTTGCAATTAGTCTGTATTTTGAACCAGCGGAACACATCAAAGCCATTGTGGTGATGGTATGCAGGCATGATCACCTCTAATGTTACCTCTTTTCTCCTACAAATAAAAAATATATATTTTTGCTAAATTGTTGCAGACAATTTATATGGGCTGAATTTAAACAAAAAAAATGAAATTTAGTAATGTTCAATTTAATTTGTATGCTTAAATTCATCCCAAATAAATTGTTTGCAACCACTTACCTAAAGAAAATGTAGTAAATCCAATGAATAGTTTTTTTTTTCAGTGTACATTACATTACACATGCAACCAAAATCACATATACTTTTTGAGTAGATTTTAAATATGTAATTGGGGCTGCACGGTGGTGCAGTGGGTAGCACAATCACCTCACAGCAAGAGGGTCACTGGTTCGAGCCTCAGCTGGGTCAGTTGGCATTTCTGTGTGGAGTTTGCATGTTCTCCCCGTGTTCGCGTGGGTTTCCTCCGGATGCTCCGGTTTCCCCCACAAGTCCAAAGACGTGGTATAGGCGAATGAGTGTGTATGGATGCTTCCCAGAGATGGGTTGCAGCTGGAAGGGCATCCGCTGCGTAAAACATGTGCTGGATAAGATGGCGGTTCATTCCGCTGTGGCGACCCCAGATTAATAAAGGGACTAAGACGAAAAGAAAATGAATGAATGAATGAAAGAGGAAGAAGATGAGGAAGATGTGAGAACTCAAAAACAACAACACAATGCTACCTCCATCTGAAATATTATCCACTAGTAACAGTGTAGCTAAATTGCAAAATTAATTGTCAAAATATATTTTTAGTGGATTCAATTTTTATTTTTATTTTTTTTAAAGAGGCACTATCTGATGGCTTTTTGGGCCAAAAACACTCTTGCCCATAAATGAGGACATCACTGGCCCCCAACCGTGTTTATGCAAAGATGCGGCCAAATCAGAGTAATGAGCTGCAGCATGTGTGGGACTGAAGATCAGACATTCTAAAATATTATGGGTCAAGAAAAAGCAAGAGAGAGAGACATGATAAGTAAAAAATAAATAAATAAAAATATCGCTTTGATAATGGCGGAAGCTAAGGGAACTAAAATTTTATCACCAAAAAGGCTTGGAGGCTAAAAAAAATGCAACGGAGAGGGAGAGGTTGAGAGAGGTTTGATAAATGAAATTGAAGAAATAGTACACAGATAAGAAGTACAGCAGGGGGAAAGGAAATGCGTGAAGTGACTTAAGCAACCACAACATTCCCCACCTCTCTATTCAGCAGAGTTCCTGTCTCATTAAAAATTAATAGTTCCATGATCAGAACTAGAGTAGAGGTGAAAAACACACTAGTGTGGGCACCTCACTGCAAATCCTTCACACATTGTCCTTCATTAATTCAAGGCAGCAGTTGATACAGTCGGTCCGAATGGAATATGTTATAGATCAAGGGATCTGTTATATATTAACTACATCATTCAACCGAAACGACACACACACACAAAACACACGCAAACAAATTTGGTAATAATCCTAAAATAAGCATTACATGACCCTTACAAATACAAACTCTGATCCAGCGGAGTCATTCGATAAGAAAGATTACCAACCACATAAACATCATCTCCTGGAGGTGCAGCAGATGCACGTCCTGCATTATTGACTTTCCCTCTGCAATCGAAAGATGGTCCAGACTATATAATCCCCATATGAACAGGATTTTCATTCTGCAGTGCAACAAGCAGCAGCGGATTTATGAATATAATCGAGTGTAATATGGTCATTGTTGTCTCGGCTAACTCCAGCGTTATGCGAGGGCCCGCTGATGTGTGCATGGCACTTACGCAGAGGACGAGCACAGCCATGGATGTAAACAGTGCAATCAAACAGATCTGCAAGTATTTACTCAAGAGCTCTGAGTGAATGTGTGTGGGATCACGCTTAGCAAATCGGTTGCCGTATGGTGCACAATTACTTTCCTGAACTTTCACTTTCAATGTACCAAGCAGAAGAGTTGAGCGCAGAGCTACCGTTGAGAACACTTTTTTTTATTGCTAAACTCACAATGGAGAAAAAACAGTACACTTCATCAAAACATGCTCTCATATTTCAGTTGTATACTTTAGGTTTCATACATTGTTTTTACAACTTTTGTTAAAATTGTTGAGTATTTTGGAATTTTAGTTATGAATATGTATATGTGGAATATGTATATATCACAAAACCATCCTTAAGTTGCACATTGTATCAAAATGATTTATTTTTATTTTATGCCAAATAATAATTAGAAGAGTATGTAAAAATCATGTTACATTAAGATATGTTGTACATTTCCTACTGTAAATGTAAATGTAATCTTTGATTAGTAATGTGCATTGCTTAGAGTTTTTAGATTTTTTGATATCCCAGATTTTCAAATAGTTGTCTTTGGCTATTTTCCTATACTAACAAAGTATAAATCAACGGAAAGCGTATTTATTCAGCTTTTATTTGATGTATAATTATACATTTATAAAAAAAAATACATTTTGTTTTGACACATTGAGATTTTGTGTCTTTTGTGCCTAAAAATCTAACGTCTAGAGTAAATGAATAAAAGCAGACAACAACGTAGATTTTTTTTCTTCCCATTGCGCATACATGTGACAGGAAACACATGTACAGTCAGAACACCTTCATGAACAATAATTATGTATAGCAGGATACAGTTAAGCAACAAAAAAAATGTCCCCAAGTTGAAAGCTCTGACTAGATGTATTATACAATCAATGAGTGGGTATAGCAATATGCATGACCATATTTTCCCATTAAATTTAAATGGCGGCCCCCAAAGCGCTTTGAACGACAGCTTCCATATGGAAGATGCCGTTATGAATTACAGTGATTATCTGCAGCCGGTAAAAGCAGAGCGAGGAAGAAGGGGGAAAAAAAAAACATAATAATAATAATAATAATAGCAGTAATAAAAAAGGCTCCAAAACTGGAGACAGATCTCACATTGATGAAAAGGAACAAGCGTACAGCATACTCACGACTCTTTCCGGCCGTCCAGAATGTTCCACTAATGCGTACAAATGTCAGTGTTCTTTTTGTCTCACACACGCTCTATCTTCAGCATAACCTTTTAAAAAATGTAACAATATGACCTTAAGAAAGAAGGAATGGAGGGAACGGCTACACTATGGGCAATGATGATGCCGTCTTTGTTTGCTTTCAGGTCACCGGGGAAGGAATGAGATACAACCTATGTAATCTACTGACAAATACTATTTCTCTGCAACATCTCAGTCAACTCAGAGGTCAGAGTTATTAATGTGAGAACCACGGCGGTGCGAATACGCATGTCAGCCGTTTCGCGCGGCTTGACAGGGAAGGGAAACAGAGAGGATGGTGGTGACATGAAAGAACGAAATAAAAAAAGAGTAAACTAAAAGACAGAAATAGCTGCAAAATTAACAATGGGGATGGATGAGTGAAACGGAATGAGAAATGGACCGGAGATGTAAAGAACACAGTGACATGAAGGGTGACTATTGAATACTGAGGAGAAAAAAAAAAAAAAAGAGGAGGGAAAAATGAAAGTCAGGTAGACAAAAAGAAACCACACTTTGTGAGTCAAGGGAACGGGCTGACCTTAAAAACTCTCTCAACTCCTACAACGAACTACCGCAATGTTACATCAGCCCTAAAGGTCACCACACATTGCATTATTTGAATAAAAAAAGAGCATATGGTCAGACTCGAAGATGCATTCACCCTAATATTACTAGAAAACGCTTTCCTCAAAGTCACAAGACAACAGCTACAGGACTAATTTATTATAATGAACAATTAATGAATTCTGTCAGGAACTCATTAGCGAAGAACTTGCAGGGAGTTGCGTGAACCGAAAAAAGTGCAGCATAATTTATTTTTCGTTTCTATAACATACGGATGTAACCAAATGTTCAACATCAGTCGGGACAATCTGCACTACAGAACCAACCATTACGAGATCAACCATTACTGAATATTTAAGGGCAATACTACTTAAAACCCCCTGAAACCTATCATTTAGTATTCCCGTTAGTGTTTTTAATCATGCCAAAGACAGTTGCTTGGCTGGCTTTCGACACTCTGGAAGTATGCCGTCATGTTTGCTCATGGTAACATGTTTTTTGAACCAGTCATTGGAGTTGTACAGCACAGTAACTAAACTTTACAGGAAAATGACATTCTGGCAATGTGATTGGCACCACAACAAATATTCTGAGCTATGACATGATACAGCATTCATTCATTCATTTTCCTTCAGCTTAGTCCTTTTTTCATCAGGGGTCGCCACAGCAGAATGAACCGCCAACTTATCCAGCAAATGTTTTACACAGTGGATGCCCTTCCAGCTACAACCCAGTACTGGGAAACATCCATACACTCATTCACACACATACACTGCATCCTATATGTATGTGTGAGTCTGACTGAATTATTTAATTCACCTATACCGCATGTCTTTGGACTGTGGGGGAAACCGGAGCACTCAGAAGAAACCCATGCCAACACGAGGAGAACATGCAAACTCCACACAGAAATGCCAACTGACTCAGTCGGGACTCAAACCAGCGACATTTCTTGCTGTAAGGCGACAATGTAACCCCTGAGCCACCGCATCGCCCCATGATATAGCATATGATTTGATATTGTTAAGTAGCTTCACAGTGAAATCCAAGTAAAAGGTGCCTTGAAGTGTCTTGGAGATGTTTCCACAGTTTTCTGGATTTAGTTTCTTCATGTCTTTCCAGATGGACTGGGTGATACTTAGATTAGATCTCTGTGCAAGCTAAAATCTCACTGGATTATTACAATTAATATTACTAAAAATTGCATGTAAAAATGCATGTAAATGTAAACTACATTCATGTTGTTTTCTGTGCAGCACAAATTCCTAAACATTATTTAACATCAACAGGTATAGACATATTCTTTCTGACAGAAAATATATTTGTCCTGACCTGGGCTAATATACTGAATCAACCAACTCACATCTTTTTTCATCCATGTTGACATAAAGTCATCTGTTGCTGCTTGGCGTTTCATTGCTGTCTGAAATGATCATTTCAACTGCAATACCTGTTCATTAGAACTTTTGCCAAGTTATATTTAGAGCATGCATGCAAAGTTATTGGATGCGGATGGCGCATCAACATAGGCAGAACCTTGCTTGGTCACACTCCTCCTTGACGATGACGGTGCATGGTTAAAAAAATAATAAAAAGTGGGCAGGACAAAAACTGGACTTTGAAATGCGGGGGTGGGTAGGGGGGCATGTTCCCCCTGTCCCCAGTGGAAATTATGCCTCTGCATATACATGCATACACAACAACAGACCACAAAATCACGAAGTACAATAGTAGATTAATTTCTAAATTATTTTACACTGAATGACTTAACGGCTATTGAAAACTCAACTTGGCATCTGAAAATAAGTTATATAGTATAACAAGTCAAAACAGAAAACTGTTCAAATTAAGTGGTAATAATATATATGGTATTACTTTATCAAATAAAGCAGCCCTGGTGAAGACAAGTGTCTTTTTTTTCTAAAAAAAACAACAACAACAAAACCTTACTGGCCCCATCTACCAGCTGCCATCTACCAGCAGGCATTTGTCCATGCTAACCAACCAGACCTTAACCCCATGGGTGCCATGCCAATTTTAGAGAGCAAACCCACAGCGGGAGGGCAATTTGTCAAGAAAATGGCACTCACACAGTGAACCATTCCAACCAACCACCGATTTGTTTACACATCTGGAACACCTAAACATGCACAGAATGTGACCTCAATATGCTCCATAGCCTTAGTCAGAGAAGTGCACACGGTCTGGAAAACACACACACACACACATGCACAGACGTCCCCGTGAGTGTGGTGTCTCTACGGAGCAGTTAAGTCATTAGCGCACTGCTGCACACCACTAACCACATAAGCATATGTTCTCTTACATCTTGCGCTCTCTGTCTCTCTCTCTCTCTCTCTTTCTTTTTCACTCTATCCTTCCCCATCTCTCACACCTACAGACATACTCTCATCCACGTTCTCCTCCCGCTCTGCAGTGCTGGAGTCCATCCAAATGCTAAAGCTGTTAATTAGCACACGATGCATATCATCCCATTCACATCTTTCGGCAGCCTAGTGAGAGTGACGAATGGAAAAGTGGAGACTTGACTTTACAGTCCCTCTGTAGGGTGTGTCACTACCGTTGGGTTTAAACAATAGCGCAGTGTGTCTAACAGGCTGTAAATCTGAGAGACAGAGATGAGTAGGTTTCACACATGTTTGCGTTGTGCACATGTGTGCTTTTATGCTGCGCCGCCCATTTATGTCACAGGCATGCTAAGTGTTTCTGATTAATTGTATCCTGTTTCTGTAATAAGTGTTTCTAAAGAATCAAGCTCATTTTGGGATCTCTTTACACACCCCACCCTTCAGTCAGACTCTTAGCACCATTAATTTAGCCATTAGCGGCATTAATCGTATCTACCTCCATGCCAAATGTCAGCTCATTATGCGCTGTCTAAGAAAGTGATTAGAGCTGACATTTTAGAGGGGCTTGTTGTGCGTAATGATAACTATGTTTCCCATGGTCCTTCATGTTAAGCCTTTAATTGACCTCAGCAGCTCTTCTGTAAAATCAATGAGCAGTTTTTTGAAGAATATTTTTATTTTAAGAGGCTTCGTGTTTCCAAAGGGCACAGGAGACCTGCTGTTTAGTTTCTAACTCATTACAAAACTTGAAGGGATAGTTCACCCAAAAATGAAAATTCATTCACTATTTACTCATTCTCAAGTGGTTATAAACCTTTTTGTGTTTTATTTTCCTTTGTTGATCACAACTTTTGAAGAAAGCTGAAAACCTGTAACATTGATATTTATAGAAGGAAAAACAAATACCAAGGAAATCAATAGTTACATGCTTCAGCATTCTCACTCTCACTCACTTTTCTTTGGCTTAGTCCCTGTTCTATCAGGGGTCGCCACAGCGGAATGAACTGCATAATACTCTGACATATGTTTTATGCAGAGACTGCCTTTCCAGGTGTATGTTATAGCTGTCTTCAATATACACACACATATATATATTTATTATGATATGACCATTATTATGACACATATGATATATTTTATTTATGTTTTTAAAAAATTTTTTTTGTTTAACAATAGAAAACTCAAAGTTTGAGTGAAACTCAAAAGAGAAACTCAAAGTTTGTGTGAGTAAATTAAGAATATTTTGAAGAATATTCATTTTGGCAAAATTGGTGTGTTTTTTTTTTTTTTACAGAAATGCACTAATACATAAATAAAAATAGCAAGTTATTATTAATATAAAATATGAAAACATGCAAATAACTAAGTAAAATGCCATACAATGTATAGACAATATATGAGCAATAAATACAGAAATATTTGTATAAAACATACCTCTACATTTACTTTTATCATTTGAAATACACGAAAATACACATTGCAACACATTACCTCTACATTACTTTTATTATTTGAAATACATGAAAATACACATGTAATACACATTACATATATTCCTACTGTTTGCAGTAATAGTAATAAGATTACATATACCACTGTTTCTGACCTGGTGGGTCATGACCCAGAAGTAAGTCACAGAATTGGTTTGAGTGGGTCTTGTGATGCACGACTTTGATTTTGAAAGACATGTGTGAAACTGTTGATGCTTCTCTTAGATGCTATTCATATGTGCTTGAGAAAAAACATGGTGGCAGTCATGATTGTCCATTTTCACAGGCAGAAATGCAGAAAGCCGCGAAACGAGCTGTTTCAGTACCGTTTCAAAAGCTAAGAGTCTTGCCATTTAAAAATACAAATATATTCACCTACTGTGTTTAAAACAGTGTCATGAAAATCATGCTAGTCATGTTTCTATGAAATAGCAAATAAAGGTCACAAAAGCACAACATTTTTGTTATGTTTCTTTTACAAAATAAAGTCTCTTGCCAAAGGAATACAAACTTGACTGGTCAGCTTTTACTTTGCTCACAGCGCTCTCTTCAACAGCATGAACAAATGTGGTAGTGCACACTGTACATCACGTTATTATTAACAAATATAATAAAAATAATGTGAAGTAAAGTGGGGCGACGCAGTGGCGCAGTGGGTAGCACGTTCGCCTCACAGCAAGAAGGTCGCTGGTTCGAGCCTCGGCTGGGTCAGTTGGCATTTCTGTGTGGAGTTTGCATGTTCTCCCCGTGTTCGCGTGGGTTTCCTCCGGGTGCTCCGGTTTCCCCCACAAGTCCAAAGACATGCGGTATAGGTGAATTGGGTAAGTTAAAAATGTCCGTAGTGTATGTGTGTGAATGGGTGTGTATGGATGTTTCCCAGAGATGGGTTGCGGCTGGAAGGGCATCCGCTGCGTAAAACATATGCTGGATAAGTTGGCGGTTCATCCCGCTGTGGCGACCCCAGATTAATAAAGGGACTAAGCCGAAAAGAAAATGAATTAATGAATGAATGAAGTAAAGTGGGCTTGTGCTTGTGCGTGTATATATATCCCAGAACCAAACCAGTTGAGATTCACTGACACACCATCCGAGTTCATTGTTTATCTAAGAATTGAGTACATTGCAACTTTCGCCCTCTAAAACTGAGTGACAGCGTCTGCCATAGGGGTTGTGGAAAGGCTCTTCTGTTCTTTTGGATTTGCTTAGTCTTGAAGGAGGGAAAACAGAGCCATTCATCATTCTTCTTGAGGTAAAGACACCTGTCGCACAGTTATCTTAAGAGAGAGGGAGAGAGCTGGAGGGAAAGAAACCGCTCTCCATCCTCCATATCATCTATCTACTGACTTGCTGATGCGAAGCAATTTTTGGTCTGCATTTGTGCCTGTGTTTATGTGCATAACCTACGGGTAGATGTCTCTCGTATGGGGCCGATCTCTTTGTCTCTGTCTCCCACTCAGATGCAATATCGTTATTTAGCTGTTTGGCAAGAAGGTCCTTATCGTCAGGGCTGCAAACATCCCACACGAGAGATGGACTGCTTCAATTGACAATTACCCCATAAAAAGTGCATTGTGGTGATCTCATGGTAAGAATGAAGTATCACCAATTCACTGATGGTCCTTCAGACAACCTACAAACTTTAGATAGGAACAGACATAAATAGAACAATGCCAACAACACAGACCCTTCAGCGAGGGCACATAACCTCAGGTTAAGGCATCGGCAATGACTAAAAATCTAAATGACTTTTAATATCTGAAGGTATTGTAAAACTCTAGGCACTGCCAATTTGTTATCAGAGAAAAACTAAGCATAATAAATTAAATGGAGTATAACAATTATAGTGCGCACACACCAGCAGATGATAGCATTCTGATTATTATGGGCATGCAGTGGAGTTTTGTTTTCTACATCTTTAATTGCTCAGCCACTTTTAAAGCAGAATTTTGATTGTCTGATGATGTTTTACTCTTCATCAGCTATACTATAGTACATTGAAGGTGATTCTAAAATTATTGTTCCTCTGTGTTAACATATAGGGTTCTACTTTAACGATATTAGCGCATGGTCTAAAGTGCATGGTGCAGGTGCACTTAGGGCATGTCCGAATATACTTTTACTATTTAAAGGACAGTAAAAAAGGGTGGCGCACCTGATCCATGGCCTAAAAGGGTTGTCCTTATACTCTTAAAGAGCCCCTATTATGCATTATAAAAGGTCATATTTTTGTTTTAGGGATCTCCAACAAGAGGCTGATATGCATGCAAGGTCAAAAAACACTTTCATTGTCTTATAATATGCATTTATTTTTTACCTAATTATCCCAACGACTCCCATATGATTTGTTCAGCGATTCATTTGTTCCCAAACCCCTCCTTTCTGTGATGCTAATCTGCTGTGATTGGTCCGATGACCCAGTCTGTTGCGATTGGTCGACTGTATTCAGTGCGAGACGAAGAGAAACGCCCAGTAAGTGCGTTACTGGGTAAGTTATGAAGTACTCAGAGGACAGAGTATATGTGTGAGTATATGTGTGAGCCCAATGCAGGAGTGTAATAAAGCAATGCAGTTAAACACCAGTACATTCCTCTATTCTTAACCACAACCCAAGTAATAACAACAACACACATTCAGTATTAATCCACACAGTGGCAAAGTTTTTGAAAATTGTGTGCGTGCGTGTGTGTAGGAACAGCTGATGGTGGCCATCGCAACAAACAGCAGGAGATCACGAGCACAAAACGCATTCAAATCGGTAAAGGAAGAAGCACAACATGGTTTTGGACGCAATATGTGAAATAGCCTATACAGATTTAACCTGAGAGATGGATTACAAGCACTGATCTAGATACGTGATTACAAGCCACAGAGTGATTACAAGTAACAACACACAATTAAAAACATATTTTGCAAACTACAGAAAACGAAACAACAATTTTTATCACACTTACATGTTCTGTAGGAAGGAGAAACACTTACAGGATCTGGACGAAGAGGAAACTGGTCCATATAAAGTAGTTTTGTTGATCCTTCCTTTAATAACAAACGGTTGGCGAATCCTGTGTTGTAGGGTCGGTTATTGTATCAATCATCAGAAAAATGATGGGAACAAACACAGCACATGGTATACTGTGGTATTGTTATGAAAACGAACTTTAACCCCTTATTCCCCACAGCTGCATGTCTGGCCATCTCTCAGTGATAGTAATCTTCACGTCATGATCATTCCTATGATCCCTCGCAAGCACGTTCACGTTTTACGGAACCGACAATTTATATTTGCTGATGTCCCGTGTCGACGAGTTCAGGCAAAAGATCCGAACAAAGGAAGAATCATTCATCTGACTCTGAGTCAACTCAAAAGAATCAATAGTTTTAAACACGGTGCACAGTGCACTTCCAGATTTAAACCTCAGCTGGATGTTTCAATTCACTTAGAGCTGTGTTACACACTGCATAGATGGTCATTTTCAAAAACCCATAATAGGGGCTCTTTAATGAGTTGTGGGGGTGCTCCGGTTTCCCCTACAGTCCAAAGACATGGGGTATAAGTGAATTGGATTAACTAAATTGGCCATAGTGTATGAGTATGTGTGAATGGAGAGTGTATGGGTGTTTCCCAGCATGGTGCTGGGTTGGCAGTTCATTGGCACTGTGGCGACCCCTGATAAATCAGGGATTAAGCCGAAAGAAAATGAATGAATGAGTTATGGGTGGGTTTTGGGAGTAATGTGCATTAAAGGAGACAATTAAAGCAGCATCAAAATGTGTCTATTTGTTTTATTTCTCATGCATTAGGGCGTCACGGTGGCGCAGTGGGTAGCACGATCGCCTCACAGCAAGAAGGTCCCTGGTTCGAGCCTCGACTGGGTCAGTTGGCATTTCTGTGTGGAGTTTGCATGTTCTCCCCGTGTTCACGTGGGTTTCCTCCGGGTGCTCCAGTTTCCCCCACAGTCCAAAGACATGCTGTATAGGTGAATTGGGTACGCTAAATTGTCCGTATGTATGTGTGTGAATGAGTGTTTCCCAGTGTTGGGTTGCAACTGGAAGGGCATCCGCTGCGTAAAACATATGCTGGATATGTTGGCGGTTCATTCCGCTGTGGCGAGCCCAGATTAATAAAGGGACTAAGCTAAAAAGAAAATGAATGAATGAATGAATGTTATGCATTAACGGTATGCAAAAATTAACATTCTCTGAGACATGGATTTTATTTAATTTTTTTTATGGTAGAGCTGTTGCAAATAATTTATTTTAAGTACAAAAAGAATATTAAACATACTGCATTTACTTTTTTCAGTTGTAAGTTTTTGAAACTGATCTTACAGTCTAAATCAAAACTGCCAACTCAAAACTGTTGAAGTGTTCATCGATTGCATAAAATTCAATAAAGGTGGACTACACTTTGAACTGTAGTTATCTGCATCCATGAGGATGCAGTGATGGAGAACACGCTTCAGGGAAGTGCTGAGAACCAAGCTCGCTGAGCAAGCTCAACTTAAACTGCATTTTGAGCTTCTTTTCTATGTCTGCAAATGGGGAATAATTAGTAAAAAAAAAAAATCATTATTGCTCGATCTATTCCACGACCACCTCTGTAGACTCTAAAACATTTCACTTGTATGTAAAAAAAATAAATAATAATAAATAAATAAAAGATTTAAACTGGCACCAACCATTCAACACGGTAAGGTCAAAAAAGGTTGTGTTGTATGCTAGCTTTAACAAGGTAAACAAAACAATTCCAGAAACAAGCAGGCAAGAGAGACAACGGATCCTCCTGCAGGCCTGTGATCAGAAGGTCAACAGACACTTTATTAATAACCCGTCCACCCTCTTATTATTCAGAATAAATTTAGCCACGCTAAAAAGCGCAGGTTTTTACGCTCATTAGGCTGATCTTTTGGGCCTTTTTGAAGTACATTCAAATGCCCACACACTGTGGTCAATTATGCTCTCAGGGCTGGATGTCCTGCTCTATTTGTGTTCATTTAATACACGCAGCAGCCATATTGTCAAGCTCATTTCCACTGAATCAGCACCCCGAGGATTCATTATCTATTCTTTAGCATCCTCGACATTAGGAAGATTAAGCCAGGCTCACCGCAGTCTGTAAAGGCCAACGGTGCAGCACGGCCTTCATACCCATAATGCATTTAGGTGAATGGCGATTACAGTGTTTACTTAGCTCAAAGTTGGAGTAATATTCTAAGGGGAAAACTACCACACACCATCCTGTTATCTGAAAACGGAGGATAATAAGTGTGAATTTGAACCGATCGCACACACACACAAACACCCACGCGCTTAAGCAGCCAGAACAAAACAGGCACGGTCGGTGCTCTCTTCTGAACTTTTGCCCCTCTTTAAAGCATTAGCCTTGAGTAAAGAGATGTGTTCTCCATAATGAAGAGGCGAGACTTAATCGCAGATCAACCGCTCTTTAGAAGGACGGAGAGACTCTACGCTAGGACAAAGATAGTGTCAACATGCGATGCCGCCCACATTCGCTCCATCTTCTAGAAAAGGCCAGAAAATAGCTATTGATTTCTGATAAACAAGTTTCCACGTTGGGAGATCAGGACCTCATGATTTCTTCAAGGTCAAGACGAACGGACAATAACGTGCAGCTCGATCTTCTTTTCTTCTCCTTTGCCCCTAAAGACCAGCGAGGGCAAAATCAACCAGGCTGGGATAATACAACAGGGAGAGCTCTTTGTATCTCAAATGAGAATCTCTGATGAGCTTGAAGAGCAACTTCAAACGGACTGAAGGAGAAGAGAGGAGAGTCGAGGAGTACAGACCACATGTTTATCAGGTTGTCGATACACAGGGGAGGAGGGAAAGACTTCTAAAGTAAATGAAACCAGATGGTGAAACGTGCACACGTGCGAACGCTTGCCCTTTGAAATGAGATACAGTGGTCAAATTTCATTTTAGCACATCACTTTGATGTTTGCTAATTGAGAGAGGGAAAATTTGTGTTACCTTAAAAAGCATGAGTCGGGAAATGAGCTGGCAAATGAGCATCTCGCAGGAGACTATAAACAGTTGCGGTGTAATTGTATGCCTCATCTATCAAAGTTCGTCCAATACACAGATAAAATGAAGCATGGCCAGTCTGAATCCTAGAAATGTGCTAAACCACACACTTTCCAAATTTAACTAACGAATGGGATATTATACTGTATAATAGGATACAACTACATAATGCAGTATACAATAATGCTGCATTCTAATTATCTGGGTTGTCAAAGAAATACTGAAACCTAGTTAGAAGGCTGAAACCCCGCAGTAGTGAAAGCAATTACAACTGATGAAAACACAAAACATAGCATGTCCACAGAATGAAGTCATAAAGCTAGTACTGTGAGGACAACTTGCTTTACTGAGCCACAGACAAGCAGAAAAGCTAAAATAGCAAAATAGTGTTTCACTTTATTTCACAGATGTGTGAGCAGCTATGTTCTGATTTGAGGGTGCATTCCAGTTAAAAGTTCTAACTCAGAATTCCAGACTTCTGGGTAGTTATGCAACACCCCATTAGACATACAGTATTTATGAATTATTATTGCAGTCAAAAATGTATACAAAACAAGACAAAACAAAACAAAGCAAAACAAATAATGGGAAAGAAAAAAATAATTAATAAAAATACTACTACTACTACTACTACTAATAATAATAATAATAATAATAATAATAATAATAATAATAATAATACAAAGAAGACGAAGAAGACAAAGAAGAAGAAGAAGAAGAAGATATTTATCTTAATGTTAATGTTTTCAGTGACACATATATATATATATATATATATATATATATATATATACATGACAAACAACAGCATTTCAATTATATAGCTGTAGTTAACAAAGAATAGTGTTAAAATCTATTGCTCAATTAGAATTCAGTTAGTTTATATATAAATTGTAACAAATGAGACCTTACTACATAAAAAAAATTGATAAAACAGAGAGAAATAAAGAATTACAATTATGTGCATATAAAGTACAGAGTACAGCCTAAAAAGCTGATGTTTACTGAGTTAATTAAGAGACTACATTAATTATATTATTTTTTACATTTGAATTCATTTCAAAGACAGCAAAAAATAGGGATTTAGCATTATTTATAATAAGCCCCAATTAAATCATAATTTAGTTGTGGGTCGACCATCGTGACTCATCCCTACCGTCTACATGCATCATGATTTTGGTTATCACTATCATTTTGTTTAATATTTTATATGAAGTCTGTTGATTATTTAGAATTAATGAGCCTTGCTGCTGGCAATACATCTACGCCGAGCAACACCAATTGTTTCAATAAAATAATCATCACCATATGGCCAGGCAAATAGAATTAAGGCAGTAACAGATTATATGTTACATAAATTATGCCGAACAGCCGTAACATGATTCATTTATGAAGGGTTCAAGCAACCGGAAGAGAGGACAGGTTGATGGAGTGTCCTATCTGACCGGAGGAACAACTTGGCTTCAATCGGCCCCCTTTTCCACATGCCCGGCCCTTTGGCGGGTCACGCTCTCCTGTAGCGCCTTACCCTGGCACAACATGACCCCTACACCAATGCCAACAGTCAGGGAGGGCATTCAGACATGAATAATGGTGCCATCCTAACCTAAGGACCAGCCGGAAAGGACAGCAAACGCATAATAGAAACTGGAATGGCAGCAACTGGCCTCCCTTCCCAACCGAATCTGCCAAATCAGGTTGGACTGCAAAAAATGTCCCATTCAGCACCAATCTTCCAAAGCTAAATCTGGAGAGGAGTGTAACTGGAAGACAAGAAACATGAGAGGTTAAGCCAGAGGTCATGAGAGCTAGGGAAAACACGCCAGGAAAACAGACTGCACCATCTTCTAGCAGAATGAAGATAAGACGTTCTCTGTTTAAATCAATTACATCAAACATATTGTGGCCAATACCGGTGCATCTGTCGGCCAACATATTAAATACCCACTCATGCACTGTATCCGTGTGCACAGTCTATGAATGTACGAGCGAGTTTGCCAGCTGAAATGATGAAGGGAGAGAGTGGTGACAGTGATGCAGATGGAACGGTGTGATGGGAGTGCTTGCGTGACTGAGGAGGAGAGTGTCTGAACGCGGGGAGGGCGAGATGAGAGATTTCGATCTGTGCACACGCAACATCAGCATCTGCGAGACAGACGCTGTCGACTGCTGAGCCAAAAGAACCAGAAGAAAAGGGCAGCATCCAGCGGATCAAATTCTTGGGCTTTGTTTAGAGAGGAATCTAGATTAGTCAAAGACAATGATTGTGATTAATGTGTTTTTTTTTTTATCGACACACCTAATATTTATACATTACATAATCAAAATGTCGTGTTTTTTTTTCACATTAACTCAAAGATAAAAGACTCTCGTTTCAATCTTGTTTGAATCAGCATTTTTGAAAAATCTCTTGAAGATATTATTCATTAACAAATACACTTTTAATGGTTACAATCTTCATTAAAAGCATCAAGTTGCTTTCAAACTGTGTTTTTAATCATAACCATTAACATTAGTGATTATATCTGAACTTTAAACTGTAAACCAGTAATTCTGTGACTATCTGATTGCTTGTAACAGAGAAATAATAAGATTGAAAAGACAAAATACACAGGAATACATGATGACTACTCTCTCTAGGTCAAATAAAGATTTCAATGGACTGCTGTGATCGCTTAAGGTACAGTATATTAAACATATGCACATTGTGATCATGTTTATTTAAAATTGCATTGGTTTGAAAACAATATTTTACCATTAATATTGCAGGTCTAACCTTAATAAAACACTAAATCAATTTGCAATTTAAACAGCAAAAAAAAAAAAAAAAATGAATTAAATCAAATTAACTTAATTTCATTCATTCATTCATTTTCTTTTCGGCTTAGTCCCTTTATTAATCTGGGGTCACCACAGCGGGATGAACCGCCAACTTATCCAGCATATGTTTTACGCAGCGGATGCCCTTCCAGCTGTAACCCATCACTGGGAAACATTCATACATACTCATTCACACACATACACTACGGACAATTTTAGCTTACCCAATTCACCTATACCGCATGTCTTTGGACTTGTGGGGGAAACCAGAGCACCCGGAGGAAACCCACGCCAACACGGGGAGAACATGCAAACTCCACACAGAAATGCCAACTGATCCAGCCGAGGCTCGAACCAGCGACCTTCTTGCTGTGAGGCGAACGTGCTACCCACTGCGCCACCGCGTCGCCAACTTAATTTCAATTAAATGAAATTAAATATATATGCTTTACTGCCAAGTCCAGATGTTTACTAATACAATTTGAACGGTGTCCTTGTGATGGGAGTGAGACGTAGCAAGATTTCAACACTGACAGCCCTTCTCAGCAGTTGTATCTGAAAGTGTCTTGACAATGTGTTGATGCTTATATTGTTTCTATAGCAACCGATGTAGATACACTGGAAATCGACTACGCTGTCTGAACAATCTTACAGGATGACAGTGAAGACGGTCAATTGTAAGGATAGGATTTGAAGACCAAACTGGATGTATGTGCCAAAGAAGAAACAAAGTTACATTTGTAACAGCAAAAAAATATAGCATATTATTCACTGTAAATGTTCATGAATCCAAAGTTATGCTTATCATTGGTTAATGAACTGTGAGTTAATAAGGACTAACACTGAATGACTTTATTTTCATTAACTAACATTAACAAAGAAGAATATGTATTGTAATAAATGTTGTTAATTGTTTGTTAGTAAACACATTGATTAACATTAACTAATTAACAAACCTTACTGGAGATCACAAGTTAAATTAAATTTAAACGGGCGGCGCAGTGGCGCAGTGAGTAGCGCTGTCGCCTCACAGCAAGAAGGTCGCTGGTTCGAGCCTCGGCTGGGTTAGTTGGCATTTCTGTGTGGAGTTTGCATGTTCTGCCCATGTTCGCGTGGGTTTCCTCCGGGTGCTCCGGTTCCCCCCACAGTTCAAAGACATGCGCTATAGGTGAATTGGGTAAGCTAAATTGTCCATAGTGTATGTGTGTGAATGAGAGTGTATGGGTGTTTCCCAGTGATGGGTTGCAGCTGGAAAAGAAAATGAATGAATCAAGGAAATTTTAACGCATTTAACTAAGTATTTCCATTCTGCTTAAAGGGATAGTTCACCCAAAAATGAAAATTTAGCAATTATTTACTCTGTAAGCTATTTATGTTTCTTTCTTCTGTTGAACTCAAAGAAAAAGATACTGAAGAATGTTGGAAAAAAACAGCCATTGACTTCTATAATATGTTTTGATCCTACTATGGATGTCAATCGTTGCTAAACATTCTTTAGAATACCTTGTACAGAAGAAAGAATTTA
This sequence comes from Danio jaintianensis, assembly GCA_903798115.1. NCBI lineage: Eukaryota > Metazoa > Chordata > Actinopteri > Cypriniformes > Danionidae > Danio > Danio jaintianensis. The sequence goes on from CAIGQV010017532.1 coordinate 14,664,988, forward strand.
ATAAAAGTCATAACCGCTTCTGTGCGGAAATTGCAATTATTGGGTGAACTATGCCTTTAGAAATACATAAAACACTGTAAAGGGCTTCTTTTAATGACTTCTTTAAATAACAGCAAGAACTTTCTAGACAGCAATGTCTCAACAATGCCTGAGTTGCAAAAAAAAAAAGTGACAAAAAAGTTGTGTTCTGTCATACTGTACTGCAAAAAGAAAGAAAAGTTGAGCTTCAGTCTTGCTATTAAGAAAAAATTGCATTAAAATCAGAAGCGGTATAGCTTTTTCCTAGAATGATAACAGCACAACTGTTCGTGACAGCTTGATGTTAAAATGTCACTGTAGTCACTATTGTATGTTTACACAATGAAAGAAGGTCTGCGCCAAAACAGAACAGAACTCAATACATTAATCCACAATATAAAGCTTTAGCTCTCTCCTGAGGTGGAGCGCTTCTCTTGTTAAACAAAAGCAGCAAAGCAGAAGTTTGAACCTGAAGTACGACTAGCTTCGGAAATCCTGACAGGAAAGTAAAAAGCAAAAAAGTTCGAAGCGCGTGCGTGACACGTGTCGCCTGCATTCTCAATGCTGGAGTCAGTAAAATATAATTGAGTTTATGAAAACCTCTCTCTTTCACACCCCCTCATTTGTATTTTAAGTCTAACAGGCATGTGTGATTCCACCTAAGCGTCTAATAAACGGGGCTTGTTCTTATTCCTCCTATCTCAAGAGAAAGAAGAAAAAGGGACAGAGTGGCGGTAATGAAAATGGTTTCTCTTTTGTTCTTTGACTGAGAACAGGAGCAAGAAAGGTTGTAATTTAACTGCTACGAGCGCCATAAAGACATTGGATGTAATAATGGCTTTTGCTATCTAATTTGTGTAGGGATTTGCCTGGACACAGTTGATCTCCATAGGCCTTAATGCTACACTGCTTCTGAAAGTGAAGGAGAGGTGTGAGCCTGCGTTACAACAGCAGATGGAGAGAAAGTATTCGCCGTACAGTCTAAACGCACTCCTTAACCTTTCTATTTCAGGATGAGACATGCACACGTGGACAAGCTTTCAGCAAAATTCAGCATAAAGGTCATTAAAAGTTCACGATCAAAACTAAATCACAGTTTTGGGGAAATGAGAAGTTCAGCCTTTAGGTGATGTACGCATCATCAGCCCAGCTCTATATTAATGTTGCTTTTAGCTACGAAGTTGCTTGGCAACCGCAAACAGCCTGCAGTCAGGCTAATGAACTATATCACTTGTCGGAAGAACTGTTAATTGTAATTATGATTCATAAGGAGCCAATTCGGGTTGTTTAATTCTGTATTATGACAATTATTCTTATTATTTTAGGTAATATGTCTAATGAATTACTGAACATTAGTGGCTTTTATAACATGCGTGATGTCAACACTTCACCTACGCAAATGCTTACATTTAACCTGGACAAAAAAACAATTACAAAAAAAATCTAAATTAAGTTGAAATAACACTAATGTAATGCTAAAATCCTGACCTCGGATTATACATATTAACAAATGTATATCACAACCTCTTTAACACACATCATCTTGCACCATAATTTATTATTTACTAATAAAATCAATAAATGCACTTTTATCCCTAAAACCTTAAGTGTGAGGACAGGAAAGTGTGTTTCACAATCTCCTGAGATCAAATTCACAAACATAACACTGGAAGTTTGACCAAATTCTAAATTAGCAAAGAAAATAGGGCAGCTTCCAACTCCAGGGAAGCTGAAATAATTCTGGTGTGTATAAGAGAGAAAGAGGGAGAGAGAGAGAGAGATTTTTTGCCTACATTTTGAGGACCAAATGTGCCCAGAAGGACAGTAAAACCTAAAATCACCTACGCTGAAAGAGTGGCCAACATTCCCGATAGGGAAAATGACTTAATACTCACAATTTCTGTTAAAGTTAGGTTTGGGGGTGAGGTTAGAGGATGGAGAATAATACAGGAGTCACTGTGAGAGAAAAGTGTGTGTGTGTGTGTGTGTGCGTGTGCGTGCGTGCGTGTGTGTGCGTGCGTGTGTGTGTGTGTGTGTGTATTTGTGCTTAGAGATTTGATAAATGTGTCAATGTTTTGAGTACCGAATTATTGCTTTGGAAAACTAGGTCATCTGAATCAGTGAAAGTGTGTTAGTGTTTAGCATGTACATAAAGTCAGATTGTGAGTTAAAAATCTATTTTCCAGCAGTGTGTGTGTGTGTGTGTGTGTGTGTGTGTGTGTGTGTGTGTGTGTGTGTGTGTGTGTGTGTGTGTGTGTGTGTGTGTGTGTGTGTGTGCGTGTGTGTATGTGTGTGTGTGTGCGTGCGTGTGTCTGTATGTATGTGTGTGTGTGTGCGTGCGTGTGTGTGTGTGTGTGTGTGCCTGTGTGTGTGATCAAATTTGGCCTATTAATTATTTCGAAAAACAGTCCACATGGCAAAGATTCGTCAAGCCCAAAGCTGTCAGGCTGGACCGTCAAGCGAACAGGTGTTAGCTCTAAGGTAAAAACCAAAAGCTGTTCATCCATCAGTCTTGTAGTTAAATAGTGTCTTTCCAGTGCCTGTCCACCTCACTGCAGGACTGAAGAATCTGTGGCCAGCTGAACCAACCGATAGGCGTACTGCAGTTTGCCAGTGTTTTTCTAGCCTGGATATGGAGCTCAGGAGCAGATGTGCAGCTTTAGCGCAGCTGCGGCTCTGTGAAATGTATTTACCAGTCTGCTTCTTTGTATAATAAAAGACAAGTGTCATTGTCTTAAGTCTTTTCATCACAAGAACAACGTCCTAGTACGGAAGAGGAAGAGGTCTTGCGTTTGTGCAAAAGCTAAATTAAAGAACAGTGTTGAATCACAGACTATAAATCCGCGTTCCTAAGTGACAGTTCAGTGGTGGTAACCCTCTATCGCACCATCTGCCGAGCCTCCTGTGCTTATATATACGAGATTATTTCCTTAAGGAGCTTGTGGTGCCAAAAGGACTGATGCTTTTAATTGGAACTCAAATGCAGTGCAAACAAACACATGCAGATGAGTACACACAAACACATACACACACTGGTGCTTGCGGAAAGCACAAGTTCTGCCATCCAGAGGCTGGCAACAGCTGTTGGCAAATAATGTGAGGTAATGTGTGACTCTTTAGAATCGTTAAAAAGGCAGCTCCCTGAATACTGAGAGTGTCAAATGATTAACTGAAATAAACTTGGTTATATGATACTGAGGAGATGTAAAAAGAATGTTATATTTGCTGGGCCTGGTTTGCTATGATTACAAATAATGGGTGCTTATTTGCTAGTGAGATTTATTTAACATATTGCAGGCAAATTACTACAAATGTTTATGTAAATAACCACCTGTACAAGTAGGAAGCATGCTTAAAGCGAGGATTTCTTTTTTCTGGCCATAACTGTACTTACTATTATTCATAATCTCTCACAATTAAATGACATTCATAAAATAAAATATTAATAAATACATAAATTATAAAAAATATTTTTTTCCTTGACTATAAATAAATGAGGGCGACGCGGTGGCGCAGTGGGTAGCACGTTCGCCTCACAGCAAGAAGGTCGCTGGTTCGAGCCTCGGCTGGGTCAGTTGGCATTTCTGTGTGGAGTTTGCATGTTCTCCCCGTGTTCGCGTGGGTTTCCTCCGGGTGCTCCGGTTTCCCCCACAAGTCCAAAGACATGCGGTATAGGTGAATTGGGTAAGCTAAAATTGTCCGTAGTGTATGAGTGTGTATGAATGTTTCCCAGTGATGGGTTGCAGCTGGAAGGGCATCCGCTGCGTGAAACATATGCTGGATAAGTTGGCGGTTCATCCCGCTGTGGCGACCCCAGATTAATAAAGGGACTAAGCCGAAAAGAAAATGAATGAATGAATGAATAAATAAATGAATGAATAAATAAATAAATGGGCCTAAGTATGTGTATATATATATATATATATATAATAAGGATAGTGCCTATTTTAAAATATTTATAATTTCTGAGAGGCAGCGCGTCGGCGGCCATTAGCCTGCCATACTGAGTAGACCAAAGATGGTTGACGTTGTCTATCCACAAGATGGCGACAGGACTGCATAATAAGCCCTTAGAAGATTACAGCAGCATAATTTCTAACTACACCTGATCAAATCATTATTAAACTGGTAAGTGATACTCTAAGTCGATCTCTCATTTGTATGTTGTAGTGCTGTATTTATACCATATAATTGTAGTGTATTGAATGTGAGATGGGACTCGCATATCAGGAATGTGTGTTGTGTTGGCAGAGAGAATAAGAAATGGCCGCATGTGTTTAGCGTTTTTCCTTATCGCAAACACAAAAGCAATCTGGTAGTGATTGCGTTGCTTTTTTCGGGGTTAATTATTGTGATATCTCGATTGCAACAGAGAAATACTGTAGACTGTAATAATCTTGGGAGATATCTCTGTAGATGGATGGCATTTCATGTCACGTTCAGCCTTATAATCTTTATATGTCAGCAAAATCACCTGTTTTGTCATCACTTACACTAGAGAATCAATCAAATACTAGCTCTAAAGTGACGTTGGTGAATTAGTAACCGCTTCTGTTGTTCTGACGTCAGCTGCAGATGTGAATGAATGGCGGAAGAAAGTAGTTCCTAATACAAAAGGGTTTTTAGACTCTCCGTGTTTGATTTTCTTTTTTATATACACGATTGTGCCATCGAACTGTTGTATAAACGCAATATCACACTCGTAGCAGTGTGATATTGCTCATATATATATATATGTATATATATAGTACCTAATAAAGTGGCTAGTGAATGTGTGTATATATATATATATTTAAGTGACTTTGAACGTGGCATGGTTGTTGGTGCCAGACGGGCTGGTCTGAGTATTTCAGAAACTGCTGATCTACTGGGATTTTAACGCACAACCATCTCTGCGGTTTACAGAGAATGGTCCAAGAAAGAGAAAACAACCATTGAGTGGCAGTTCTGTGGGCGCAAATGCCTTGTTGATGCCAGAGGAGAATGGCCAGACTGGTTCGAGCTGATAGAAAGGCAACAGTAACTCAAATAACCACTAGTTACAACCGAGGTATGCAGAAGAGCATCTCTGAACACACAACACGTCGAACCTTGAGACAGATGGGCTACAGCAGCAGCAGAAGACCGCACCGGGTGCCACTTCTGTCAGCTAAGAACAGGAAACTGAGGCTACGATTCGCACAGGCTCACCAAAATTGCACAATAGAAGATTGGAAAAACGTTGTCTGGTTTGATGAGTCTCGATTTCTGCTGCGACATTCAGATGGTAGGGTCAGAATTTTGCATCAACACCATGAAAGCATGGATCCATCCCGCCTTGTATCAACGGTTCAGACTGGTGGTGGTGGTGTAATGGTGTGGGGGATATTTTCTTGGCAAACTTTGGGCCCATTAGTACCAATTGAGGATCATGTCAATGCCATAGCCTACCTGAGTATTGTTGCTGACCATGTCCATCCCTTTATGACCACAGTGTACCCATCTTCTGATGGCTACTTCCAGTAGGATAACACGCCATGTCATAAAGCACGAATCATCTCAGACTGGTTTCTTGAACATGACAATGAGTTCACTGTACTGAAATGGCCTCCACAGTCACCAGACCTCAATCCAACAGTGCACCTTTGGGATGTGGTGGAATGGGAGATTCGCCTCATGGATGTGCAGCCCACAAATCTGCAGCAACTGCGTGATGCTATCATGTCAATATGGACTAAAATCTCTGAGGAATTTTCCAGTACCTTGTTGAATCTATACCACGAAGGATTGAGGCAGTTCTGAAGG
>CAIGQV010017532.1:14670889-14695651 GCA_903798115.1 Danio jaintianensis
TATATATATATATATATATATATATATATATATATATATATATATACTTTCTTCATTCTCAAAGTCAGCCAAAATAATGTTAGTCATTCTCTCTAAAGTTTGTCAGCTTCATAAAATATCATTTTAATTTAGGTAGTAAATAAATTATAAACAAATTAGTATTGCACTGTAAAAAACACCTGTTAATGAAGAGTTGAGCTGTTGAACAGACTGTGTAGTTTAATAGGATCTGCTCATAGCTTGTGAATCATATTTTCCCTTTTTATTTAGAATATTGAATTGAATTATGGTAAATTGATTTCTGCTCTGACCACTTCTGATGCTTAAAAAATGTAAAACGTGCAATTTATCTACATGTTTAGTTTGAAAGTTAAACTGTCAAGGTTGGTCATGTAAACGATGGTACAATAACGGTGTAATAAGAGCTCCCAGTAGTTTTTTTCTATTATTCTTGCATATTCATATCTTAGAGTGTACCTTTATTACAGTCTCTATATTTTCAAAGTCTCCACAGTTCTGCCAAAATAACAGCACAGTGCACAACACCAATCACATTAATACCTGCTGAATTAATTCATAATAATTTGCTCACACAGTCCCCGTTTCTGAAATGACTTCCAGGACTGATAAATCCTGTACTAAAAATGCTTTGCCACTTAATCCATTTTCACTGACACCAGTATTCTCTTTGCAGATTTGAAGACATACCACAAATGACACATCCATTAAACTCACAAAAAATAATCCACTTCAAACTTCCGAAAGACACAATTCTCAATTAACTGTTTATCAAAAAACTTTGCACCATTTTTCACAATCTTCCCCATCACGTCTACCCTTTTAGATCATTTCCATGTACACAATAGAGGACCGCTGGCTTCTCCGCAAAATGCAGGTGAAATCAGGTTTTACTATCACCGTGGGTACATTTGGAACACAAAATGCAGGCAAAACCTGAGCGACACACACTAAAACACCCTAATTGCAGAGGCAACACCTGTCATATCAGTGCCAATCTACAAGCAGCATCTCTATCCCACGATGCCAACATGATAGTAAGGGCCTGGACAGTGTTCCCACCAGAGGCAGCCAAATTGGACGTTTCACCTCACTGCATGACTACTAGAGAGCCACTTCAATGGCGGACCTATTAGCAGGACAGATATAGCTCTCCTGGGAAGATGGAGAGAGAGCAAAAACCCAGCGGAGGGGTAGGATTTTACCCGGCGCACTAAGTAAGAACAGTATATTTTTCTGGTTATCTATCTTCATTTCTGTCAAGCGGTTTTGGATCACACCCACATTAACCTCAGCTATTAAGTTCCTCTTATTCTCTCCTTAGCGCTGTATTAAAATCTAATATTTAAGACTAATGCATTTGCCACCATGGCATTTTTTTAAACACTATGACAGGCTAACAGGAGGGCCCATTTGAGACAGATATGCAGAATAAGAGACTACGCCAAGTCCCCTGGGTGGCGGGATTCATTACTGCATTGTATTAAAAATACAACCGCGCTAAATAAGATATTGATCACGCTGGGCGGACTATGAAGCTGCTCGCGGAATCGTAATAACGGTGTAGAAATCACTCACTGCAATTTGTCGCAGCCTAAATAATGTTTTGATAAATTACATGCCAACAGTGAAAACACTTCCTTGTTGTTGTTGCTTTTTTTCTCCCTCAAAATTACAGATTACACACTTTTTTAAAGGGACAGCTAGCCAAAAATGAAAATGTGATTTTAATCTACTCGCCCTCAGGCCATTTTTTTTTCTCTTCAGTTTAGCATTTTTAGCTGAAACAGTGGTGCTTGGTGGTTTTTAAAGTGCAAGCCAATGACTACAACACAAAATACCCAATACTATCTAATCTAATGAAGTGAAAGTGAAATGATGGTTCTGTGCAAGAAATCAAACATTATTTAAAACTGTTGTAGGTCTGAGACTGCCATTAATGCACTCAGGCTGTGGATTAAAAGTAATAACGTTTTGTTTTGCTTACATTATTTTAAAGTGTCATTGTTACAGTGTAACTATTCATGTAAATACTGAGTAATATTAATTAATTACACATACATTACTACATGGTGAAGGTCAGGATGATGAAGAGGTTTAGGGTTAGTTGTGTGTAATCATGTATAATTTTTTGTAATTACTATGGTAAGTACATGTAACAAGATACCTTCAAATAAAATGTTACTGTAATTTCTTGGACAGTTACATTTTTTGTTTGTATGTTTGGTGTTTCAATTTTTTATTTTTTGGTTTAGTTTTAGCGTTAGTTGCATGTTATCATGTATAATTAATTGTAATTACTATGGTAAGTACATGTAACAAGATACATCAAAATAAAATGTTACAGTAGTTTCTTGCACAGTCTTTGTTAAGAGTTTTTGTTTGTTTGTTGTTGTTTTTTGGTTCTCAAAGTGCCAACATCCATTGATTTAGAGCTTATGAATCACCAAGGATCGCTGTTTCAGCTAAAAATCTTCTTTAATGTTCTACTGAACTCATCTACATCTTGTATGACCTAAGAAAGTAAAATCCCATTTTTATTTTTGGGTCAATTAACCCATTCAATCTCTCCCTTTTTTCTCCACTTTTTACCCTCAGTGACACGAGTAAGACGTATGCGATTTATTTGCCAGTTTGTGTGAACTAAAAAGCAGCATTGTGTTATCTGTCACTAAATGTGATGTTCTAGCCGATGTGCTCTGTGATTTGGCTGTTACACAGCTGAAGCACCTCTTTTTGTGCTTTTTTTCCCCGCCGTGCACCTGATGGGCTTGAACAATTTGCTCGGCTGGCAGAAAAAAGCATAATCAATCGGGAGATTACAGATAAAAGGCTTTAAAACCAGCCGACCAAGGCACTTTCTACTATAACAATTACACCTAGGCCTACCTCAGGTAGCGCCAATTAAACTGCAAGAGAGTGAGGGGGTAGAGAGAACACGAGACAGAAACAAAAGAAGAGAAACCGACAGAAAGAATTTGCAGTGGAGGAAAGAGCAAAGTCAAAGGATGTCACTCGGCAGCCATATTGATTATGTTCCTTGTGCAGCTAGTTCCATCTATACTAACATTTTAACATTTAACTTGTTGTGCAGCTACTTCCATCTATAGCAGCAATTAAACATTTGACGTCAGTGTTTTGAAAGAAATTATTATTATTATTCAGCAAAGCATGCATTTGTAACACTTTAAAAGGCTTAACATTAATTAGCAACATTAGCATGAACCAACAATAAACAATACTCCTAATAGCATGCACTAAATTGATCTGGTTAATGTTCTTTTTATTTTGTCTAATGCATTATTAAGATTAAATGTCTATCTGTCAGAATTTGTTGTAAACTAACATGAATTTAACATTAATAAAGTTAGCAAAACAGATATAGAGGGATATAATAGATTCATTTCTATTTATTCATTCATTTATTTTATTTTCGGCTTAGTCCCTTTATTAATCAGGGGTCACCACAGCGGAATGAACCGCCAACTTATCCAGCATATGTTTTACGCAGCGGATGCCCTTCCAGCTGCAACCCATCACTGGGAAACCACGCTACCCACTGCGCCACCACGCCGCCTCATTGCTATTTAACTTTAGTTAACGCATTAAGTAAAATTAACAAGCAAGACACTGTTTTTTACCAATTCATACACGGGTTAAAAGTGTCAATAATTTTTTTTTTAAACCAAATAAATAAATAAATAAATAAAAAATAATAATAAATAAATAAATAAATAAATGTAGAGTAGAGCAAATGTAATAAAAGGTAGAGTATTTGAACTTTTTAAAATAATGATAATAATAATAATAATAAATATAGCTGCAAGCAGCAATTAAGGGGCCAAGCAGTTCAGAGCCAGAAAGACCAAAGCAGTCCAGAGGCAGAATGAGCACATTTGAGCACATTTGTCGGTGCCGTAAACAAAAACCATTTTGCCTATTGACACGAATTTCACAACACTTGGTCAACATGGTCTGACGATGATCCAAGTCAAATTTGGTAATATTTCAGCAAACGGTCTAGGAGGAGTTTGCAAATGAAATTTTTAAACAAAATCAATATGTCGGACAAGAAGTTTATCCAAATATGGCATATTTTGTATCAGTGTTCTCGGCATGACCCAAGGAATAAGATGAGATAAATTTGACCACAATAAACAAATGCAGTCTAAAGTTATTAGCACATTTTTGATTCAATATTGACGGTTAATGAACGGTTCATAACTCGTGACCACTAGGTGGTGCTGTTACCAAATTTATGTGTTGTGGTCATTGTGAGTTGCCAATGACACACCTAAAGTTCAGTGTCAATATGTTTAAGCATTGCAGAGTTACAGCCTCAGATTCACTTTGACATCGTGCTAGCACATTTGTTGATGCCGTAAACGACAAACGTTTCGCTGATCAATATGACTTCCATAACATTTGGTCAGCATGGTTGGAGTCAAAATTGGTGACAATTGAATCAATGGTCGAGGAGGAGTTCGTAAAAGAAGCTTTTTGAACAAGTTCAATATGGCGGACAGGAAGTTTGCCCAAATATGGCATGTTATTATCAATGTTCTCGGCATGACCCAATGAATAATTTGATTCTAATTTTACCTAAATTTTACAGCTTCAGACGATCTTTGACAGACTTGTCGGTGTGCTGGCACGAAAACCGTGTCGTGTATCAACATGAATTCAATAACTTTTTGCCAGCATGGTCTGAAGAACACCGGAGTCCAATTTGGTGAAAATCGGAAAAACGGTCTAAGAGGAGTTCGAAAAAATAGCTTTTTATTTAAAAAACAAAATGGCGGACAGGAAGTTCAGTTCATTTTGGCATATTTGGTATCAATGGTCTCGGCATGATCCAGGGAATATAATAAGACACATGTCATGTCAATAAAAAATGTTTAGCAAAAGTGATTAGCATTTTTCAAAAATTGCTTGTAACTTTTGGCCAAAAGGTGGCGCTGCTCCAGAAGTTTTTGAGTACCTTCAGGGCATGGTGTCGAAGATGCATACCATGTTTTGTAATGATATGTGAATATGTTTGTGAAATACAGCATTTTTTGACAAAAATCTAAATAGGCGACGCCCAAAATGGCTGACCTTGGAAAATCGGACACCATTTGACTCTGCATGCTCTGTCAGATGTAAAGAGACCAGTTTTAGAGAAGAGAAGCAATTTTTTTTTATATTTCCAGACCACTAGGGAGCAGTGCACCAAAACGCTGCAGACCCCAAGTTTGGTGTGAATACGTCAATGCATTACGGAGATATCGCCTGAAGTCCAATTTTGCAAGCTCTACGTTAGAAAATGGTAGGTCTAATCAACTTGAATTCAATAACTTTTGGTCAGCATGGTCTGCAGATCATGTGATTCAATTTTGGTCAAAATCACATAAACGGCCTAGGACGAGTTCGATCAAACAGGTTTTGCGAAAAATTCCAAATAGTGAAAAAACTATTTTGTGAAATAGTGAATAGTAAATAGTGAATCATAGAAAAAAGAATTTTGACTGTAGCCCATTCGGTTCAAAAGTTATAAGGATAAGCATAAGTGAAACTTTGGACAAGTGGTGGCGCTAGAGAGTTTGAGTTAGAGACTTCAGGTTTGCTGTGGTTCATGTTGACAATGCCCTCTATCATTGTGGCAAATTATACAACTTTCCCGCATACGGCTATATGGGCTCCCATTCAAATCCGGCGGAAGATGGGGAAGAAGAATAATAATAATAGGAACGCTAACGAAAACAATAGGTGACTCCGCAGCTTCGCTGCTTGGCCCCTAATAATTCAAATCTGATTACAACAGCATTGCATTATCTAAAAATACTAAATTAATAACAGAACTTTAATACAAATAAAAAAATAGAAAATACAGTCAAATATTTATATTTAATTACTGCATATATAAAATATAATTAAATGAATGAACAAAATGCCTTTTAGGCTGGCCCACTTGCCTCTATCAAAAAAGACCCCTTTCACTATATATTATGCAAATGTATCATATTCATTTTTTTATCTGGCCTTAGAGACAGCCCTGACAACCATCTGCAATTGCTTAATACCATCGGTCAAAAAAATAATAACAAATAGAAAATAAATAAATAAACCATCTTAGCAGCATAGTCACTGAGTGACTACAGCTGACCCAGACAAACCACTACAGAAACTCCAAAATATAAGAGACATGGTAATGAAAGAATGGACAGCAATTTGCTCAGGTTAAAAAAATATATATCAAAAAATGTGTGTTTCTCTTGGGTAGGTGCACATAATCTGTACAGCTGTAAAGCGTTCTGTCATCAAAACCGCCGAGTGCAGCCAGTCCCACACAAAGGCCAAGGACACAGAGTCCTCCTTCAATCACTCTTTCATCTTCATTTCTCCATCTCCCTGACACTCGTCTTCTTTTGCTGCTTTCATTCCTTTAGTTTAAGCCATCAACCGGTATTCATGGTGAAGAATGAAAGGGGGCAGTAAGGAGAGAGGCAGAGAGAATGAGAGCGACATTCAGCAAAAACACTCATAGAAAGATTTTACTTGTATGTTTTTGTGCATGCAGAGTCAGCCTTTCCTATAGGTGATACAGACGGTCGACTGCGGCCTTGACAGAACGGAGAAGGTCTTATGTGAAAGAGTATTATAAATGAGTAAATCACGACGCTGGATGAAAAAACTCTGCCAGAAAACTCTACAGAAAGAGTGTGTGCTGAGCAAATGTAGAAAAAAAAAGTCAAATAAAAAAAATGTCAGAGAGAGTGTACAGTATACAGTTTTTAATTAAGTTATTTTAATTATATAATAATCTAAAATAAAATATTATAATAATATGTATATATTATATAATAATAATTATATAATATATACACACATCACACATACATATACTTAGGTGTCTGTGTGTGCCTGTGTGTGTCTGCGTCTGTGTCTGTGCCTAGTATTCCTTCCGTTGAGAACCAAGTGTCCCCACATTGCTATACCAATACATTTTGACCTTGTAGGACATATAGGCCCAATCCCAATTCTATTTTTGCACCCCTACCCCTTCCCTTTCCACAAGATTGACAATCACAACTGCTGTAGTTATTCCAGTTGTGTTATTTTTTGGTATTTATCTTCAGGAAATCACAGAAGGCAACGATATCATGTTATCATAACGATATAGTGTGGCAATAAGCTTGTAACTGTACTGTGTATACACCCCGGCCATATTCATCTATGTAAACACATAAAAACAACACATTATACCAGACACTGTAAAAAGGTCATTCCCAGCCACGAGACTTTTCTGACAGGGTATTCCAGTGTCATCGAGTGACAGAATGTTGTGGGACTACTATACAGGAGTTATTATTAGGGATTATAGATAGCGAAATTTAGCGATTTTTATTTTTATTTAGCAATTTTTTAAACATGACGGTAAAACACAAAGGCTGTTATGAATGTATTAAAACATATGCTTGTTTGTTGTAAAAATTCGTAATAATAACAAAAAATACTAAATTGTGCATCTCTTTACTTCCGTGTGCAGCTGTAGCTGGTATATTCTGGGAAATTATCTTACCCTTTAGTTTCGAGTGTGGTCCTGAAAAACTTTGAGGGGTATCTAGCCCTTTCCCTTAGCCCTACACCTTCAAGCTAAAGAGAATTGGGACATTGGTAAGGGCTAAGGGGGAGAATAGGGATTGGGCCATAGTCAGAATTATTAGCCCTCCTTGAATTATTAGCTCTCTTGTATATTTTTTCCCCAATTTCTGTTTAATGGAGAGAAGATTTTTTTTCAACACATTTAATAACTGATTTATTTTTTCTTTGCCATGATGACAGCACATAATATTTTATTAGATATTTTGCAAAATACTAGTATTCAGCTTAAAGTGCAATTTAAAGACTTAACTAGGTTAATTAGGTTAATTAGACTCATTAGGGTAATTAGGCAAATCATTGTATAACAATGTTTTGTTCTATAGACAATTGAAAAAATATATATTGCTTAAGGGGGCTAAAAATATTGACATTAAAATGTTTTTTTTTTTTGTTTTGTTTTGTTTAATTAAAACTGCTATTATACTAGTTGAAATAAAACAAATAAGACTTTCTCCAGAAGAAAAAAATATTATAGGAAATACTGTGAAAAATTCCTTTCTCTGTTAAACATCATTTGGGACATATTTGTAAAAGAAAAAATAATTTTGACTACAGTATATACCTGCTCCTTTCTGCATATGTGTTTCAGCACCAGAGCTCTTTGGGTCACATACTCATGGCTCTGGACAGAAAGGAGAGCGTGTGCGTGTTCAAATGCGTTCATGTAAAGCAGCCGGAGGAATAATGCCTGCTGTCTAAACTGTGACCATCACCATTACTGTTATCAGGATGATGTCGTCAACATCATTCTACATCGCTTCAACCATATGGCCCTTTCCTTCATTCGCTCTACCGCCACACAGGCCCAGTTAAAAACACTCAAATAAAGTAGTTCTCTGGTCCGCAGAGAGTTCTCACATCCCTTTCAAGCCATTCAAAGTGTTTGCATTAGCCTCATTATTATCCATTATGGTGCATTTGCAGAAATCTTGAAGGGCAGCATACTATTTGTACCAGCTTACCGTCTGACAAAAGAGCACCAGCACAGAAAAGTAAAATGTGCTGGCCTGGAAATACAGACCTTGCTGGCCTCCACATATCCTATTTTCGTGCAAAGTGCAGAGTAAACGGAAAAATCGGACCCAGTGCCACGTCTTGTTTCCACAAAGCATTGTGGGCAAGTGTGCTTTGAGTGCAAAACATATACAGCTCAAGTTTGGGACAGGACTGCCCTTTAAGCGCAGACTCTGCAAGGCTTTTTTCCCCTCGTCTCTTTTCTGATCTCTCTCTCTCTATTTCTCTGGGTCTCCAAATGAATGCAAAATTGGTCAGCGCAGGTGTTATTTTCCAGTGGCCCATGCAGCTCTGCAGGTGGACTATATGCTTGTCACGCAGTCCATTATATCCTGCACATGCGCGGTGCCTCCGACCCTCCATTTTGCTAGAAATGAGAGGTAATTTGAGGCTCTATAACATCATAAATTCAATAGCGAAAACACACACTTTAAAGATTGCCCCCCACTGAGTCAAATGTATGTGAAAAAGAGGTCTGTCTATACAGTGACTCCCAGGGCAAGCGTCTCATCTTTGACAAACAGCCAGACTGAATGTGTGTGAACCACACAATAAACCGCGAGGGGTGATTGACCGAAGTGAGTCAGGAATGATTGAACGAGCATGCTGGGAAAATGTGCCAGCTTTGAACGCCAAACAGAACCGAGGGAGCAGAGGTGAGTCTTCAGTAATCACTAACAAAGATTGGGTTCTCTGTGTCAGCCAACCGAGCTGAAAGTATGCAAAGTGAATTTCACACAAAAAATAGAAAATAAATAAATAAATAAAAAAAGATGTACATCTGCTGCCGCAGCGATGCTCCAACGGACTGAGTCACGCATGCTTGCGGACCTACATTGAAAAATAATAATCACATTTGAGATCTGGCACATTCAGAGTCATGCAGAGCTGTTTCCGGGAACATATTTCTCAAGTACTCACCATGGCCAGATGACAGCAGGGTATCTAGAAGTGAGAGAAAACAGAGATGGTTAGAAGATGAAAACAACTTTTATGTCCAACACAGCATTATCTAGTATACTCAATTCAGAACAATAGACTATAGGGACAGATATACCGTATCCATACGTAAAAAAGACATTTACAATAATTATGCTTTTATAGCTGGACATACTGTATGATTCATTCAACCAATTATTTCAAAACCACCAATTCATTCAAATAAATATGTATGAATAATCGTTCATTTGATCCATTTTGTTCAAACACAGATTTGAATCATTAAATCAACTGATTCATTTAAACACAATTACTCATTCAGATAACTATGATCATTTAATCATCCATTTAACCAATTTGTTTAAACACTGATTCACTGAAATTAATGCAACAAGCAGTGTAAGAATTATACATTGGCTATAGGAGCTTCAGCTTTTTTTTGGCATTTTTTGTAATATACTGTATATGCATGGTTTAGTGAACCAAATTAATATATTTAATTTGATTTCATCTCATTGGTTTTCAGTGTTTTGAAGGACATTGAGCAGATTCTGGCCTACAGTAACCTCTGACACTGAAAACCAATAAGATGAAATCAAATTAAATATATTAATTTGGTTCACTAAACCATGCATATATTTCCCAGTGATGGGTTGCAGCTGGAAGGGCATCCGCTGTGTAAAACATATGCTGGATAAGTTGGCGGTTCATTCCGCTGTGGCGACCCCAGAATAATAAAGGGACTAAGCCGAAAAGAAAATGAATGAATGAACCATGCATATATATATATATATATATATATATATATAGTCAACCCCCGAAATAATTCATATCCAAATTACAAATTCTGAAGTTTTTGTACAAATGTAAATAAAAGCTGAGAACTATTTTTTTACACAATGATGCCTTTTGTACATCCTGTTATTATATTTTGGGAGAAGACAAAAACCAAAACAAAAACGTTCTGGTTGAATAAAAGTAACTTTAAGTCAGAATTTGAATAATTTCTGGCTTGGCTGTATATAATGGTGAATTGTGCCAAACGGTGACAGGTTCCTGCACCAATAAATGGATGATCATAAAAGATTGTTTTACTGTTAGTGACGTCTATTAAAATACACACTATGAGTCTGATTGTACTTTACTTTTAGACTAAATGTAGATACAAACCTGGTTTGCAAGGAAATTGTTTTGTAAACACTTACAGTGTATATCGGTAGGATAGATCTGGCAATGTTCAGACCGCCAACTGAATATTTTCTTGTATAATCTGCTGATCATGCATTCACAACGGTATGAGCCATTATACGGGTGGTCAGATGATGTATATTTATATGATTCATAAAATTAATATTTTTATTATTCATATATTTTTTTAAGATACATATTGATGCAAACTATTAGATGGAAAAGGTAACGCATCTTGAACAATTGTGATTACATCAATGAAAACACAAATAGCAGGTGGAAACAGGGCCTGTTTACCGAAATACAGTTTTGTGGGAAAAGTTTATGCATTCCTTCACCTTAAGGTATACATTGAATGCATATTTAAAAACTTCTGCATGCCGAAAACTACACACCCACAAATAAATTCCAGAGCGCTGTAGGTCTTCCAAACAATGTTCCTTTATTCTACATGAATAACAATTTCTCATTTATTCAGCATCTCATCCCCCACTGCTGCAAATTCAGGCAGTTCCTCTCTCCTCCCCAAGGCTTCACGCAGACTCATTGGCACACAATCTGGGCATTTTGGCATGGATGCCGACTCTAACGCTGTGTCTGAACTCTCGCCCATGCCTAAACCTTGTAGCGCTCACCAGGAGATGACTAACAATCACTGTTACGATTTCAGACTCCCAGCACGTACGGGGCAGACTTAGCCAACTGTAAAACATCAAGGAACTTGCTTTTACCCCGAAAGAAATCTTAAAAATAAATACCTCCTTCATTTGAATAATGAACTAAGAAGCTCTTCTCCGGTGATGATTCATTGGAGATGCAGACACGCATTTAGGTTCAATTAAGCAGCATCTGCCTGAAGAAAATAATTGTGAAACATTTGCAGGATTCCAAGGACTCGCTTAGCCTTCCCCGTCTATACACTCTCAGCTCCCCCGAGTCACGCGCTCCTGTTGTGCGTTTAAATCACTCTTGCCGGATGACTATATGTGCGATCTCTCATACATCTTTGAAATGGAAAGGTCACCGCAATTTATTTCTCTCTCGGAAAATATAAATTACTCCGTTTCTTGTCCGACAGTGTTTTCGGTCACTGCCTGCGTGCAGCACAAAATGCTTCAACTAAAGCCTTTGTGAATGTTTCCTATGAACCGTGCACAACACAAGTTCTGCTTTACATCTCTCCGCTCGGGTTTCACAGCGATGTGACAGAGCTGCAAGGTCTCCAAAGATCCTCTGCAACACTTTACTGAACACGCTCTTACACAGCCAATACAATTAAAACAGTGCTAATGAACAAGCAAATAAAATAAAGTTTCATTTTAAGTGCAGAAGTAATGGGCAATTCTGCTGGGTCTTGTTAAAACAAGCAGAGGGAGATACAATGAGAAAGAAGACGATGCAAAGAAATGTATCTACAAACAAAACACTCCCACAACAAAAACATGAATAATTCATCACGCAAAATGGCAACAAACAATATTCCGTTCCACATGGATTTCTGTATTAATTGGAGTGAGCGTAGTGAGAAGTGGAAATTTCCATGTTCCACCATGTCTTTCTCCCTACTGGAGAGAAAGCCGCAAAGTTGGCTTCATACAAATTAATTAGTTGTCTGATTATGAAAAACAACAATGGACTTTATTGTTTTCTGCCATTTGTTTGTTTTGATTAATTATTACTAATGGGTTGCGTGCAGAATAACAATGAGGTAAAACGTTCTTGATTGCTTAAATAAGCAGAAGTGCACTGCTGAGGGTTTAGGTCGTCGGAAGCAGTCACAGCAGTAAAATAAACAATTTTAGAGGATCTTTTTAATATTATTTGACATTTACTAGAACTTGAACATACACACATTGTTTATTGTCACTATATTGCTTGGAGATTATGAATAACAGGGCACACAGACTGGATTTAAACTCTTATCTCCCACATCACTGTGTGCTTGGATCTTTTTTTGGTTTGGATAATGTATTTTGCCATATTCAGCCACAAAAATGTCAACTGGACAAATGCCAAAATCAGAATGGAAAAATACTGTGTGTTTGCTTTAGTAAATTGCTGTTGTCTGTTTCTGATTACTTATGTGCAAAAGCATTAAACCAGTAATATACTTTATGCAAATATGCTAAAGCAGACACAAATGCGTACAGTCCAGTTGAACATGCTAAACGTGCTTTTGTGTTGGTGATGAAAGACCTCAGTGGTGGTATAGTTCCATTTAAGAGAGTGGTATAGTTCCCTTTAAATGTCTTTGAATTTGATCAAAACCTAACTGTAATCTGAACAGAAAGTTCGATTAAGCAAGAGGGATAAGTAGCTTTAGGATCACCTTTTTTCTCTGCCCATAATACTGAGACAGCTAACAAATTAACACAATTTTTTTGGGGGAAAGAGATATCTAATCTAACTATATCTAATTACTTTGGATTTTTAATGGGGTTGAATGATTTGATTTGATAAAGTTTACAGAGAGAACAAAAAAACCCTCAAAGGTTTGGAATCCCTTGAGGGCGAGTAAATACTATCCCTTTGATGGTCACTACGATTGTACTTGTGTAATAGTTAGAAGCAACTTTGTTATGTCTTTTACCAATTAATTATTCTGCTCTAGACAGCTATATAAAGATTTTCAAATTAAGCTAATTTGTGAAGCAAATAGCTAAGGCTGGAAATAGAAACCAAAGTGGCAACCATCAAGGTGCGTGAAAGTAAGCAAACATTTGCAAACAAACAAAAGCACACAAGTTTGAAGAAAAAAAAGTACAGGTACAAATCTCTCAAACTATGCAATTTTCAGTGAGTCAACACTGCAAAATTGTGTGACCAACCTGAACCTTTTGCAAAATCTGACAATTCTAAACAATTTTATTTTAATTGTCTGGATCAACAAAAAAAGCTAAATAACATTATGAAAGCAATTGAATTTGTCTTATATATTTCTAGCCCTATGATCCACACTGGGCATCAACGTTAATGCTTGACACAGGGCATGTCTGAAGTGTTGCACTGACACAAGCATTATAGTGACAACAGCCAATCACATCCAGCTTGTATGTATACATACCAATATAGGCTAAATACCACACACATGTATACATAACAGTCCCAGTATGTATATAAAGATTGATTATAGGTGATTACCAACAGCAATAATAAGTTTTTCCTCCATTGGTGTTACACAAATGTGATTGATTGTGTCTGCACTAGTATATTGTATTAGTGAACTTATTGGCTGATGCCCACATTGACACATTTTGTTTTTAGTTCTGCCATAAGCAACAGACCCAATGCAACACGACGAACCCACAATTCAGTTCAGTAACCCTTGATATGTCACTTCATTCAAAGTAAATGAGAAGACTTAAAGGGATAGTTCACCCAAAAATGAAAATTACCTCACCACTTACTCTCACTACCTCACTACCTCGAACAAGGTTTTTAACCTTTATGAGTTCCTTTCATCTGTTGAACACAAAAAAATATATTTTAAAAAAAGTTGGTTGATGGTACCCATAGACTTCCATAGTATCCATACTATGGAAGTCAATGGGTACCATCAAAGAGTATTCTTCAAATAACATATTTTGTGTTCAACAAAAGAAAGAAACTCAAATAGGTGAAAAGTGATTAAATGAAGACAGAATTGTCATCATAGTGTGACAACGCCAAAACAGTTTTATCACTAGCATGTGTTTTTAGATGTTTCTTTACTGCTTTCTTCAACAGTCTTCTTAACTAACCAATCTAGCCCCAGTTTTTGCTGGTGTGAACTTCGACAAAATTCAAGCAGGTCTTTTCAGCAGGGTAGGTTTTATGTTATCTGTGCTGCAGCTTAAACCTGGCAGAGCTTGATCTTCAGGATCTAGCTTTAGTCTGGATAATGCAAGGATGGAAGTGCAAACCATCTGTACTGAAGTCCAAAGTGACCAAAGAATATCGCTTTCAATCTAATAACCAAGCTCAGTAGGTCTGGAGCCTTCAGGCATTATCTCATATCTCTAAAACCCTTTCCAGCTGTGGGCGCAGCCTCGCTCGGTCATGTGACACACCATAAAAGAGGTAATATCCTGTAGGTGTGACATGGTTAAATCCGGCCGTGTGCAACAGTAGAGCAGATCAGGCGGATTTCACACATTCAGCGAGGTAATCGAAAACAAAACACAAACATACACACACATGGCAGAGGTAGAGGAACAACAGAGGGATGCACGTACTGCACAAACAGATTGTGAGGGTAATTCAATTTCCTGCTGCAGCGCTGAGGCTCAAATGGTCTCCATCAGTGGTTCAATCAGCGCCTGGTTCTGTAATTTCCCCAGCTGGACTCTCACCTCGTCTCACACATTGAAGGGATGCACCCGGGCCAGTGCTGATACTCCGGCAAAATAATAATAAAAAAAAATACTAAAGTATAGGACTAGCACTTTAGACCATACAGTAGAATGCTGTGATAAGACATGATAATGCTTGTTACACCTGTTGTTGCTAAACAAACTAAAATACACCCTTCACAACCCAGCTAAAGGAAAAAAAATAGAGAAAAGGAAGCTTGTAAAGGTGCAATACTGAAATGCTGGAGATTTGTACCAGGGAACGGATGGATTCATTTTACCACATTTTCAGAGATTTAGCTGTAGCAGTTATATTAGGCTCGGACTAAATTATATGCATCTGTATCTCTATATATAATAGGTATGGACCAATTAAAACACTATGTTGCATATATTTCTGTAGTTGTATTATTTAGAATACTATGCATGCATAAACTTATGATTAATGTAATGTAAATTATAATTTATTGTGTTGGTCTATATCTATTTAAGTATGCATGCATGCATCAATGTATTTTTACTACCATTACTACAACTACTACTATTACTACTACTACTACTAGATAAAAATACATTGATGCATTCCTGCATACTTAAATAGATATAGAGTACTAGATATACTACTAGTAGTAGTAGAAGTAGTAGTAGTAGTAGTAGTAGTAGTAGTAGTAGTAGTAGTAGTAGACCCCTTTATCTTTAGATATAATAATATAACTGGTTAAAAAAATACATAATAATACATACATGCAATAAAATATGGTAAATTCTTTGTAAATATTGTACATTATTTATATGTGCCTATATATATTTTTATATTATTATTATTATTTACATGGTAGTCTAAATTACAAAAAAATACGTGTCCTGATAAAAAAAAAAAAATCAGGTGGGAATTTTTTTTTTGTAGAAAGTCTTGTCCCCAGTGTTCACATGGATTTGGGGCAAAAATGTTGGATAGGGAGCTGAAGTATTCCATTTATAAAAGGATTTAAATTGCTACATCGCAGTGCAAAAGCACAGTATTAGCTGCAGGAACAGAGGGTTCAAAAAGGACTGCAAATTTACGAAATTACACAGAGGTGAGGAGTCATCCTGGCAAGCAGAACTGAAGATGAAAAATTATTACAATGCCACATGTACGGTGCCACAGGGGTAAAAAGTTTCCGACAGTACAAAAGTTCCTTCTGCGTTATAAAACTACAAGATGGTCCAGCTTGAAATCACGAGGCTGTGTGTGCAAGTGCTGCGACTGCAATGTACAGCGCATTAAAATCTGCTGTAGTCCATCATATCACCACATGCTTTCACATTTAAAGCTAATTAGCAGCAAAGTACTACATCACATACTGTAATAACCTGTTTTAATCGGTAAGCTAAATAGAGACTATACTATTAAAAGCCTCATGGTCAAATTTGACATAGCAATTCTCAGCACAAAGGCCTAACTAGACACAACTGGTGCTGATCCAGAATTTCGTTTTCAATAACTTCTGCAAATTAAGAGAACATAGACGTCTGACCATATGGTTGGCTGATTTTTGGACGAAAGTAAGCATAAATTCTTGCAAAGCTAAGATGCTCATAATATGCCTGCTTTGTCAGGAGCAAATTAATGCAATGCTGGTAAGATATTATTCTTTTTGGGGATGGAAACTGCTGATGAACAGTATTTATGAGTAAATCAACAGAGCCTCGCATTATTAAGTTTCATCTATGAATGCAATATTACCCTTCCAAATCCCTTAATGCATGTTTCACCATCAGGAAAAAAATTTTAAGAGATGCGTTTTCTTGCATCAGAGTTGATGGGTGGCTAGTGCTTATTGCAACGCGTTCCTTAGCTCTCCCAGGAGAAAATATTTTTATGTTTTTGATGTCCGTACTGTGGATCAACGCATTTTGGCATCAGTACATGAAACATTTTCCTCTCATTTTCATATGAGCTTGAATGTTTGAGTGTTTGTTTTCATGAGAGTGTTTTACATGCATATCGTTGACTAATTAGAAATGAAGGGTAGTCAGCCACAGTTTGTGAGCCAGTATAGCAAACACTCTAATGTCATTAAAAAAAAACAAAAAAAAAAACACTTAAAATGTAAAAAAATCTCTTTTGGTGTCAATCCAGCACTGGTTCAGGTAGATTTGTTTTATTTATTTATTTATTTATTTATTTATTTATTATTTTCTTTTTTTTAAAGACTGCTCTATGCGCAGTTCTTAAGAGATAAAAAGAGAAAACAAAGCATCTGTATTTGAAAAGTATTTTGGTAGATAAGTCAGAAAAGAATGAGCTCAGGAGGAAAGGAGGTAAACAGTGCATTTACACACACACAACACAAATTCTCTTGACTACCAACAGAGAAAGTACTCCAGTGGTTAGTAGGGGGCCAACAGCTTCATCAGCACATTTTGTTGTACATAATCATTGAATTGTTTTTCAATCGTTGCCTGCTGTTCTGACAAAACATTAAAAACTGGATGAGAGTCAGAAGTTCTGCAGTCCTATATGACATTGTTACAAGTCACCCATTGTATCGAGTACAGTGAGAAAGTGATGGATTTATTCATTACACCGCACCACTTTTAAATATGCTTTTAAATAAGAAATAACCAAGATAGATAGATAGATAGAGAGACAGATACATACTTACAAACATACATACATACTTCAACTTTCACACACAGTGCTGCTCATCAATGTCAGTTCCACAGCAAAAGACCAATCAGAAGGTGTTGGAGGCGGGGCAAGCACTATGAGGTTCGGTTTACAGTAGCAAGTTGGCATGACAACTGTTTTATTTGACAGCAACATGACAAAGGATGCACTTAAAAAAAACAACAACAAAAAAACATTTTTGAGGAAAGATGCGTTCTGCGTGAATTCGCTAAAAGG
Organism: Danio jaintianensis; assembly: GCA_903798115.1. Lineage (NCBI taxonomy): Eukaryota > Metazoa > Chordata > Actinopteri > Cypriniformes > Danionidae > Danio > Danio jaintianensis. The sequence continues at coordinate 14,688,917 of CAIGQV010017532.1, forward strand.
GCACTCAGCATACTATGATTACAGCTCACCCATTAAATTAAAAAAAAAAAATTATTTATATTTTGTCCCGGACCTTGTGAATTCAAGCGACAGCCCTGCAATTACTACATACAGCGTGAAATGGCATTACACAGTGAGCCAAGCAAAACAAATCTCTTAAAATATAATGATCATCATCTCCCAAATCATGACGGAATGGGAGAATGTCTTAAACTGGGGAGCAAAAAATCCCCCGGTTAAATCAGCTGCTACGGGTGATCATCCTCACATCATGATCACAATGATGAGTCTGTGCTCAGAGTAAAATAATGATGCACTGTTTCTGCAGTAGAGAAGGGCAATAACAAAAAATAGGGTGCTGTATGCTCACATGTAATGTAATATATGTTTCATTCATACTGGATGCCAGAGGGCGCCTTGAACATAAACTCCACATATGCATCACAGAAGAAGAGTTCTCTACACATGGGCTGTTTCTCAATATGTGTTCTTCAGCGATCTTGTGTCCTCGTTTTCTCTTGTAACGTCATCATCAACTGCCAAAGTTCAGTTCCAAAACTCAAGAACGCAAAAACAGAGGACACGTGAAAGTTCACGGATGTGTTCTTGGTATCGAGGATGCACCGATGCAGACTTGAGCACCGAACTCAGTATAGAATTCCCAGAAGTCACTGCGACTCAATAAAGGAGGTGGGAAGCCCAGCATTTTGTATAGATTTATTATTAAAGTTCACAGATATAACCTATTTATCTCAGGAGTTTCCCTAAGTGAGACGGTGAAAGTAAACATTAACATGAAAATCTTTTTAAAGGCATAAACACATTAAGGGTGTTTATTTGCTGAAATTTGTATTAAAATCTGTTTTATTTGCATTGTGCAAAGTATATCTGTAAGGCATGTTTTGTGCATGTTATATATATATTGAAAAGGGAAAAACAATAAATCGTTGTATGAATGCTGGAATGTTTAAATAATTTTCCGTTAAATATGTGTGACCACCAGGAAGAACGCAGCATCTCATTCCTCACAGAACGCGTTCTGTGTTATCGCGGTCTCCCGAGTTCGGTCTTCCGAGGTAACTTGGCAAGACCGGTGTTCACAAGAACGCAAGTTCGTTCTCTGCGTTCTTGGAATTGAGAAACAGCCATGATGCAACACATGATGAAAAGTACCTTTTCCATCTTAAAAGAAGGTTTTTGTCCTAACTTCACGCAACAGCTAAGACCAAAGATTCTATTTCTGAAACATTGTGACTGGAACAATAACATTAACTACTATGACCATGATCAGTATGAGTTTGAATACCATTTTAAATGCCATTTATTATCTTACTGAAATTTGCAGCAGATAGTTTACCTGAAAGATAGTTTACATTCTAGTAACTAGAAGGATAGTTTAAGTTCATTGTTAGTTCATGTTAACATGTTAACTAACATTGTTAACAATGTTGCAACCCAGGCTCATTGTGGATATGTACTAGGGTTGGGCGATGTCGACCAATTTGGCATCGTACGATGTCTAATATGAAACATCGCGATGGACGATGGCATCGTCATCGTAGGCGGCTTATGAATAATTAATTTATAACTAATTAAATTATTTGTAGCCTACCATTTCAACTACCTGACCAGCATGGTCTCGGTTTTGTTTTACCCATAACCAAATCATAAATAAATAAAGATAAGTTACACACAAATTACCACCTGTCAATCACTTTTTCCGCGGGACTGTGGCATAAAATGGCAGAGTGATCTGTGTCGTTATAATGGCGTCGACAAACTAAAAAGGCGCACAACCAACAGGAACCAACCAACAGTATCTGAGGTTTTCGCTAAAATTACTAAGTACAAGCGTGAAAGCAAAAGATTGAAGCAGTGTACTGACGCTGTGACATGTTACCTGATAGATTCAAAAGACCGAAGAGTCGTTAGATGGAGACAAGACTAATTAAATATCACATTTAACAACCATAGTGCGATGAAATCCAGCGGTACATCCTTGATAAACTGTCCGACATGCACTGCTCTTTGGGGTTTTGTGCTCAGCGGGCCCGCTGACTGCTGGAGCTCAGACGCGCATGTACGCTGCAGCGCATGACTGTGTGTGTGTGTTCGTGTTTGTGTGTGTGTGTGGGGTCACGTGATGTGCGTTTTCAGCGGTATAGTGTGGAAGGAGGGCTTTTCAGAAATACTAGGTGAAACGTCAGTGTGGACGTAGATCGTTTTCATTCTAAAATGCCATTTTAAAACTAAGACATATTAGTGTAAATGGGGCCGTGTGTATTTTTCGCGAGCAGGTTGCTGCGACGGGGGCAGGGCGGAGAATCGCGATGTCTATCTGCCATCGGCGATGGATGATGGCATCGTCTATCGACCCAACCCTAATATGTACCCAGGTCTACATTTCTGGGTAGAGTGAAACACGTAACCCAAGGTTCATCTGCTTACATTTTTTGTTTTTGCAAATAAGCCAGAGGCCGCTGTGTACGCTTTTTGATTTCAAATTTCTCTTGCGCGTAAGTCCACCAGAGGGCGTAATATAAACTTCAGCCGACCGGGTCAGCTTGCTGTCGACTGACTGACTGGCTGACTCACCCACACCCTTCACTAAACCCAACCAATAGTGCTTTCAAAAGCAATCTATAAAAAGAAAAGCTGTTGTGGCAGCGTGATTTCACCACATTTTCAGCCTGTTGTTTATTTATTTATTTCTTTGCTTTACCCAGTTTCTGGAACCGTTCTTCACTGGACTCGAAGCCCATCGTCGCAGTCAACTCCGCTCCACACCTCATGTCCACCGATGTACGCGGTGAGCTACTGGGCAAACTGGTAACACCGGAAAAGCTGTCCGTATGGAGGTAAGCAGTCAGGTGGAAGCATAATTCATGCTCTCTAGAAATGTAGACAGGGGTACGTATCCACAATGAGCCTGTGTTGCAACGTTAACCAGTGTTAACAAGCATGAACTTAGATCTTAATAATGCATTGCGAAATTTTTAACTATGATTAACAAATGCTGTGCAAGCGTTGTTCATTATTAGTTCATGTCAGTAAATATATTACCTAACATTAACTAATGAATTCTTATTGTAAAGTGTGACTGAATAAAGTATAGTCAAAATGCTATACTTTTTCCAATACTTTCAATGCTAATAACTGTAAAGATTACCATAAAACAAATACTGTATAAAATACCATAAAAAAAGTCTTCCTTGTTCTGATGCGAAACCATATCTGGTCACAAAAAGAAGGTACTTTAAACACTCAGTTGAAGTTATGAGCTGAATTTGTTAGCAAGCAGTAAACGTGTCAGTAAATCTGTTTATAAACAAGGCTCATGCACTCCCACATTTACTACAGTAGTACATTTATGCTTGACGCAATGCACAGCCCTGACCCAAACCACATCCAGATGGTAGGTTTTAGCATTATTATCATGGGAAGACTCTTATTCTTATACCGGTAAATCCCAAATGATAAGAAATCCCTGTGTTTAGAGCCCACAATCAGTAAACGACTGCACATATATGCATATTCAGTCTTCTTTCTGCATCTCTGAGTCGCTTTCTGTCTCCCTGCACTGTCGTTTCTCTCTTCCTTCATCATGCAGTCGAAGCCTGTGGGCACAGTGTGGGAGATAGTGCAGTAAGCTCTCCTCTCCTCTCTCTAATCTCATTTCCCACTGCCTGGATTAAACAAATGTCTGTCATTACCGCTCACTGGTGGAGGGGAGGAGGGTTTAGGGTCCATAGGAGCGGTGGAGAGGAAGAGAAGGCGGGAGTGACAGAACAGCAGAGAGAGGGAGACAGAGAAACGGAAAATAAAATAACTGGAAGAAAAAGAAAAAAAGCCAGAGCAGGTACTAAAGAGACCATCAAATGAGGGACCCAGGGAGATAGTGAGAAATTGAGACAAAATAAGAGCGAGTGATGGAGCGGGAGAGGGAGATATTTTCAGAGCAGTCCTCTCTTGCTTTCAAAAAAGCGCTCTAACTGCCCACAGATGGGCTGCAGCCATAACAGGAGCAAACGCCACTACTCAAAAAATCTGACATTAAGGTACATTCTGATGATATGCAGTGTGAGCAGAATAAAAATAGGAATCAACTGTTATCAAATGACTTGAATAACTATATTTTAAAAAAAGTATCAAAGTTTTTGTTGGAGTGTGAAGTAATAATTATAAACATATTTATAATTAACTTCAAAATATGCTTTTACTGCTGAAAATATTTACTGAATTACTGACTGATTGACTGATTGATTGATTGATTGATTTATTCATTGATTGACTGTAAAACTTTCATTAATTAATTAATTATTTAACTCATTCATTCATTCATTCATTCATTCATTCATTCACTCAGAAGTGTGCACACTTGGGTTTAATCTTAACAAGAAATCATACAGACCTCTTGCAGCAACCATAAAGTTAGCAGAGCAATGCTGGCAATCATGTGTAACGATGGTTTAATCATTTTAGTGTTTAATGATCACCATTCTGAAACAATCGTTTGAATGATTGATTCAATTAATCACTTATTAAGACAGGGACGTGCTGCCACATACTGGTGTTTTAGTGACATATTTATTTATCCATGACAGGCATAAACCAGCCAAGGTACCAGCAAATAACAGCAAAAATAAAGTTAAAGAGATAGTTAGTCTAAAAATCCTTTACTCACCCTTACCCACTCCACTTGTTTTTTGTGTTTTTTTTGTTCTGCTGAACATAACAGAAGATACTTTGAAGAATATTAACAGTAACCATTGACATCCATAGTATTTGTTTTTCCTTCTACAGTATGTCAATAGTTACTAGTTTCAAACATTCTTCAAAATATCTTCTTTTGTGTTCTTTTGTGAAGAAAAAAACTCAAACAGCTTTGGAATGGGGTGAGAAAATAATCACAGAATCGTCTTTTTTGGGGTGAATTATCCCTTTAACAAAAATCATCCTTATCATTATATGTGGATACATTACAATATAAAAAGTATATGGACAATAGATGGTCTCACTGGCTACGCGTGTGTAAATGAGAAGTGCCAATCTGAAGCCATAAATAAAATTAAGTCTAATGCAATAATCCACATTACAATTGATTTCAATAAATATCACACATCCTTACTATTGAGACTAAAATGAAGAAGAGAAGAAGAGGAGGTGAGAGTAAGACAGAAAGCAAAACAAATGACAGCTTCCCACCCTGTCGCTAAGAAAAATTGACAGCATGTGGTAACACTGCATCAGAAGACCCAGTGGCAAACCTTCCACCATCATCAACCAATCTCATGTCTTTTTCATTGAAAAGAAAGCAACTCTCCCGCTATCAACAACACATAAAGAGCAGTTTTACACTCAAGGTTCACCCTCAGCCCAAAGGGGGTCCGTTGCACTGCGTCTATAGCTGGGGTTCATTTCGACATTACCCAACCCCGTTTCACCTGCAGTCTGTTTACGGCCTGCTGGCAGAGAGACATTGTCAATCCCTGTAGTGTTTATATTCCATATTTCAAAACAGACATTTAGATCCACAAGGGCCCATTGAGGTTGCAATGGTGTGAATCCATTTCACTGCATGTGGTCATGTTCGTCCTCTTCGCCTCTGTCTGGTTTATTACACCGCACCCGGCTGGCTGGAGGTCCCGGCTGATGGAACTTTAAGTATTTAGGACTACGAGAGCAGAAATAATTTCCCTCTGAGGGAGCGCTGGCTTCAGGTCAGGGGAAGGTAGTCGGACCGCGTATGACTCACAAGCGGTTTTCTTTTCCACAGCATCCAGAACACAATGGCCTGTAAAGCCAGATGGAGACACGGAAGACAGATTTATCTGGCAAGAGGAATAGTTCCCCTTTATTTTGCTATTCAAAACCCGTCGGGTGGTCTAATCAGTGGTACTCTCGTCAACGGAATTACTGACAAAAATGCTTGTTGACAAATGTTGTTTTTTCAACGATAAAGAGTTATAGCATGCTACTTACGAAATTATGGCTAGAAGAAGCTACACTGAAGGATATTAAAGGGGAAAAAAATGAAAATGCTGTCATCATTTACTTCCCCCATGCCATTTTAACTCATATTTTCCTGCTTCTCAAAAACACAAAAAAGATCTTTCTGTCCTTATAGGCAGCACGTTTTTGTACAGTATAGAGAGTGGATGAGGATTTTAAATGCCAAGCATAGAAACCCTATAAAGCACCATTAAAGAAGTATTATATAATATAATATAATATAATATAATATAATATAATATAATATAATATAATATAATATAATATAATATAATATAATATAATATAATATTCATTCCTTCATTCATTTTCTTTTCGGCTTAGTCCCTTTATTAATCTGGGGTCGCCACAGCGGGATGAACCGTCAACTTATCCAGCATATGTTTTACGCAGCGGATGCCCTTCCAGCTGCAACCCATCACTGGGAAACATTCATACACACTCATTCACACACATACACTACGGACAATTTTAGCTTACCCAATTCACCTATACCGCATGTCTTTGGACTTGTGTGGGAAACCGGAGCACCCGGAGGAAACCCACGCTAACACGGGGAGAACATGCAAACTCCACACAGAAATGCCAACTGACCCAGCCGAGGCTCGAACCAGCGACCTTCTTGCTGTGAGGCGAACGTGCTACCCACTGCGCCACCGCGTCGCCCATAATATAATATAATATAATATAATATAATATAATATAATATAATATAATATAATA
>CAIGQV010017532.1:14695661-14709067 GCA_903798115.1 Danio jaintianensis
TATAATATAATATAATATAATATAATATAATATAATATAATATAATAGTTACATCTTATTAAAGGAATCTCTTCTGCTCAGCAAGGTTACGTTTATATTTACATTTTTTCAAGTCATTCCATTTCATTTAACAAACTTTTTGATGTTCATTCATGTTTATTTATTGCTATAATTAGTAGTAAGGTGAGAAGAAGAGATGAAAGATTTGTTTTGATGCTTAAAATGGGTTGGCTGCAGTGACCAGTCACACATCACAAAGCATAAAAACATCATCTAGTCTTTAAATTTAGAAAAAACTTTAATTAGAAAATCTTTACAAAATGTAAAAGTTGATAACTAATTTTATAAAGTAACTAAGAACAATGCGGGCGGTGCGGTGGCGCAGTGGGTAGCACGTTCGCCTCACACAAGAAGGTCGCTGGTTTGAGCCTCGGCTGGGTCAGTTGGCATTTCTGTGTGGAGTTTGCATGTTCTCCCCGTGTTTGCGTGGGTTTCCTCTGGGTGCTCCGGATTCCCCCACAGTCCAAAGACATGCGCTATAGGTGAATTGGGTAAGCTAAATTGTCTGTAGTGTATGTGTGTGAATGAGAGGGTATGGGTGTTTCCCAGTGATGGGTTGCAGCTGGAAGGGCATCCGCTGTGTAAAACATATGGTGGATAAGTTGGCGATTCATTCCACTGTGGCGACCCCTGATTAATAAAGGGACTAAGCCGAAAAGAAAATTAATGAATGAATAAGAACAATGCTTAATGTGTTACTTAAGTTCACAAAAAAAAAAAAAAAACAGAGGTGATCTTGAAATTTAAGAATCCATATCCAAATAATAATGTATTTATTTAAATTGAGAAATCAATATCGGCAACCCAGTCCTAGAGTCCACACAGTTGTTTAAATGTTGTGTGCACAAAATAGATGTCGAACAGTAAAAACTTATCATTGGAAAAGTGTTAATTAATGTCTTTATTTTATTTAATAATTTCCACCCTCAGCCTGTAACTGAAAATTGCTGTTTCAGACAAAAACATCTATGAAATATTCACATTCATGCATGATCTGTTGCCAAGAAAACGTTTGTTATTAATGTCAATGTTGAAAATGGATGTAGTACTGTATAATATTGTGTGAAAGCAGTGATACATTTAAAGGGATAATTCCCCCAAAACAGAATTTGTTTTTCATCAGTTACTCACCATTTACTTGTTTAAAACCTTTATGAGTTTCTTTCTTCTGTTGATCACAAAAGAAGATATATTTTTTAAAAATGCTGGAAACCTGTACCCGTTAACTTCCATAGTATTTGTTTTTCCAATTATTGAAATCAATGGTTATACGTTTTCAGCTTTCTTTAAAATGTCTTCATTTGTGCAAATAGAAGAATCAATTGAGGGTGAGTAAATAGTGAGTAGATATTTTTTTTTTGGGTGAACTATCCCTTTAATCCATCTTTACAAACTTACATCGATTTCAAAACCTTGCTGGGCCCAAACTTTTGAACAGACATATAATGTTATCTGCAGACTCAAAAAAGTCTGACAAAACAATAGTGTTATGATAGATTTTTGTCTTTTTTGGAGCTTGGTATTTAAAATCCCTAGCCGTTATTGTATGGAAGATCTGCCTTAGGACAAACTTCCTTTGTGTTTCACAGAAGAAAGAAAATCACAGTAGGTTAGAATGGCATGGGGTGAGAAAATGATGACAATGTTTTCGTTTTAACAATGCACTTACAATGTTTTCAAAAGACAAAATATAGAAACAACTGATCCAAATGATCCAATCATATTGTGTGTTGCTTATTGACTCACTTGATCCAAAAGAGCTGAACAACAGTGAATTGAAGCATTCTTATTAGTTTACTGAGACACATCCGACATACAGTTTAAATTATCTATATCCACAACATGAATATAATATTGCCATTTATATGCAATACTAGATCTACATTAAAAATAAATGCATGGATGAACTTGCACATTCTGACTACAATATAACTTGCATCTCTTGTTCTGAAAACACTCTTGTAGGAACGTAGTACCACATTCAGTACAACATTATACATATCTAGATCATATGAAAAAATAAATAGGCCTACTGTATAATACATGAACACCACTAAAAAGTAGCTAATATATTTATAAATATCTTAATTTTTACTATTATTAAAAGTCATGTTTGCCAATGACTTATTAGTAAAATGTCAGAAAAAAGTAAAATGGGGAAATGATTGACTAAAGATAAAAAGAGATAGATAAATAAATAAATAAATAAATAAATAAATAAATAAATAAATAAATAAATAAATAAATAAATAAATAATATTTTATGCACGTTTATTTAAATGGTAATTCTATGAAAACAATAAATGTTTAAATATGTAATGATGTCAACCTTATCAGCAAAAATAGCATTTTAGTCAACTAAAATTACTAAATAACTAAAACTGACAACTAACATTCAGACTAAATTCAACTGTTTAAAAACAAGAACAATGACTAAAAAAAGCTACAAATACTGTTTTATTTAATGTTATGTTCAAATTAATCAATGTTTATCTTATTATGCAATTTCACATCAATCAATTGTCATCAACCAAAAAAATGTAATAAATAAAATAAAATAAAAATACTCAAAAATAAATGAATGAATGAATGAATAAATAAATAAATAAATAAATAAATAAATAAATAAATAAATAAATAAATAAATAAATAAAATGTCCATAAAGTCATTGCATAATATTCTAGGAACAACTATATATAGTATAATAATAATAATAATAATAATAATAATAATAATAATAATAATAATAATAATAATAATTAATTTATAATTAAATTTAGGGGTTAAGAGAAAGGACTAAAAAAAAAAGAAATAAAATTAGCAATATCACACGAGTAGCAGTGCAATATGGCTTTTTATCGGCACTGGTGGGAGGCCTGCGTTGGCCTTAGTGTCCCACTAGTGACGATATACAGCCATATCGCACTGCTACTCGTGTGATATTGCGTTTATACATGGATAAACATGGAGAGTCTAAAAACCCTTTTGTATGAGGAATTACTTTCTTCCGCCATTTATTCACATCTGCAGCTGACGTCAGAACAGCAGAAACCATTGCTCATTCACTAACGTCACTTTAGAGCTAGTATTTGAATGATTCTAGCATAATAGTGATGACAAAACAGATGATTTTGCTCACATTTTAAGATTATAAGGCTGAATGGCATAAAATGCCATCAGTCTAGAGACATTTCCCAGTATTTCTCTGTTGCAATCAGGAGATCACAATAATTAACCCAGAAAAAGCCAAAGCAAAGCAAACACTACCAGAAACACTACCAGACTATGGTATAAATACAGCACTACAACATACAAGAGAGAGAGAACGACTAAGAAAGTCATTTACCTGTTTTATAATGATTTGATCAACTGTAGTTTGAAATTACGCTGAGTTTTTCTCCTCTAAGGGCTTATTATGCGGTCTCTGTCGCCATCTTGTGGCGGAACATCAACCGTCTTTGCTCTGCTCAGTATGACAGGCTAATGGCAGCTGACGAGCTATATCTCCAAAATTATAATTATTTAAAATAGGCAATATCCTTATAAATAAACTGCACTGTTGCAATCTAACAACTACATTCTCGAGTTCTGATATTACTTTAATATCTCACAGCCAATCAAATTCGAGAACCAGACAGAACTGTTGTATAAATATATATAAGAATGGATCTTACAAAGTACACACACTTCTGATATGGTGAGATGAACACATACTGTAAGCCACTGTGCAGCAATGAGCCATGCCAAAAGTCCTTCTTGAAAACTTTAGCGAAACCCATTTAGCATCTACTGGAGGCAAAGCCACAGCGATCACCTCCACATGTTTACAATTCTTTATCTCTAGGCCTGATTCATTGACTGTGGGATCCTGTTCCTCTGACGTTCTCTTCTCTGCTTTCTTTCTGTTAGCGCCTCCTCTTAAATGGCTCGAAATCCATTGCCCTGCTTGTGCCTGTCCCAACGGGCTCTGCACTGATTTTAATGAACAGGATGGAGTGGATGAAGAGAGAGAGAGAGAGAGGGATAGAGAGAGAGAGAGAGAGAGAGAGAGAGAGAGAGAGAGAGAGAGAGAGAGAGAGAGAGAGAAAGAGCTTTAGGCTGCAGAAAGATCGTTACAGCTTTAAGTTCCGTTTCAAGACCTCCCTTCTGAGGTCTTGTGGTTCCTGCTTTCTGACTTTCTCGCTGGTCATGATGAAAGTGAAACAGAAGTGCTGAATACGAAGAGCAATTTGGAGAACAGAAGCGGAAAACAAAAGCCGCGAGTAGCCCAAGGGCACTACATTGGCCTTTGAGCAGGGCAGCAGTTCAGAGTTTTAACGCAGACTCCTCAGATCTAAACCCAACACTGAAAACCATCAGTGATGATCTATTGTGTCAAAGTGTTCAAATTCAAACATTGTGATTTAAAACATCAATGTAGCTTCTTACAGTATAGAAACCGACACTATATATTCCCTTTAAAAAAAATTAATAAAGAAATTGGAAACAGATTTGTTGATATTTTTTGAAAGAAGCCTCTACTGCTTATAAAGGCTGTGTTTATTTAATAATAACAGTAATTTTATGAAATATTATTCTAATGTAAAATAAATTATTTCGGAAAGACTTAACAATAAGGTTGCAGTTATGTATTTACTTACATGAACAAACAATGAACTTCGTCTTGAAAATAAAGTCATTCATTGTTAGTTCTTGTTAACTCACAGTGCATTAAGTATAAGGGATAAAGTACATCCAGTAGTTTGCTTGCTTCATGTCCTAACTACACACGACGTCTCACCACTACATGTTAAAAATATTAACCACACAATTACGAATATAATATCAATATTAAATAACAGCACAAGAAGTAAAAATCCAGGAACTTACATTTTAGATTCAGTATTGCCAGTTAGATGCTTATTTTTGGTCCAAACAAAGCCAACACAGAACCACTGTGCGTCCTCTACCATACACTCATAGTGTTTTGTGAATTTGAATCAGAAGCAAGTAAATGATTTGTTCACTCAATTATGATTCATTCCCAAATTAATCAGCATTTTTTAACAATTCTGATAAATGAACGATAAATTGACTCCCTGTATAAGTAGTTTTATTATTTTGAATCAGGTCATTTGAACAAGTCACTATCACAAATATTCAGTGACATTAAATCATTGTGTTATGGAATGAATCGTTATTTTCAAACAAATCAGCTCAACAAATTATTCAAATGACTTACTTGCTGCCAGCTATTAGTGTACTCATGTCACTATAGTATTATAATAAAACAAAATGAATTATATAATAAATAATGATTATTTATTAAATAAATATATATATATATATATATATATATATATATATATATATATATATATATATATATATGAGTAATTACCTAAATTATCTTCATTCAAAACATTATGTTGACTAAATTATAAAAATACAATTATTATTATTATTATTATCAATAATTATAATAACATAAAATTTATGACTTTTTTTTTTATAATTATTTTTTATTAGATTTGGCTATAGTTAGTATCTCTATTCTCCCCAGAATGGTTTAATTAATATCAGTGCTGGTGAGCAGCAGTTTGTTCGTTCATTCCCTAAAAGGATCCATTAGTGTTGTGCCCTTCAACAAGGCTCCAGGAGGACTGATCCTAAAATAAGTCTACAACAACATCCTAAGGACGTTCGTCTACCAGGCCTGGTCATACAGCAATAAATAAAGACTTAAAGCATATTGTTCATACTTTTCATCATACTACTGTACACTCAGCTATCTTTCACCATGCAGAAAGTCTATGGCATGTGGCCCATCATTAACATTTCCCAAACAGCTCTAACCTTTGCAGTAAAGATTATAGTGGAGAATATAGAGGCTACAGTAGCTCAAAGTCAATATATGCTGATCTGGATGAAATGTAAAGAAAGGCTTGCTCTAAGAAGGGCTACAGTACTCTGCTCTTTGAAAGTGAGTTAAGCTCGAACTTTTTTATGATGTAACACTCTACATGTAACACAGGACTGAGAGACACTATAGACAAAAATACAGTCATTTCATTTAGATCTTTTTGGCAATTCGTAAAGTGTTTTTTTTCCCAGTCTAATGTATAGAAAATATCCCAAATATATGTTTGCCTGCCTCCAAGAAAACTATAGACTCCCCCCTCATCCCACCTCTTCTTCTTCTTTCACTGCATTTGAACAATGAAGCGATTCTGGCATGTAGTCTGCTGTGTGTTCGGATGTAACTTTAGAGTTTACAGGTACACTTAAACAAAAAAAGATTTCTGGAAAACTGTTGCAAACAATTTATATGGGCTGAATTTAAACAAAAAAAATTAATTTAGTAATGTTTAACTTAATTTATTTGTTTAATTTCAGCCCAAATAATTGTTTACAACCACTTACCTTAAAAAATATAAGTATATCCAATGAATCATCTTTGACTAATTTTTTTCAGTGTACCCCCAGAAGTGACACAAGCGAAATAGATTAGTTTTATATATGAAGAGTGGGCAAAAACTTGCTTGTGTGTACAAAACAGTTTTTGTCCGACTGCTTCATGACCTTGGACATTACAAACTGGACTCATATCAAAATTGCATTTAAAGGATGTAACTATACCTACAATTTGCCTGAAAGATTTAAGCATTTTTTAAATATATATTTATGTGTTTGTTTAGTTTAGCAAACACTGGGTTCAGTTCATTTGAGTTTAGTATCAGGTCCAGAGCTGTGCAAAGTTGTGTTTGTCAGTATGGTGTTGTTGGTTTTCACTCATAGACTGCAGCTGAGCATTTGTTAAATACAAAAGTATTTGTATGTATAGATGTTTGTTTGAATACATTTTTGCATTGATAATGGCAGGCTGCAATATCAAGCAATAAATTATGCAATGATTATATGTGCGGGAGAAGACCCGGTGTGACATTGCTCCGTCATGTCAGTCATACATTCATTGTTGTCAGTCAACATTCAGCAGAAGCTAAAGGCTTGGTTTAGCTGCTCCTCAAAAATAAATCGCCATTTCGAATCCTGCTGCCACTCATTAGCATTTAAAGAGATATAAATCATTACGGCTTACTAAGAACCTTTTTTTTTTTTGACAGGGTAAAAAGGGTGTTTATTTACACTATTACAGAGAAATTTAACCAAAGTAACATATAGACTTTTCATTAAGACATTAAGACCCTAAGAATCATATAAACTTGTGTGAAATGGGCATCCGATGTCCCATTTAAAGGCTGTTTTCTTAAAAAAAAAAAAAAAATCTGCATCAAGCTTTAAACTTTAGCAGCACTTACTCACTTATAATAAATAATAATATAATTTCCTTGAATACACAAAACATTTCATTCTACAAAAACTGTGAAAAAAAATAATAATAATTGGGCTGTTGGCAATTATGCAAAATTATGGTGTGATAAAAAGACAACCAACAATCCCTTCTGTAAAAACTTTTCACTCTAACATGTAAGCATACAAACAATTAATCAAACAAACAGACAAACAAGAATTTTAAATCTGACTTCAGATTTTTACACTATAAATTAGTGCAAACTAGCTCATATTTAATGAATCAATGCATAATTTGCATATTTAAAGCTTGCAGTAAAAAAAAAACTTGCAATTCTTAATAAAATTATTCAACTGGAAAAGTATGGTGATAACTATTAGTAATTTTTCCCCTATTCACTAGCAGTCTCTTGCCTTAAAGCACACCAGCCTTTAACCAAGGTCAGCTTTTCTAATCCTCGGTCTGCACACATTGCCCACAGCCGGTCAATGGAGCAGATAAAAACAGGAAAGTGTGAACATTAAATGTGAAACCTGACATTTACTAAACTTTCTTAAATCATACAGAGGTTGGACAAAATCCCTGAAGCACTGCAGAATTAAGGGTCTTATTCTTAAGTAAATGTTCATAAAGGAAGACCCTGGAGACCCTCCATTTGCTGAATCACCCTGACTCGCAGCTTTTATATGCAATGATAAAGTAAGATGGATCAGTTGACACTAGGTGATCTTTCCTACTGTGTGTATATATACGGCTGATTCTTTTTATCACTGCCACATTTGATCTTGAAAAATAAAACTTTTTAAACCACTTTATCTGTTAAAACATTTATCAGACGTCTGGGGATCAGAACATGGCCTTCATCAATCTTGAAGTGGAGTTTGGTATAATGTATGATAGTGTGGATTTTTGATATTGTGCATGATGGTAATGGTGAGTAATAGAAGAATATAAAGGTAACAAAGAGTTTGCTAGGAGATAAATAAATTAAATATCTAAAAGTGGAATAACTTGAAACTTAAGAACAACTTAAAGGGATAGCTCAACCAAAAATTAAAATGATCTCATAATTTATTCTCCCTCATGTGGTTTCAAACTTTTTGAGTTCTTTCTTCCGTTGAACACAAAAAATGTACTTCCATAGTAGGATAATATAATACTCTGGAAGTCAATAGGCCCTATCATACACCCAGCGCAATAAGCGCAAGACGTGTATTGCGCAAATTGTTGCTATTTTCAGACCAGTTGCAGTTTTCTCGCTAGTGAAGCGTTCAGTTTTTCCACTTACAAAGTCAGCCATGTAAATAGCAAATTACTCTTAAAGGGAATGGGAGATAAGACTCTGATTGGTTTAATGCATGCTATGCTCAAAACACACCCATAACTCATTAAGAGAATAAGCACAACTCTGTTAGACAATGCGCCGTGGCGCAGACCATATTTTTCCACCCTTAAAATCTTAAGAAATTTAGTGGAATAACAATGATTTTCAGGCTGCACGGTGGCGCAGTGGGTAGCACGTTCGCCTCACAGAAAGAAAGTCGCTGGTTCGAGCCTCGGCTGGGTCAGTTGGCGTTTCTGTGTGGAGTTTGCATGTTCTCCCCGTGTTGGCGTGGGTTTCCTCCGGGTGCTCCGGTTTCCCCCACAAGTCCAAAGACATGCGGTATAGGTGAATTGGGTAGGCTAACTTGTCCGTAGTGTCTGTGCGAATGGGTGTGTATGGATGTTTCCCAGTGATGGGTTGCAGCTGGAAGGGCATCCGCTGCGTAAAACATATGCTGGATAAGTTGGCGGTTTATTCCGCTGTGGCGACCCCAGATTAATAAAGGGACTAAGCCGAAAAGAAAATGAATGAATGAATGAATGAACAATGATTTTCAAGCACAATAAAAAAGGGAAAAAATACTAATTTGACCAATGTAAATGTCTTCACTGTCGATTTTGATCAATTCAATGCATCCTTCATAAACAAAAGCACATAGAATAGAAGGATAAAACAGATTACGAATGGCACTTTTAAAAGCAGATTGATTTTCTTAAAAGCTTTTTATCTTTAAAATCATAAAAGGCATTCGACTCTCACTGTCTAATTGAAGAATCACTCATATACCAAACTGAAAAACTGTTTTTATGAAACAGACTTGCGGGTTCTCCTGTGAAAAATCTTTTATGGGTAATAAATAAATGTGCGGCCAAGAAGGAAATGAAAATCATGATTTTATAAGCTGAAATCTAATTATGGCGTTTTGTGTTATCTGTGACTCTGCATGCCTTAGTTTTTCCTCAGCCTTGACAGGACCATTAAAACACAAGCGACCAAAAACATTACCCTTTTGATGTAGTAAGGACATGACAGGTTATGATTACGCTTTATCCGGGGGAAAAGGAAGCAGAAAGTAAGAGAGATGGCATGGCTTTAATTAACAGTAATGCTGGGAATGGGAACCAAGGGATAAGAAACAGTTTGTTCGTCTGGAGATCACCATGTTTTTATTTAGTTTCCACAGGTCTCGTGGGTTGTTACCTGTATTGTGAGACAATAAAAAGGTTAATTGCTCAGCTATGCTACAACTCTCACCTCTCTTAAAAACAGGGCGGTTGAAGGAGGGTCGTGTAGTTTGCGCAACACAATCCTGCATTTTTACCTCAAAACCAAGCAGGTTTTCAATAATGTGCATGGTTTTAAGTAATTTATTACACTAGACTGCTGTTGCGTTGTCTTGGCTCCTGTGGGAGAAGCAGTTCAAAGTAATAAAGCTGAAGATAAACGCGTAAGATTGAATGCATTTATTAAAAGCCCTCTGAGTGGGAAAACAGTTCTGTTCTGCTATGGTTTGTGTTGTGGTTCTGAAGGCCTTTGAAGTACAACTCCTGGCATTTTCCCCTAAAATAACGTCTTCATCTTTATCTGTGTTCCCTCGTGTCCCTTGAGTCCACTAAAAAGACAAAAATATACACACATAAACACACATGTACACTCTTGCAAAAAAATAAATAAAAGTAGACATCTTTTGAAACCCAACAGGCTTTTTTTCCCTCTTCATTTTCTACAAATGGACCATATTGTTGCCCACATTTCAAATGTCAGTGTGACAGCCTGTCCAGTGTGACTTTCCAAAAAATATGATCAGGTTAATATTTTGGAAAAATTAACATGTTAATGTTTTTAAAAGACGCCCCTTGTTTTTTTTAAATAAGTAAAAAAATATATAATAATAAAAAGCAGACAGGCTTATTGGCAGATCAATGTAAAATGAAGGTATGGTGTATAAGGCGTGTATTACATGGCTACTTGCCACAAAACTATAAAAAATAGACACAAACATTGTTCTACGCCTTAATAGTTTATCAATTATTAAATTAAAGGCAAAGCTGACAGAAACACAATTTATGAACATATTCATTGACAATCAAGAGGATTTGAAGTACCCGGATGAGCCTGTGTTATTAGTTTCATGGTTGTTATTTCAGAATGCACTTCAGCTGCATGTGGGGCGGTTCTATGCCTCCATTTCGTGCATTTAAAATAATTTAGTGCATGGCAAGCCATTGATTATCCCTTACATAATGCACTGTGAGTTAACAAGAGTTATTACTGTCTGGAATACTTGATTCTAATCTTATTCTATTTGAGTTCTAGGGTTTACAGAGAATGGTCCGAAAAAGAGAAAATATACTGAAAGTGTGTGTGTGTGTGAGTGTGTGTAGGTGTGTGTGTGTGTGTATATGCTTGTCTGTCTCCATCACTGTTTTTGACTGCGGGACCTTGTAACTGAATAATGGTTAGGTAAGTGTATGCTCCATTCAGCCAGTATCGTTTCTTAGTTTCTTTTCGGCCAGTTTTCCCTTTAATGAAAGAATTAATAAAATATTACCACTCAGAATAATGTTTTGTTTCTATTTTTGTGTCCTCTTCTTTGCAATGGGCTGCCAATAAGCCTGTCTGACTTTATTCTGTGATTAAGACCACCTGAATGTACTTTATCCCTTACTTAACTAATGGAACCTATATATTATATGGTATATTACCATTACACCTTATTACTTAGGACCAATAACAATTGATAATAATAGAGCATTAAAGACAGAAATTGAATACAACATTTGGTCACACTTTATTTTAAAGGGTACCTAGTTTACCCCTTTTTCCAGATTTAATAAGTCTTTTGTGTCTCCAGAATGTGTCTGTAAAGTTTCAGCTCAAAACACCCATCAGATTATTTATTATACCTTTCAGAAGTTTGTCATTTTTAGCTCTTAGCATCTTGTAGCTGTTTTGGTGGACTGTGCCTTTAATGCTAGTCCTCCCCGCCCACCGTTCCCACGTGCCTGTCAGTGTGCCTTAATCTCCGCCCTCGGCTGCCTCAGATAACAGACAGACATGAAGGAAGCAGATCTCACGTAACGTTTGTGAGAAATACTACAGTAAGAACTTTCCCAATGATTATTTGATGTATTTTTTGTGGAGCTGCAATGATGAGTCACACACAATGTTGTTACAAAGTTCACGCACACACACACACACACACACACACACACACACACACACACACACACACACACACACACACGCACACACACACACACACACACGCACACACACACACACACACACACACACACACACACATACACGCACACACACACACATGCACACAGACGCACACCCACACACACACACACGAACACACACACACACACACACAGCGGACACACACACACACAGACAGCGCGCGTGTTTAGCTTTGCACTGTTTTTGCACGACAAATGTGACAGGATGCACATTAATATCCACTGCTGTATGGATATCCGTTATGTTAATTTACAAAATAAACCTGATTTAACGTCCACAACCCGGGATTGAAGCGTCTTCTTTTATAATTGTACTGACACACGGCTGTGGTGATAAAGTAAAGCTAAAGTAAATCGCTGTAATTCATTACAAACATGCACTGATTTAAAAACCTGTTAAACTTGTAAAACTCACTCTTGATCACATTTGATGATGATTGATGATCCTAGCGAACTGAACAGACCTTTTATTCCCGGTTGCTTTGCACACGTCCTGTCTTGTTGATATGATTATATGTGTTACTACGGAGACATGTTAATATGCAGCTGTCAATCAATTCGGTGGGCGGGGAAACCGCATTCCTACGTCAAGTTGCGGTCAGCCTCAAAATGGGAGGAATTTGGATGCTATTTTAACGTCAGGAAATTTAAAAAAAGATACTTATTGTCTATATCACCCCAATATGACTGTGGACACACTATACATACACACAGTTCTGTCCAAACAGCTTAAAAAAGATGATTTTCATCATAGGTGCCCTTTAAGGTACAATTCTCTCTTTTAACATACCATTAACAAACTCAATAAACTCATACTCATCTGCTCATTTAAAGTTAGAAAGGTAGTTAGATTTAGGTTTTATGTGCAATTGGGGATGTAGAATATGATCATGCATAATATGTACTTCATAAGCACTAATAAACAGCCAGTATCAATAACAAGCAGGCTATAAGCCACTTTGTTGGTTAATAGTTGGTACTTAAAGTAAAGTTTTACCTAAAATTGAAAATTGCAATACAATTTCACAGTATTACTGTAATAATGTTTACGGCCACCTGGCCGCCGGGAAGAAGGAGGCGGAGAACCGACGAAGTTTTAAATAATTTATTAGTAAAAGGGACGGCAGCTCCTCACGGAGACTGCCGTCAAACTGAAAGCAAAAGTAAAACATAAGTGTCCAGGCCTGGACCTCTCTCCCCTTCCTCTGCCATCATTCCTCCTCTTATAGTCCAGAGCTCCTTCCGTGGGATTCGAGGCCGGTGTGCGCCACAGGTGTATCCACTTACGCGCCGGCCTCACCCGTTCCCACGGCTCTCGGCCCCGCCCCCTCACCACAATTACTTTTATAATATTACTTTTTTTCATTATTTTAGCTATTTGTTCATTTACTAGGGGCAGTCGTGGCCTGGTGGTTAGAGTGTTGGACTCGTGATGCGAAGGTTGCTGGTTCGATACTCGGTACCAGCGGGAATTGGGGGTGG
>CAIGQV010017532.1:14713465-14736011 GCA_903798115.1 Danio jaintianensis
TATTATTATTATTATTATTATTATTATTATTATTATTATTATTATTAAGTAAGGACAACTATTAGCAAACATTAAGCTGTGGAAACTGCTTTAAAGAGGTGGTCCACTACGATATCAAATTTTAAACTTTAGTTGATGTGTAATGTAGCTGTGTGAACATAAACAACATCTCTGAATGTAATATGCTCAAAGTTCAATGCAAAGGGAGACATTGGCTTTTACAAAGTTAGCTTAGCAAAGCCTATAGCGAACGAATTTGGGAACTACAAAAAATACATCCGGGCTGATAAAATCACAAACGCTTCAGGTTACGCGAATTTACCTCGCGCACACACCCTGCACAACGAAGGGGCGTGGCCAGAGGTGCTGTAATGTTAAAGCAGTGAAAGTTAAAATGCCATCCAAACGCTGCTACTTCCACAGAGCTTCTTCTGTTTCTGTATTTGGGCTTCCAAAGAACACGACACAGAGAGAAGTGCTTACAGTTTAATTTTAATTATGTTCCAGAGAATTATATAAAAAAAGATATAACGCTAGCATTTGACAAAGGAGAACTTCCAGAATCTCTCCCAGTTCAGTGCTGGATTCGGTTAAAACTCTTCCAACAGACAAAGCTGTGGACTGTGAGCCACAACCTGTAAGTATTTTTATTTTTATTTTTAAAATTGATCAACTACAGGCACAGTTTCTAGCGTTAACGAGGACGTAAACAAGGATGTAAACAACGGGAAATGCTGTTTGGCACCGCTAAGAATTTAGCTACAAATTCAGATTTATCAGTCAAACAGCTGTAAACAGCCACTATCTTCAGCAGCGCGTGCAGTGTTTCTCTATGCGTGTCTCTCTATGCGGCTGCTTTCTGAGCATTCTACATCTCAAATAACAAACTCGCAAAAGATATGAGAACGTTTTTATATTACTTACACATGCTTATTCCGAATATATGTGAAAGACACTTGTCAGATTTTATTTTAGAGAGCAGGCGTGAGCTGTGTCCTCTTCATTTCTGTGTGATTCAGGCAGCTAACGCTGCTAACAGCTGCTCTGAGCCTCTGACTGGACTGTTTACACAGCGCAAAAGCGCACGCTTGTAGGGGAGTGATGTGGAGCCAATCCGAGAATCACAGCACATTATGTTAGCGGACCAATAAGAGCTTCTTGAGGGCGGGCCTTTAAGAGGAACTAGGAAATATGACAGTCGTTTGCATGTTAGCTGAGTAGCTGTATATAATCAAAGTAAGATATATGAAAAAATAACGTGATTTTCTACAAGTGAAACATGAGCACACATTGCTTTGCATCTTATAAACACAACCAAGCCTTAAAAATACACTGTGGACCACCCCTTTAAACATTTTTATTTAAACAGGGTTTAAGATTAAAATGTTCGATAGTGGTGGGTTTTTTAAGCTACTGATGCATTTGACATTATGCAACATTAAAACATGCCTTTGGAGTTTAAACTAAAATGAAATGTAATGTACCATTTGCACAGTTTCAATAATTCAGCACAGGTGCTATAAATATTAAATTAGCCTTTGTTTATTCCTAATCTAATTAAACATAAGTTATACATTTGATACTGGTAATGACTGTTGATATATTCAACATATTTGAACAAAACTTTCAAAGCTTTAGGCTACATTGCTTCTTAATACAAAAAAAGCCCTCTATTTTAACAAGTTCCCTATTTTCATTTTCTCTCTCTCTCTCTCTCTCTCTCTCTCTCTCTCTCTCTCTCTCTCTTTCTCTCTCGTGGATGAACGAGTGATCCCATATACCCCTGCAGAGTAGCTAAACCTTCATCTGTGAAGCGGACTGCTCTCTGGAGGACAATAAACACACACAAACCCACGCGCAGCCTGACAGTTTGTGTCCTCTCCTGAGCACAATACACGTGCACATATGGACACATCCAGATAGAGATATGACTGCTATTCCTCACCGCAAGCCGGAACATTCCTAGTTTTCCAGCCATTACATCTCTTTTTATTTGTTTTGATAAATATAACATCTCCAAAATGGTGGGGAAAAAAAGGGTTCCTGTCCCTTGGGAGCCCTCAATTTCCTGTTGCAATTTCTTTATGATTACTGCACCTTTAAGAATCACTTAAATCATTTCAAGCTGATTTTGAGAGCAATTGAGAGTGGAGAGGATTTAAAGCCAGTGAAATACTGTAAATATAGATGGTAATTGAGTTTTTAAATATTATAATTATATATTTTTTAGGTTTTGATTCTCAACCCCCAATATGCTATATTTCATATAACAGTCCAATAAAACAACATTACTCACATTATTTTACAATTTAATGTAATTTAGACACAAGCCAAATAGTGGTGCTTCTTTCTTAAATGATTCAGTGTTTTAGAATTAATAAATTGACTTAATGATTTAATGACCCATTTATTAAGTCATTAGTGCTTTACTTTGCTCATAAATGAATCAGCGGATCTATCAATGAATGAACTGAATGAATGATTCTATGAATCGCTTAACACTACTTGCTAACACATACTGGAGATTTTAGTTTTCTATGTTGGAGTGTCATTACACACACACACACACATGCACGCATGCACGCACAAACACACACGCACACACACACAGACACATATTATATATATATACATACATATACTATAAATTAAACATAACAGCATTATTTGGAAAATTGTAATCACATTGAAAATTATTTTTGATAAATTGCAGCATAGAAAATCCAGCATTTGATTAAACAACAAAACAACAACAGTATAATAATATTTATTATGTTTATTATTATTAGTAGTAGTAGCAGTAATATCATTAATAATAATAATGATAATAATAATAATAATAGGAAGAATAATAAGAAGAATAGTAATAAGAATAATAATAATTGATTTTGTTTAGCTTGGAATATTTTAATATTTTTATCACTGATAATAATTTAAATAAATAAATAAATAAATAAATAAATAAATAAATAAATAAATAAATAAAATGTTCCTTTAAGTTTGAAAACCTGCCATTTTACAACACCTTCTGCTGTCTTTACAACACACGTATTGGCGCATTTGTTTTTACCTCACGCTTAATTATGCAGTGAAGCTGTACTCAACAGTAGACAAGTAATTGTCCAACTCAGCACAAAGGTCTTTATTCTCTTTGGGTGGAATATTGGCTCTTCACTAATCAGCCAAAAGGAAAAAAATCAATATTCAATTCCTCACAAAAAAACAGCAATCAGCGCATTCAAAGAGACTTTTCAAAGAAAAAAAACAAACATTTTTTTTTCTTTTTAACACAATGGAGACTTTTTCCATTAGTACATAAAACAATAAAGGCATTGTGTATTTGCAGCAAACACACGCACGGCCGTCTATTCATGCCGAATTAGACTAATGTTGCTCTGTTTTATTAGGCCACTGAACAACAGATATCCGCGTGTGCGTGATTTTATGTGCGAATCTATTTTAGTCTGATCCAATAAGGAGACGTCAGTAATACTCAGTCCTGACAGCATGTGAAAAACGCAATGTTCCGCATCAATTACCTCCTACTGGGTCACAGAAAAGGTTACCTGGCATCGCTACCCCAAAACCGGTAAGGGTGACAGGGGTTTTCAGGGCCGGGCTCCTTTTGTGAGGTTCAGCGTAACCCGCATCACCCGTCCTCGCATTGCTGATGATGACGAGAAGGTGAAAGACAAAAGGAAGCATCGCGAACAAAATGAGTTCAGTCAACAATTAAACGCCTCAGTCTTGCAGATTAAAAATGACAGGTGAGAACGGGGAACTGCAGGGGGAAAAGAAAAACAGAGAGAGGGGAGATGTGGGAGAGAACATAAAAGACATGTCTTTTCATTTAAAGGGATTATAAATTGGATCTGATAAGCAATTAATTGACTAATTGGCCATAGGAGAGCAGGTTATTTCCCAAGAGTTGGCTGATTTGCTTGCAGTGCTGCACTTGGGCAGAAGAAGAGTGGTGGATTCACACAGTACTTCATCCATCAAGTGTGTGAGTGTGTGTGTGTGTGCGTGTGTGTGTGTGTGTGTGTGTGTGTGTGTGTGTGTGTGTGTGTGTGTGTGTGTTTTATGAGTGTGTGTGTGTGTGTGTGTGTGTGTGTGTGTGTGTGTGTGTGTGTGTGTGGTCACAGCATATGTGTAAACAAATATGAAACAGACAAATATGGGGAAAAGCAGAGAGTTGCCATAATGAGAATCTAAAAATGGAACACTTGTACTAATTTGGATGCATTTATATTTACACTTATATTTACCATTTATATACATACCATTTATTTTAGTTACAGTCTTGGTAAATATGTAATATCCTTTGGTTACTTGCACTACAGTATTTACTATATATAATATAACACATTTCAGACTAATACGTTTTATTACATTTGAATTAAAAACATTTATATGTATGCATATATGAATTCTATTCTATTCAGACTTTGATATATATATATATATATATATATATATATATATATATATATATATAGTGGTTGGTTGGTTGGTATAAGTAAAAGCATGTTGCTAGCATGACTTAACAATATTTACATACTTAGCACAATATTATCACATTTTAACACATTGTTACCATATTTTAGAACTTGCTGGAAAAATGTATTTAAGATTGTTAAATGTGGTTAACATGTTTTAGATCATTATTAGCATGCATATAGCATAATTTATGTTCTTAACATGCTTCTTACGTATAACACATGAACTACAAAAAGTATGCTGTTAGTATGATTCTAGCAGTTGCTTACATTAATTAACATATTGCTATCATATTTTAACACTCTACAATAATTAGCCACTGGAAATATGTCAACTATGATTATTAGTATCATTGGTAAAATTTTTATTGAAGTATGCATAATATTGCTGTATCCATTTTCACTACAATTCCTATTTAAGTTTAAAAATATCTTCATATGTTTGATTTACGGTGCCCGTTGTTTTATGAATTAACTTCAATTAGATGAAATTAGAATAGACTAAATTAAATTTGATTAGATTAAAAGAACATGGGGGCGACGCAGTGGCGCAGTGGGTAGCACGTTCGCCTCACAGCAAGAAGGTCGCTGGTTCGAGCCTCGGCTGGGTCAGTTGGCATTTCTGTGTGGAGTTTGCATGTTCTCCCCGTGTTCGCGTGGGTTTCCTCCGGGTGCTCCGGTTTCCCCCACAAGTCCAAAGACATGCGGTATAGGTGAATTGGGTAAGCTAAAATTGTCCGTAGTGTATGTGTGTGAATGAGTGTGTATGAATGTTTCCCAGTGATGGGTTGCAGCTGGAAGGGCATCCGCTGCGTAAAACATATGCTGGATAAGTTGGCGGTTCATCCCGCTGTGGCGACCCCAGATTAATAAAGGGACTAAGCCGAAAAGAAAATGAATGAATGAATCAAGTTAAACTTTACTTAAGACTCTACTTCAAAATTACTTTCGATATCAACCAAACAGTCAAGAATATTGTGATATGAATCTGCTTATACTGCCCACGCCTAATGTGATCATATGCCAATGCAAAAGAAATCATAATGTGCAAATTTCTCCCATTACTTTGGGCTTTTTAACTGCGCAGTGCTTAACTGGGCTCCAGCATGCACTAAATTCAAAACATGGAACATTTGGTCTTTGTCTATATTAATACCAACCGTTTTTCAAAATTCCATATTTCTTTAGTGCATTTGCCCAACTATTTGCTGGCAAGCATCCTCGGCTGGTTCCAAGTGCCTGTTAGTAAACAGAATGATCACATTATCCAAAGCCATCTGCTAATATGTAAGAATGTGACATTCATCGTTAGACTGATCTGGCAGGCTTCCTGTCATGCTGTCGGTCATTGAGGACAGCCACTGTTCAACATCAAATGCTACACCTAGGGTTAGCGAAAGCACTAAAAATAATTTGTTTCAAGTATGCCCTGACCGTTTTTAATCACAAACGCATCAAATGTGTCACATAAATATAGCACATTGGAAATTAAACAAATTAATATTAATGAATTTAAACACCCTGCATGCTAGACTGAAAACTTTTGATGTCAATCACACAGCAGGGAAATATATTGACTCTAAAATAACTATATCTCCCTTGCTCTTCCTTGATATTTTTCCTTCAAGCCCCATGACAGGATGATCCACAGCCATTGGCTGCCATGTCTATAACTCATGAGTCAGCAAAAATGTTGGCAGACAAACCCAAAACACTCTTCGGTTCCTCCCCTTATCAGACCCAGAGAGAAAGCCATCCTTCTGCATTAATTAGTCTGTGGTGGTACTTTAAATTGTTGCTAGCATAGCGTTAGCATGTTTCAGAATATGACTAGCATGTTTTGCATGTTGTTATCATATGTTAGAGCATTGCTAACATGAATTAAGATGGTACTGGCATGTTTTTTTTTTTTTTATTATAAACATACTGTTTGCATGTTTTAAACTCTGCTATGAAAAATTAGCATGTTGTGATATGACGTTGTCAAACTACTAGCATGCATTTTGTTGTTAGCATGTTTCTAACATTTTGCTTGCATGAATGAACATGTGATTAGCATGATTTTGAAACACTAGCATGAAATAGCATGTTTGTCTAACAATAATAAATCACTTGAAATAAGTCTTCTCATGTTCTCATTGCTATCATTAATATAATTCTATTAAAGGTAATCATAGTAGTGCTATATACATCTTCACTCTCTCTTGCTCTTTCACTACACTTTCCTTCCACAACCAGTGGTTGCCATGTTCACGTCTATAACCCATAAGTCAGCAAAAATTTTGCCAGACAAACTCAAAACTCCTCGGTTTCTCCTCTCATCTCCCCATAAGACCTCACTGCTAACCCGGAGAGGAGAATGTTATCATGAAATCACTCTGCTTTAATTAGTTATGTGGCGTTACTCTCTTCAGATCTTGTCTCCTGCTGCTCTCAGCGTGAGACTGAGCTGCTCAGATTAAAGTGTGTGTCTGTGTGTGTACATATGTGTGCATTAGTGTCGTGTGTACGTGTCCTTCAAATTAGATCCACTCATGCATCATTAAGCAGTTGCCAGCATAGTTATTGCAGGATATGTTACATTTAAATTAATTTCAGACCCATAATACAATGACAAACCAGTACACACACACACGCACACACACACACATTCAGACTAATACAGTTCTGAATTAATTGCCTGGTGAGTTGAGAGAATTTAAACGGAACAGTAAATTGAACATGTTTGACCCATAAGGTCAAGAAATTTCCCAGTGCGGTTTTACAGTTTTAGTGGGCAATGTTCAAGAGTTGTTGGGTTTCAATGTTTTGTTTTATTTTATTTATTATTTTATTTTTGGGTGAAGAAATGTGCACGTATTTAGTCCCTTTATTAACCTGGGGTCGCCAAAGCGGAATGAACCGCCAACTTATCCAGCATATGTTTTATGCAGGGGATGCCCTTCCACCCGCAACCCATCACTGGGAAACACCCATACACTCCCATTCACACACATACACTACGGACAATTTAGCTTACCCAATTCACCTATAGCGCATGTCTTTGGACTTGTGGGGGAAACCGGAGCACCCGGAGAAAAACCACACGAACACGGGGAAAACATGCAAACTCCACACAGAAATGCCAACTGATCCAGCTGCCCTTGAGATTAAACTGAGGTGTTTAATATGTAGATATGTAGATTAAATTGAATTACAGTTAATTTAATTAAACCGTGTTAAAGCAGTTACAATATATCTTTCATTTAACACATATCTTTTACTGTTAAATGAAAAAAGCTAACAATAGCTCAAGTACATTTTCATGCACTAAAGTAATCAACAAAAAGACTATCGTTGTGCTGAAATTCACAAACATCCATTGCTCTTTAAATTAAGCAACACAGTCATAACAGCCTCTGGCCAACAGCCAGTCCAGACACAGACTCTTTTCTTCTAAATCACATCCCCAAAATTCTGGAAATTACTGGAAACCTGTTTTAATTGTCAACATAAAAGCATTAAATGCTAACATATATCCCTTGATAAAACATTGTTTCTACAATTTTACTATTAAAAATATATAATTATTTTCATAAAGGAGAACAATGCTTGGTTATAATAATCGTGCATGTGTGGGTTTTTAAAAAAATAATAAGGAATAAAACCATCCTTAAAGGTGCACTAAGCAAAATTTGCCAAATTATTTTGAGTTTTGAAAGCACAAAAACAAACATGTCCAATCCAAAATTTCCAATCTAAAATTTCCAAACATTTCTTTTTAAAATCATTATTAGACACACCCCTAACTGCTGCTCATAGGCCACAGGTGCTTTTGAACTCCAATACTGTTATGAAAAGCATTTTTCAAATATTGCTTAGTGCAACTTAATTTCCATAAGGGATAATCTTCATCATCTGATGTTAAACAGCATTACCAGTAAGTGGTGTGCTGCCCCATGTCAATAAATTAATCATATGTGTTTAAGGCTTCTAATGAATACATAGCATATGTGCTAATATGGTAATGCTAATGAATGTGCTAAAATGGTTATGTGTTAATGCATTCATCGTTGCAACAGCAACATAAACACAGTTTAATCTTGTAAATGGTTGAGTAGACTGAAAGTTTTGAGATAGAGTATGCTATGAAAATCATTAAAGAAGAAAAAGCTTCCATGTTTGGTGATATGACCCTTTAAATGTTTCCCAGTCCACCTCCTCAAGGTAAGGAACAGAGCCTCCGCTCTGGGTTTTCAAGCTCATAAAAACTACATTGTTTTCCACTTGACATAAATACCACCTGAAGACCACCCCTGTGGTGGAGCTGCGCAGCACTGCAATGCTGTCTGAGAAACATATCAATTAGATTCCCAAACTGTAGTGAAACAAAGCACTGGAGGCAGCCTACTCTCAACACAACAGCAGCAAATTAACAACACATCTCCACCCACTCTTTACTGTCTGTTTAGATATGGAGCAGGAGGAAGACAAAGGAATGAGGAGGAGAGAAATAGCGAGAGATCCTCTGTGCTACTGAAGTCAAGCCTGCTAATGGTATTCCATTACCATTAATGGCAGGCAGTCCCTGTGAAGACCCGCTATTTGCCACCAGGCAATTCCTCACTGTTTGGGTCTGCCACTGACAACGTGAACATTAAACAATATCTCAAGCATGGCCACAGAAGAAGTAGCAGGAGACCAAAACTGATAAAGGAGCTGATGTTAGATCTGCACTGCAGGAGAATCATTTAATGGACTGGACGGTGGAAAATTTATTGTTAATTGTTTTGGTAACTGTATTGATAACCGCATTCATTCTAATGGCCATGCCACTTCAGTTCTATTAGAGTGTGAAATATTATTTGCAATAAGCAACAGAACCACATGCAAGCACTGCTAAATATTTTGCAACAAACTCAACTGGTTTCTCTTCAGCATGATTTCACACAATTCTTTTCAGACTATAGAACAGAAAATAGTTTATAAGCGTCTACAAGAACTTCAGGAAACACACCATGTACTACTGGCTTATTACCTGCCTATTGTTAAGATATTAACTTTGTATTGGCACTTACAGCATGATTTTATTTTACATCCCTAATACTACCACCTTACTAACTGTTAATAAGTTTATTGAGCTAAAAGTCTTAGTTAATGGTCTGTTAATAGTTTGAATTGTATATTATAATAAAGTGTGACCGAACTTTAGACCGGTTTTGTTTTCTCCATAAAAAAACAGCAACACAGTGGAGATACAGTAATAGCATTGTCTTCTTCTACAGTATGTTAATGTCACTGACATACTCCATCATATTGATATCACAAGACATTTTCATTTCAAGCATTGTCACATATAAATATCACAAGATCTCATCACAACCCTATAATTATATATAATTCACTGCTATTACTATAGTAAGTACATGTAAGATAAAATTACCCTGAGACCTGATGTTGTGCAAGAATGAGAAACAAAAAAACGAATTTGGGTCGCAGAAAATGTGAATAATTGAAATTCACCTCCATTAATCAGCATAACTCGAGGGTCATTATGTTGACATTGTTTAATTATTCATAACAGCTCAGTCTGGAAGATCTGTGCTACATATCTGAAATGACAGCGCGTCATTCCCCTTTAAAAAGTACCCGTCAGTGGCTCGTCTCGTCTCTCCCATCTCAAGCTCTCTGTTTCCCCCCTTCATTTTTTCACTCTTAAAGTCCCCTATTGATCTACAACTGGCTGCCACAGCACAGGCAAGCACTTTTCCTC
The DNA here is from genome assembly GCA_903798115.1 of Danio jaintianensis. NCBI lineage: Eukaryota > Metazoa > Chordata > Actinopteri > Cypriniformes > Danionidae > Danio > Danio jaintianensis. The sequence goes on from CAIGQV010017532.1 coordinate 14,723,717, forward strand.
TATTTGTCACTCTCTCCTTCTCTCTTCCTACCGCTCCACAGTCTTTTCTGGTAGTTTTTTTTTTCCCCCCACCCTCGATCCCGACATCTGAGCCAACAATCAATGCAGTTTCATTCTGGTGAGGAACAAATGGAATTCCAGCTGAGAGAAAGATAGTGAAAGTTAGTGCGGAGGCATGCATGCACACGTATGCACGAGCACATCCAGGTCTGACAGGCAATTTTAGACACGCAAACACCCACGTACACCCACAGTGGCTTTATTCTGATTAATAAAGAAGAGAGATAGTAACAGGTGTTATCGAGCTTGAGTTTCAGAGTATAGAACATATTTAATGACTATGTCTCTTGGTTAGGTTGGGGCGAATTGCATGATTGAACTGAATACTAATGAGGAATGGAGCCCTCAACAGAAAGCTGCTACAGCTAACTTGCATTTAAATTGGTCTTGTAGAGAAACTATAAATTAACAGAACTGACAGTTCCTGTCTTCCTAAAATAAACTATATGTCTTTTAACTAACACAGCTATGTGCTAAAAAGAGCCAACTACAACAAAATTGTAAAAGTATATATATATATTTTTTTTGCTAAAAATATAAATATAATTGAGTGATTTATGCATTATTTGCATTTAGGGTTGCACAATACTGGAATTCGGTACCAATCGGTATTGAAATTTTAAAAACATCCATTTCCCGCTAACATTTGAGAGCTACTGAGCACGTTCTTAAACAGCGCTGATTTGCTGTTGTGTTCACATGCTCAACAGAAATGACTGTGATTGGCCATGAAGGTCATCAGTTCACCGAACTCACCGCTGTTTACTGAGTGTAACCACACATACAGGGACACTAGAGAGTTTTAAAGCCGCGATTCATCAGCGGATCACTCCTATGTCAGCTTATAGACAAACCAGCTAATCGACGAGACTTTGAAACACTCCAGTGTGCCTGTGGTGAGTTCGGTGAACTGATGACCTTCACGGCCAATCACAGTCATTTCTGTTGAGCATGTGAACACAACGGCAAATCAGCGCTGTTTAAGAATGTGCTCAGTAGCACTTAAATGTTAGTGGGAAATGGACGTTTTTAAAACTTCAGTATCGATTTCAGTATTGTGACAACCCTATTTGCATTGTAATAAATGCTTGATTATAAATATGCAGAGCACAAATTGAAATAATTATGCCAAATTTCCTTTCTGCTGTCCTCAGCTCTTAGTGTTATAGAATATGTTGTATTGTGAGGAATTATAATTAAAACAGCATGAAGGGCAAAAAATTGCTCATCAAATAAAATCACTCTTACTGTGTGTGTTATAGTTGTCACAGATGTCAAAACATCAACCGGCAACAACACAACTCATGTTTCATTTGCATTTACATGTTTCTGTCACTTTCTTTCTAATAAAAGTGACAAGTGCTAGGAAATACTCAGTGGAAATAACTTTAAACAGGTTAAAGCCTAGTGCAACTACTTCATCAAATAAAATAATGCAATCTTGATCTTCTGAAGTTGTCGTTTTTTAGACCTTGATCTCTGCTCTGTCAACATTTGAGGTTGAAATTTTATTCTAGCTCTTTAAAATAGACTTTTAATTACACTTTCAGTAGTGTGACTATTTTAGTTGTGACTACCATAGACTTGTATTGATAATTTTAATAGTGTGAATGTTTTAGTTGCGACTATACCATGCTAGTAGGACAATGTTTTCCAAAATATCCAAGGTAAAACTAAAATCCTTTATTTTGTGGAAAATACAGTGATCCATATTAGAGAACAGTAATGATTGTAGCATGATGAAAGATTGCAACAAAAACTTCTGAAGGTTACAGCAGTCAAATATTTGAAAGTGTCGAGGCTCTTGGTCTGAATCTGTAGTCTATCACAGCACACACCAAGTCTCCCACAGACATCACTAGTTTTTTAGAGCATATCCCTAGTCTCTCACAGATCTTCACTAGTCTCTCACAGGTCATCACTAGACCACCACTAGACTCTCACAGACATCACTAGTCTCTCCCAAACATCACTAGTCTCTCACAGGACATCACTTGTCTCTCACATACATCACTAGTCTCTCACAGACAACACTAGTTCCTCACAGACAACACTAGTCTCTCACAGACATCATTAGTCTTTCACTGCTCTGCTGTGACCTTAATCAGCTCTTCTTCAGTCTCTTTCACAGTTTAGTGACCGTTGTGGGTTTATTTATTAACAATATATTTGTCATCAAGGAACTCCTTTACTTATTCTGCTGTGCAATGGGGCTCATTGTCCTGGATGAAAATTGCTGTCTGATTGGGTGATGAAAACCCATGTTGCTAAAGGAGATTCTGATAATCATTTGCATTCACTCTGCCATGCATCTGTATAGGAGTTGCCTATGTGCATAATTATAAAAAAATTAAGTCAACTCAACAGTTGCAAGTTATAATGGGTTTACTCGCTTTTTAAAAATGTGCTGTTTGTAGGTTTTGGCTCTTCTAAAGCTCAAACATACCATGTATCTTTGCAGTTATTTAAGAAACATGCTAAGTTTACATACTTGCAAAAGTCAGTTATTCTAAAATGTAAATTCGGAAAATGGGGCTGCATCCGAAATGCCTACTTCTCAGTAGGTACTGCATTTGAATCTACAACTCGACCGTTAGAAAAGTACGTTTTATACAGTATGAATGTGAGTAGTATGAACTGAACTTGGACGCACTACATCCGACATTTTTTTTTTATCATCAGGTGACCTACCCACATCAGTTGCGTCGCTTTACTCCCATTCATGAATTCCCTCACGGTGCATCATAGCACTCTATGAATTTGGACATACTACTCGGCTCGCATACTGTTTTTAGCGCATTATATAGTACGGAAGTATGCAATTTCAGATGCAGCCAATATCTTTTTTTGGTCTGTGTAACCAGTCTTTTAGTCTTGAAGGCTCCCTCAATGTATGTAGGCGCAACTAAAAAAAGTGACCTTCAGAGGACAGCAGCAGCCTGTGAAATGAGACGCAGATTAACGATTCATTCACAATACACATATTACTAGCATAAGAATTTGCTAATCAGCTTACAATGTAAGCTCATTCCTGTTGATGTTGTCAATCTGGTAACCTACATGCTGGTCAAGTCAGATGAGTTGGGTGAAAACTTTTTTAAGTAAAGTAACTAATAATTTTTTTACGCTGTGGTAAGGAGCAGTCCGGTTTGCGAAGGGTTTTATTGCATATTCAACGTAAACATTTACATTCAGCTTGTATCATAATATTTCAAGAGAGATGGCAGTATAAGAAGCTTATAAGAAGGTTTTAACAGGAGGAATATTGCAGGCCAAGCCATTAAGGGTGTTTCTATGAATGCAGACACGTTCTGCCATGTCTTAAATCATAAATTTAAAAGTAGCAAGGCAGATGAAATTGAATTTGGTACCCTCAGCATGTGCTGAAGGGAGAACTGTGCGCCCTGAAGTCTCACCACGCCACCTTCTCTCGTCCATTCTCTCCCTGTCCATCTCTCAGGATGCCAGCTGCTTGTAATAGCCGCGGGCACATTTTCTCTGGCCCAGCTGACCAGCTGCAACCTCAAAGACGGAAAGACAGAGACACAAAGACAGACTCTATAAGGATGTGAGATGGATGCATGACAGGGGGAGGCTGATTATGGACATAATGAGACAAAGAAAAATGGAGAGGGATCAGGATATTGGGTAGGATATTTAAGAATGGGAAAATAACCTTGATTGAAAGCAGATGGAGGCGGGAGGGAGGTGTAGAGGGATTAACGGATGACAGGAAAGGAAGAGGTCTAAAACATGTGTCCAGCTTTAAGCCTTAGCCAAACAACATTGACAATGTTTTGAAGAACAAAGGCATCAGCCGTTCATCTAAATCGCATCTTATCTCTTGCGGTTGGAGTCTATTATTCACAGCAGGAGAAAAAGGAGGAAACGAGACAGTTGGTGCGAAGAAACACAACATGGGAATTGAGTTTGCATTCAAAATGGTCTAAGACATTCTGTTCAGTCAAGGACACACTCTTGTGTAAACGCTCATAATTCGCACTAAACCATTTCTATATCAGAGACATCAAAATAAGAGAGTTTTTGCCAATGCTTGTTAGCTCTGATGCCATCTTCGGGAATTTCTTGTGTATTCCTAAATAGTGGTAAATTAACTTGTGGCAGAGATATGCAATTTAAATAACTGAATTTTCTAAAGGGAAAGAGGAGTGAAAAAAATGGATGACTCATCCTGTACCACACAGATTTTGGTCCACACAGAATAGAGTGCCCCTCCCCCTGAAACCAACACACTTTCCTGATACAGAACATGCAAAAAGAAGAACATACAATGAGTAGAATGTCTGAGATGTCTGAAAATATAGGCACATATTGCCAGAATTTCCTAATACATACTCTGAGATTCTGAAGAGTGCAATCTCTACATCTTTTTTTGTCCTATAAGAGCACAGGAGCTAAAGAGTCATCAATCGAACAGTTGCAGTGGAAAGCACACTGGCAAATCATGTCACTCATTTTAGTATGTCAGGAATAGAACAAGGCAACAGTTTAAAGTTGACATAATTATGCATATTATAATGAGTTTTATTGTTTTTACTTGCATCATGGCACTTATATAGACAAACTAGCCACATTTACATGAACATCTTTATGTCATTCCGATTAAAATCCTTCTGGCTGAAAGATATGGTGGTGTGTTTACATGAGATATTGTTTATTCACATGTGGTGTTTACATGTACCACTTTCATTTGAAATGTGCACACTAGCCAGTCCTGTTTCCTGCCTTTCTTTCTGTCGACGTGAGTCCATTTCCATCATTTCTTATGCATGCTGTTTTTATTATAAAGTGGTGCTCTTAATCAAGCAACAGTGTAAAACTGTAGGCATACTGCTGGAAATTATTGTTAGGCTATAAGGAAAAAAAGAGTGTTGGAAGCTGAGTTTTTTGGTGGTTGCACAGGGCTTCTTAGAAAAGCAGTAGCATGTAGATGAAGGTCTATAGTAAGGGCTGGTGGGAGCAGGTTGTATTGCTGGAGTTTAGTGACCTGGAACAGAAAATAAACTTTCACATCAGTCGCCAATTTGTGTAGAGGGGTGTCTGGCGTGTGCATGTAAGCCTATGCAGCCACATAGGGCAGCAAGAATAAGAAAATTATTATTATTATTATTATTATTATACATTATAAATTTGTTTGAAATGACTGCACTCGCATCAACAAGTCATGCCAGTTAGTGATTCTAAATTAAAATAAGCACGGCTTCATTACTGCTCTGCACTTCAAAAACATCCTGATATACATCCAAAACTCTTCAAAATGAAGAAAACTATCTGGATATCTTTTTTTATTTTTATTTTTTTAATGCCATATCAGCAGCATTGGCTATATTTATGACAAAACCCATACTAAATATGCAATATATAACATGCAATCATATCAGTTTCTTAATAAACATTCATTGTAAAAAAATATAAATAAATACAAATAACAACAACACTGAAAAGAAAACAATCTTTTAGACTGGACGTCAGTAACCAACAAAATATTGTTGCTGGTGATGATGACTTTTAAAGCCTGATACGCACTTTTAAAAATAAGGCAATTGCGAGATTGAGAGAAAGGGGGCAAGAAATCATGCAGCTCACCTTATTGGATGCATTTGTATGACCCATATATTCATATGTACAGTATAATATAACAGCTGTGTATGTGCTGTTTTGCACTGTGCAGAATACCTTGCTGTGACAAACTGATTACAATTCCATTCAGTTTGAGCATTTTTGAGGTATTTATATGGAGCATTTTCTTTCGGATTGGACTTTTCAATGTAAATGCAGATACTACTAGGGCCAGGCAGTCATAGTGGTTAGCATTGAGTTTTTATTGATTATTAAATGTAAACATTTAGGCCAAATAAAAGTTTTGGCAAGGACTTTATACATATCGGATTCAGAAAGATTATTTTATTTAATTATGAATTTTCAGAGATCCATCAACACCTCTAAAGCTTATATACATATATATATATATATATATATATATATATATATATACAGAGTTAATTATCATCAAGGGTTACATGCAAAAATATATAATAACTGAACCAAGATTGTTGTGAAGTACTTAACAACAAAGTGAAGATACGAAAACAGCATTTCTACAGGCGGCTACAATACAGAAAAACATAAATGAATAATGTAATGTGGATGCAGCAGGGTCATTTTCTGCCGACGTATTGTGTCTCATTAACAGTGCCTTCTTTGTTTAAAATCTTTATGAGCCCAGAAGCCTTCATATCTCATCAAGTGCCAAGCGCACACATAAACATAGGAAGCGGCCCTCGACTTCCAGATGAAATCAAATGTGAACGTTCTTAACCTTCATCTCATCGTTCCTCAAGAAGCTGACCTTTTTACCTTGTTACGAGAGCAAAGAAAACAGCCATTAACATATAATCTAGCCACATGCTAAATTAGCTCTCAGACATGAGGCCCATAACTTTCCTCTAATCAACTTAAAGATGCGACAGTTGAAAAACAGCTCGTCTGTGCTTAAAGGCCACAAAGTGGGCCTTCATTGTTGACTCTAAGTGCATTATTTTTCAACCTTAGTTTCAATTCTCAATATGCAATGCTGCCTTTCTAAGCCCCCCATATCTTTTGGGTTTCTTCTCCTCTCCCTTTTGTTGCCTCGCTCTCCCACTGCCACCAGATTTTACTTTAAGAGAGATTTGTTTTGCTCAATCGGCTTAAGACAGCAGAAATTCATTCTCTAAAAGAGCATTTTAATACAGGCCCTTTCAAGTAGAAGAGCCCTCCCTACTGTTACAGAACCCCTGAGTGAGGAGATGAGAGGCAAACCGAGAGATCATTGGAGGTTTTTTTTTACTTTGGTCTCCTGCGCCCATCAAATAATTAGACCCACACCAAACACTGACAGTTTTTCTAGTCCTCAGATGCTGATGAAACCTCTCAGATGAGAAGCCAAAAAAAAAAAAAAAAAAAAACTCAACAAATGAAGAACAAAGCCTGTTTTCTTTTGTGTGAATTTCCACTGGATATTTAATACTTAGATGAATGAAAACCTTTATAATTTGAGATCATTAATGTCCTTTTTTATTTATTTATTTATTTATTTATTTGTTTGTTTGTATACATCTTATCTGTTTATATTTCAAATGACCCTATACAAAACAAAGCAAAGCAAAGCAAAGCAAAACAAAACAGGATAAATACGTAAGCTATTATGCAAAAATATAAAATAAAACAAAATAAAATAAAATATAATATCAGCTTCTGATAAATGATATATATGACATGTAAAAACAAATAACAAAAAACAAAAACATCACACAAAACAAATCTTTGGATAAAAGCATCTGCTAAAACATCTAAACAAAATGGGTTGAATAACAGTTTTTGAAAAATCTAAAAAACAAAACCAATCACAAAAAAAAAAAAAACATGACACAATACAAAAACTCTAAAGCTCTAAAAACTCTAAGATGAGAAGCCAAACACCCTCATCAAATGGAGAACAAAGTCTGTTTTCTTTGGACTCTTTTGATATTGCATGATGTCCTTGATGAACAAAACCTTTATGAAAATAAATATACAATAAAATTACTAAAGTACAAATAAAATCAAACCTTCTGATCACTTTTATGACATCATAAAAGAATGGCACCACTCACAACAATAACAACATTATCTTCTCAAACTTCAAACGACCCTGGAGTCAATCATTTGTTAATGACTGGCTCCTTCAACACAGACCACTGACTGTGGCTCAATATTTATCTTGATGGTTAGGAAATGCAGATGTCGCTCCTTTACTCAGAATATTTCTCGCTGCTTCTTTATTGACATCTCCTGCAGCGATGGGTCGGTAGCTTTTCGCACCAATGGACATTATCTTCCTTCCTCTCCAATGATTCAATAGTAGAAGGCTTTGTTTTTTTATCATCATTAATGTAAGGAGCTGCTCTGCTTTCCCTGTTCTACTACCGATCAGTGTTTCAGATATGTCTCTTGCAGCACTGCCACTTACTGGGATGTTGTTAACGCTATACTAGTCATGTTGGGGATGATGTTACTGTTGTTAGTATTGGCCTTTATTTCAGTGCGGCTTTCCTTTGGAGCTTTCTTAATGTTATTTTTGATGCATCTGTTTCTTGTAACCTGGATATACTGTAAATCTATGGAAAAATTAAGAGACCACTTGAAGATTTTCTGTTTCTCTGGATTTACAATTTATAGCTGCAGTATGTGTTTGAGTAAAATATACATTTTATTTAATCTGTAAAGTACTGATGATATTTTATTTTAATTTTAAAATAATAATGTTGTTTTATGTAATTATTAATATTTTAATACAAATATTAACATCTCACTCAAAACCATAAAGCCAGTAAATCCAGAGAAATTGAGAATATGATTGTGGTCTCTTAATTTGTTTAATTAATTACAATACATTTATTTAATTATTATTATTTTTTTTTACTTTGGTTGTGTTTGTGTTTTGTAACGAGAAACAATGGAATGGTTATTCTAACTCTCTTCAAAGAGCATACAACACATAAAACAAAACTGTGGATAAATGCATCTGCTTGAGGAGTAAAAGTAATAAAAAGCAAAAAAATTAAATAAATATCTTAAAAATAAAAATGAACAAAAACAAACATTAGATAAAAGTTTCTGCTAAATGAATGACTTTTTAAAGAAATCACAAAATAAATCACAAAACAAAATAAAACGAGACAAAAATAATATAATATATTACATGTAAAAACAAAATGTAAATAAAAAAAAACATCTAGATTCAAAAACAAAAAAGTACACGAAAACAAGAAAAGCAACACAAGACAAAAAGAAAAGAAAAGAAAAGAAAAAAAATCACAAAGTAAAAGCACAAAAATAACAGAAAAATAACAAAAAACATACCAAAAAGTGAAGCAAAACAGACTAAACAGACTAAACAGAATAAATAAATAAATAAATAAATAAGCAAAAAATAAACAAAGAACACTGGATAAAAGCTTATGTTAAATAAATACACATACAATCTAAACAACAACAAAAACATGACACTTCAAACAAAAACATTACATAAAACCATTCTGTCAGAACATTAAAAAAAAACAAAAAAAACATATATATATATTTTGGGGCCCAGCAAATACTGCAGATAGAGGCCCCTGGGCATGTGACTTGTTGGTCCATTAATCTGGGTCTGTTTACTTGAACGGTTATAGGAAAATGTAACTCTAACCAGAGCAACAGACCCAACCCTGGGGAACCACAGGACACATGAAGTCTTCAGCCTGTTCTAGAAAATGAATCCACCTAAATCTCCCCATATATATATATATATATATATATATCCATTCACTTTCAGCCGGTTATATATAAGCCCTCTCACATGGCCTTATTTTGTATCCTTGGGTTATTAAAGAATCGAGTGGGAAGTGTGACATTTAGCAATCCTGGTTCTCATTATTAGCTCTTATCTTTTCCTCATTATTAACGGCTGTCCATCAACATTTATAGTCTATGTGCATTGTCAGAAGAACCATCAACGTGCAGTTCAGCTGTCAAACAATGGGAACAGTATTTCTACACTGATGACAAGGTAGCACTAATGAGGTGACAATATCCATTAAAAACACACATACTGCCGGGATAATGGTCAAGAATAGCCTTATTTGACTCAATATAGACTAGGCAGCCATTGTGTCAGATGCAAAACAAAATAAGATCCATTTAAGGTGAGACGCTGCAGGTGAATGTAGGGTAAAAAAATAAAATAAAAATCAGTAATAGTTGTCACCACACTTCCCCAGTTGATTGATTGAATTAGAAATTGCAACAATTTTTTGGCATTACACATTTTCTAAAATTGTATATTTAAATATGCAAATGACATATTGTTAAATATGCACTAACTTGCATACATTTCAAGCACAGAGAGTTTTTTTTGGTATCTCATTTTAGTGCTCCATAATTCAGAAAGCACTGCAAACAGCAAGAAAAAGAAAATTCTTTTTTTAAAGAATAAAATGTATAAAATCAACTAACAAATCTGTTTTTTTCAGAATATAGACATGAACAAAACTGTGAAAATTGGTGTATGTAAGTGCAGTTGAAGTGAAGATTTATGACTCTCATTTATTTATTTATTTATTTTATTAAATATGGTTTGTAATTGGGCGTCACGGTGGCGCAGTGAGTAGCACGTTCGCCTCACAGCAAGAAGGTCGCTGGTTCGAGCCTCGGCTGGGTCAGTTGGCGTTTCTGTGTGGAGTTTGCATGTTCTCCCCGTGTTCGCGTGGGTTTCCTCCGGGTGCTCCGGTTTCCCCCACAAGTCCAAAGACATGCAGTATAGGTGAATTGGGTAGGCTAAATTGTCCGTAGTCTATGTGTGTGAATGAGTGTGTATGGATGTTTCCCAGGGATGGGTTGCAGCTGGAAGGGCATCCGCTGCGTGAAACATATGCTGGATAAGTTGGCGGTTCATTCCGCTGTGGCGACCCCAGATTAATAAAGGGACTAAGCCGAAAAGAAAATGAATGAATGAATGGTTTGTAATTGAACTCTATAGACAGAAAAACATAAAATCAGACAAAAGAACCACAACGGGTTTTTGTTTTTTTGTTTGTCTTTTTACATAACACTGGAAATGAACTTTATAGATAAACCAAAAGCCCAAAATCTTGAATTTGACAGGTCCATGAAAAAAAAATTGTTGGAGCATTTATTTATTTTTAATTTAATTTAATTTTATTTATTTTTTTTTTTTTTTTTGGTTTTTTGGAGGGGGGTGGGGTTGTTTTTACCAGGACCAGGAATAGATGTTAAAGAAACAAGGTGTGTATGTACTTCATGCATATATGTATGAAAGTATACCAAAGATGCCTCTCGCAGCAGGGTGTTTGCATGTATTGCTCCTGTACATGAAAAGACTCTTAAATGCAATCTACTAGTTCTGTAAACCTTTCACCTTGGAGAAAGAGAGAGCTAAAAAAATAAATAAATAAAAAAACAGAATACCTCATAGCAGCATGCTTATCCCAAGCTGTAATCATAAATGCAGGCAATCTTTTTTTTTTTTTTTTTGCCTTTCCACTGCTTTTTTCAAAAGCTACCACAGTGTTCTTAAAATTAGTGAATCCACCGTGCATAATTAAAAAACCAAAATGGGGCCAACCAATTACAAAGCAAAGCACAGCAAGTGTTTAAAGAGCAGGGAGTTTGTTTAGGAACTCATTTTCTTGGCATCGTCTTTTTCAGCAACAAAACAGGGCAGAACTAATATGTGGTGATTCCAAGTGAACTGATGTTTTATTTATTTATTTAGTTGTTGTTTTTTCCGCAAAATGTGATGGCATGGTACTATTTTAATTAACTTTAGAACAGTGGGACTGAGAGAGGAAATGAAACATACACTTATAAATGAGGAAATGGACCAAGATCAATACCAGAGATAGTAGAAAGACAATATGTGGAAAAAATAAAAATAAACAGGAGAAATCAACATTCAATATCGTGGCTAAAAGAAAGGAAGTCTGGCTTTTAGATAAAACGGCCAATCACATTAGTAAAAGCACTGACTTGGAGGAAAAATGCAGTTTTCAGGTTGATTTTAGCCATATTAAATCAAAATGTATTTGATGCTTAAAGCAAGTTATTGAAACATATTTAAATGCCAATATTGCCTGTGGCATAGAACTATTCACAGATGGTCAGAAAAAAATACATATTTGAAATGCAAATGATGCAACAACAGTTCGTTTTTTTTTGTTGTTGGTGTGCATTTGTTAGGAAAGTTCTGTAGCTTTTACTGCTACAGATCAAAGTCATTACATGACATGAATATGATCTAAGGTTGTTAATCGTGACACAGCTTCACAAAATCCCAATAAGCAATTTGCTTCTTTGCTCGAGTAACTAAATATCTCTAACATATCAAATGTGATTCCACAGTGTGTTGCATTACTTGTCCTAATAATGTATTCTGAGTTTGATATACTGGTATAAATACGATCGATAGCCAACTTAGCACACCGTATACTGCATATATGAACACACGAACACACGCGCACACACACACACATACACGCACACACACGCACACGCACACACACGCACACACACATGACATAGACAGACAGACAGACAAACAGACAGATGATAGATAGATAGATAGATAGATAGATAGACAGATAGACAGATAGATAGATAGATAGATAGATAGATAGATAGATAGATAGATAGA